>JAWZYV010003555.1:600000-835380 GCA_038373885.1 Cheiracanthium punctorium | reverse complement strand
CAATGAAAAAACTCTCAATATTGTGCGATTTTAACTTTATCGGAGGACCCATGGTAGCTTAAGAGAATGAGGACTCGTAAAAAACTCGTGATGCTGTATGAGAGAAGACGTACGACTGATTACATCCTGCAAATTCTACCGGTCAATAACAAAAAAGTACTTTTCCCTACTAATTTCCAAGAAAATATTATCCATCTGTGTCCCCCCCACCCGCCTTCTGTCTTGCTCTGACTATTCATATACCTGAATCTATTATGTATGTAGGCCCAGGGACGTACCCAGAAAAAAATTTCGGAGGGGGTCCGAACGATGGAAAAGGTAGAATTTTTCGCAAAATGACTTCATCCTTATTATTTTGTTAGCAAAAACTGAAATTTCGGAGGGGGTCCGGACCCCCTGGACCACCCCCCTGGGTACGTCCTTGTGTAGGCCTGTTTTTATTCCTCTGAAGGAAATGGACGGAAGTCTTTTGTGAGGCATCTTCGAGTGTTAAGGCCCTTGCAAATATCCAGAGACATGTCGCGGGACGCTAGCAGTAGGGTGCCAATAGCGGAACCAATTCTTCAATAGTGTAACCATTTCCTTTAAAAAGGTGGTGATACTCCGGTATTAACCAACAAAAGATAATTGGGGACCGTGAATAATATTGCGGTTTCGCACATCTCCCATCTATTGTTCGGTAGAGGACACCCCAAGTGTCGCAGCTTCCTAACCATGTCGAATTTCCCCGTTCAAATACATTGTAGCCGCGACATGTCTCTGGATATTTGCAAGGGCCTTTAGGACTCTCGATATCAAACCGAAGAGCGACTTTGCGCGGTCTTTAAAAGAAATTACGCAGATAAGAATAAGTCGGGCAGACAGCAAGATAAGAAATCCTCGTGCGAGGTTCTTCATAGGGGAGCATCCCACTCCGATACTGTATTGTCCGGCAGTCTTTAGAAAAAAGAAAAAGTACCTACCCGGAAGTGAGAGAAAAAGTTGCTTTTGGGATATGACTTCGGCTATCTGTTTTAATTTTCATTTTCATTTTCATTTTCATTTTCTTTTTAATTGTTAGAGCATTTTAAACGAAAATTATACAGTATTCCTCGGTCCCCTTTTGTCCCCCCCTAGTTAAAACACTGGGGGGGGGCGTGTCCCCTGGACCCCATAGCTTGCTACGCCCTTGGTGTAATTTGAATGCAACTGGAAACTTTGCAAAAATCCTTTCAAAATGAGTTAATATTTTTC
Source organism: Cheiracanthium punctorium (assembly GCA_038373885.1). Classification (NCBI taxonomy): domain Eukaryota; kingdom Metazoa; phylum Arthropoda; class Arachnida; order Araneae; family Cheiracanthiidae; genus Cheiracanthium; species Cheiracanthium punctorium. The sequence goes on along the minus strand of JAWZYV010003555.1, from coordinate 834,147 downwards.
TTTTGTGCATCACATATAAACAACTGAAGCGAAAGAAATAAAATTTATAGCATCACCGTAACTTTGGTAACTGTAGGTACCAAAATACTCAACTTTTTAAAAAGAAATTTTGAGGGTTTGAGAAAATTGTATAAATGCTTGTTCGCCCTTTCTTAAAAATGGCTCAATGGAATAGAATGAAATTTGGAAGTACGCTGGCTGGCAAGTTAATTTAAACTATAGAAGCCAAAATTGTTTTAAATAATTAATACACATTGAGCTTAAATGTTTGTCCTATCTATCAAAATCAGTGCATCCACCAAAATCGGCTCAAGAGAAAAGAATGAAATTTAATTGTATGATAGGTAACAAGTGAAAGAAATGACCATTTAAAAAAAAAAATTGAATAAATTGAAACATTTTGTAAAAGTTGCATTTTTTATTTTTTCTTTCTCATTTTAGGGAGGGGGGGGGGCATCATTTTAAGGCATGTAGAATTAATACAATAGCTGGCTATTCAACTTAAACTAATTACAACGTTTTTTTTTTCAAAAATTTTAATCACTTTTTAAAAATTTTGTGAAAATTGTGCATGTTTTAATATTTATAATATTAAAATATCTGCAGTTAATAGAACAAAATTTAGTTACAGGCGAGGAGATTGAGTTAAATAATATTGTTGGAACTCTTTCGAAATTAAAAAGAAAAAAATATGATTTTGAGAAAATTTTGTCTGACCGCTACGTGAAAACAACTAAGGGAATGAAATGAAATTTGTTAAACAGGAGGAGGTTAGTGAATTTTTAAATTACAGGTTTTTAATTTTCCACAAATGTAAATTCTTTTTGAGGTATAAAGTAAACTATGGAGTTTTTCACGCATTAAGTTAAATCATCAAAATATAATAAAAATATATCAAACGTTGAGTGCATACGATAGCTCCTATACGGTACATCTGATTGAGCTCAAATTTGGCATATACATTACAGAGCACCATCGCACGACCGGTATTGATTTTTTACAGGACTGCAACAAATAATTATTTTACATTACGGTCTATGGATGGAATTTCTGGAAAGTGCTCCAGCGTCTAAAAGGTGCATTCGATTGAGTTCAAATTTATTACATATATTATAGACCACCCTCGCCCGATCGGTACTGATTTTGGTGTGTATAGAACTTACAGTTTTTTAGGGTTAGAAAAAATAGTTCCTTAATATCATGGCTTATGAATGGAAATTCTGGAAAGTGAGCCAGCGAGTAAACGGTGCATTCGATTGAGTACAAATTGGTTATGAATACTGTAAGTTACGGGCCGATAGTTTGCTCACAGGGTTGAAAAAATCAATTCTTACACATTTCAATCAACGGCCGTAAATCATTTAAAGTCTGCTAGTGTCTAAATGGTGCATTCGAAGAAGCTCAAATTGGTTATTTATATTATAGGTCACCGTCACACAACCTGTATAGATTTTGGTGTGTGCAGGGCTTATATTTTTTGTACAGTAAAGTTCTAATACATTACTATGCAAATTCTTAAAAGTGCTCTAGCGTCTATATCGTGCGTTCGATTGAACTTAAGTTAGTTATGAATATTATAGGTCACTGTGTTACATACTATACAGATTTTGGTGTGTAGGACTCACAGTTTTTCTTACAGAGCTACAAAAAATATTCTCATACGTTGTGGCCTATGAACTAAATTTACTTGAAGTACACTAGCGTCGGAACATTACATCAGATTGAGTTGAATGAAATTTATTTAAACGCTTGGTAAAGATCAAGTGTTCGGAAAGTCGAGTGGAGTCACTCCCGATTTTTTTTTTTGCTAGAAATTAAGCCCTGGATACCGAGGTTAAATCCCGTCTCTCCTGTTTTACTTGCAGTATATAACTAAGATTGTTTTCTACATTGAAATGGCTATTTTTGACGAAAAATTTGAATATCTGATTTTTATGAAGTTTTCTAGAAGAGGACCTTACGGTTCTTCAAAGCACCTTTACTTTTTTTTTTTTTTTTAATGCTTCTACGATAATTAAAACCGAAGTCATAGACAGATAAAGTAAAAATAAATAAAAATAAATAAATAATAAATAAAGATAACAGTGTTTTTTTTATGTAAAGTCTTGTTGCTGCGTATACGTGTTTTCCTTTGCGTTAATCTTTTGCATTAATTTTTCAATGCGTTAAAAACTAAGTTTTCAATGATTTTTCTTAACGATGAAGCTGATTACTCCAACAGTTTTAAAGATATTTACATACGATTTTCCTAGATTGTTCTATACTTTCCCTTCTGTGCTTTGAACTAAAGCTTAAACGCTATGTATAAGTTTGATGATGATATGTGGTATAAAAAAAATAAAATATTTCAATTTAAAGTAATTTCAAGTCGTTTATTTTTTCTTTTTTTCTTTCCGAATATGTACCATATAAGGAAAGTACTGTAATCAAGAAAAAAAAAATCCACTTTGAGATTTTTATGTATTTACACGTTTTGAGGTCTTCTGAATTTATTTATGCTATTTTTACGAGACGTGTATGTGTGTGTGTGAGTGAACACGATAACTCCTAAGCTGTGCATTCGATTGAGCTCTAATTTGGTATATGCAGGGTGTCCCAAAAAGGTGGTAACAGGCTTTAATTCTTTATCTATTAGAGATAAGTGGGCAGTATAATTGTTCAAAGTAAGTTCGGAAATAAGATTCCGTTAAGAAAAAAAATTCTCTCGTTAATTTACAAAGAGTTGCAATTTTTAATTTGTATAAGATCCCCCTCCCCCCCCCCCCCGTACAAAAAAAAAAAATCCCAATTTGTAAAATGTTCACCATCGACTAATGGGGTGATGTACTAAACTTCAGCCTTTCATCATATAATGTCCCAGAGATATCTTTAAAGAAAGATGATGGGCGCTATACATGATTTTGAATGTAAATGTTTATTGTCAGAGTGAAAAAAATAAAGGATTTTCTTCCGTAATTTCTATAGGACCCCTAAAATTGCAATCATTCGACGCGATTTTTATCTTTCGAGAGCCATTAAATAGTGGTTTAAGTCAGCGTTATATTTATCTTCATATCTCTCACACTTTTTAAGGTATAATTCTCCAATTTTGTTGTTGTTGTTGCTAATGCCCTCTGGCAACAGCGGGGCGGTGCCAGATCCCCATACAAGCAGGCGATGGGAGGAAGGGGCGGCTTCCATTTTAATGAGCTCCAGTGGGAGGAAATCCGACTCAGCTCGGGGTCCCCTAATTTTGAACCAATTCCAGAGGAGGGACCGACCCCCTGAAATCGGCACAACCCAGAGGTATCATTTAACAACTTGGAGGACATTGGAGCCACGACGGATTTTACGTGCACCAGCTCCCATTAGCGTACACGGTCCCACAGCAGTCGAGCCGAGAGGAAGTTGACCTTCCCAAGCACTGGCTATAAGCCGGATGCTGCTTCACTTGCTGTGTTCTTATGGGAATGGAGTTTTGCGCCCAGACCACTGCGGGACTTCAATATCCATTATTAATTTGAACTTTTTAAAGTTTACATTGCCTAGTTATCTCTAATAGATAAAGAATTAAAGCCCGTTACCACTTTTTTGGGACACCCTGTATGCTATAGATTATCCTCGATCGACCGGTATGGATTTTGGTGTGTATAGGACTTACGTTTTATACAGGGCTACTAAAAAGGATTTTTTTTATATTGTGGCCTATGGACGGAAATTCTTGAAAGTGCGCTATAAACGGTGCATTCAATGAAGCGCAAATTTGGTATGTATATTATAGATCACGGTCACACGACCTGTATAGATTTTGGTGCGTGTAGAGCTGAGTTTGTTCATAGGGTTGCAAAAATTAAACCTTATACATTACGGTCTATGGACGCAAATCATTTAAAGTGTGTTAGTGTCTAAATGGTGCATTCGAATGAGTTTAAATTGTGGGTATGCATATTATTGGCTACTGTCTTACAACTTGTGCAAATTTTGGATTTGTGTAGGATTTATAGGTTTTGTACAGGGTTGCAAAAAAGAATTTTCATACATTACGGCTAGAGGTCTGCGTCGCACGAAAATTCGCGGCGGGGCGGAGCGTCGCGGCGTGTGAAAATTTTGAAAAAGAGAGTAATGAAAATGGGTGTTTGCGTATACGCACACATGTATAAATTGGCGTTAAAATGAGATTTTTTAAGACTATGAAAACTAGTCTTGAGTAAGATGTTGTGGGATTACGGCCAATTAGCTACTCGTGGGCTCTAGGTCGGAGGGTGGGGTGTATAGAGATGTGACACCGGGTCTGAAATTCGCGATTGTATTCGAGCGCAGGCGGACTCGATTACATTTGTCTTTAATTTGCACAAATGACAAAATTTATGATATTCTAGCAATCTCTAAACCACACGTTTAGTGACGTGAGCTGCCCTCTCCTGAGAAATAAACAGATATTCTATCAATGAAGTAATTGACTTCTATTTATCTATTAGCAGGCAATTTTAGCAATTTCAGGCTCGAGCTCCGACTTCAATAATATTGCTCGAGCGGGCTCGAATTAAGAACTCGATCTCGGGTTTTAAAAAAATAACCCCGAACTGATCTCTAGTTTGGTGCCCTCCGTGGGGACTTTCTAAGGGGTCCTAACCCGGATCTAACCCGGATCTACTAAGTTCGGAGGAAACCATAGAAAACTACGAACGGTTAGGTTAGCAGACGCGACCTGATTTTGAACGAGGCCTCTTCCGTCTCCTAGTTCAGAGCGCTATGCGCTCGGCCACTGGTGGGGCTCCTGAGTATGAGCTTGCCGTTCTGGTAAACTTTAAAAATATTTCTACTGGAAAACTGAAACAATAGATTTTATCAAAATCGAATAGGTTTATGTTGTTTATATGGTACATACACCGTACATTTAGTTATCAGTATGCGATTGATACATTATTTGCGTTTTTTCTTCTCCACAACCTTCTCATGAACCATTCCAAACCTATTGTGTTCTTTTGAGGTGTAATGCAATATTTAAACAGTTTTTAAAGCAATCAAATTACGTCATCGACTCAAAAAATTTATCTTTACAAGTTACAAGCATTAAGAAGTATGCGAAAAAAAATAGAGTAGAAAGATTAGATACAATTTTTTTTAAGTTTTGAAGCAGTGTAGTCGGCTTTCTTCACCGGTGCGCCGGGCTAGACCTCGGCGGCAGTGGCGTGGCGCGGCGGCGCCGACCTCTAATTACGGTTTATAGATGCTATATCTTGAAAGTGTGCCAGCGTTTACATAGTGCATTCGATTGAGCTCAAATTAGGTACGCATATTATATGTCGCTGTCTTACATACTGTAGATTTTGGTGTGTGCGGGGCTTGCAGTTTTTTACAGGGCTACAAAAAAAATATTCTTATGCATTGCGGCCTATACACTCGAATTATTTGAAGTTCGCTAGAGTCTGAACACTACATCCAATTGAAAGGAATGAAATTTATTTAAACGATTGGTAAAGATCAATTATTCGGAAAGCCAGATGGAAGTCACTCCACATTTTTATTTTCTTTCTAAATTATACTTGTTCGCATTTCTTTCGTGTTAAAAAAATAATAATCGTAATAAATATGTAATAAATCGCAATTCATGTATTTAGTCACAATTTGTTTGTAATAAAAAAGTTGTTAATTTTTTTTTTTATTTAGTGAAAAAAAACAAAAAAAAAAACGCATTCGATACACCTAATATGTCATAACGCTGCAGAATCCAAATTCACTGTAGGAAAAGGTTTCAGGATCCATTTGAAATTCTAACGATACATTTCCAGACATCGTTACATCTACACGATGTACAGGATCTTATCATTTTCATATCGGTTAATAAACACTTTTAGCTGTGGTCACAAACAGGGCTTGTCATTATCTCCCGATATTTATGGCGTTAGGAAGATAACGTTCGTTTTACCGCTACTCGCACTTTTTTTACAGCCAGATAACGACAGTGTCGTCACGACGACAAAGATATGCGTTTTGAAGGACGAAAGGTGTCTGAAATGAGACTTCTTTTTATCCGATCGAGAACTTATGGGAAATGGGATCGTTGATCTCTTCACCCATTTTTGATACGTCAGATAACCTATCGTTGTTTTTTTTTTTTTTTTTTTTTTTTTTCGTAGACATTATTGATAAGTTCGGGCTCGCTTCTGAGTTACCGGAGCCGAGATTCTTGAAATGCACGGAGAGTTGGGTGTTGAACTGATTTCTGAGGTAGGGGATTCGGGGCAAGCGCCCGGGCCCCCCAAATTACCCTTTATGTTTAAAAATTTGAAAATTTTAATTTTAATTTAAAATGAGAGGCAGAGAAACGAATTTTATGAAAAATAATAGTAATAATAATTGTTACTATTTCATAGCACTAGCATTATATGGAGTAAAGTGAAGATTTATAAATGCACTGATATGGACAGTAACAAAATAAATACAAAATTATTGCGGAGCATATTACTTGAAAAATACGGAAATGAAATTAATGATTGAAAATTGAATAATGTAATTGAAATATTATTATCCCTCTGTTATTGCTATAATCGAACTATTGCATTTCCTTTTACATCTTGATTAAATAATCATTTTTATGCTATTATAACACCCTTTGTTGTAGGGTGTGCTAAAACCAAGTTGCTTTGTGGGGTGTAAGAAAGTTTTCGACGTAAGAGGGGTCCCAAGTAAAGCTTTTCCCCAGGGCCCCCAATCTCCGAAAATCGGTCCTTGCAGATTAGTCTGATTTATGTATTTTTTTAACATTTTCCAACAGTTGTCCAGGTTGTGGAGTGTCTAGAGAATCGTTCCATCACACCTTGGGTCAGGGATCGATTCCCGGCTGGGGCTAGGGTGTTAATAACGAAGACCCCTTCATAGAGGCAGAGTTGCCAACCTGGCAAGGTGAAAAATCAGGAGATTTTATTCTAAAAATCAGGAGACTTGTTTTCGATTAAAAAACTAAATTTTAAAATATCAGGTTGTATCAGCTAAAACTGGATTTTGGATAGAGAGAGAAAAAAAAGCATCTCTCTTTGGTGCTATTTGTTACCAGATAGATATTTTTGGAGCACAAAAAAAAAAAAAAAAAAAAAAAAAATAATAATTTTGGTTCATGTCTTCTATTAGGTAGTCAGTAGCTAGTAGAAAATTTAGTAACATAAGAAATATTAAGTTAGAAAGTTAAAAATTGGGGTCAATTATTACTCTTAAGGCATTGGAGGATTAAACAAAACACTGTCAAACGACAAAATAATCATTTTTAAGTGTGATGGAAAAAGACAGAAATTTCAATTATTTAGAACATGAAGCAGCACTTCTTTCACTATTATACGTTTGTCAGCGAAGCCCGAACTTTTTGATCTCACATATGCGTGGGTTCCTGGAACTAGTTTAGTTGCAGGAAAGGGAAAAATGCCGAAAAGGGTTCCTTGGCACGACAAAACTCTAGAAAAAGATTTCAAATTCAAAAAATCGCATTAATCATGTGACGAATGATTAAAAATCAGGAGAAAATGAACAAATAATTGAAAATCAGGAGAAATGTATCCTAAATCAGGTTGGCAGGAGATCAATGAAAAATCAGGAGTCTCCTGCCTAAATCAGGAGAGTTGGCAACTCTGTAGAGGGTAACGTTGGCCGTCCACTGGGTGCTCCCATCCCATGGCCAATGCCACGGTAGGGGTGAATGCTTCCTTCACAAATAAACTAATTATGTCAGGCACTTCAAAATTTTGAAACTGTGTCTTTACAAGAAACTGTCTCTTTGTACTACTTTGATCTTTGAAACTGTCTCTTTGTATTACACACTGAAATAAACGATAAACCTGTATCAGTTTCAAAACTTTTAGAAACAAATTGTTAAAAATCGGAAATTTTCACCATACGTGTCACTCTTCGAAAAATCCTGCAGCTCAGATCCATGTTTGAGAATTTTTTCTGAAAATTTCACAAAAGGCACAGCTTTTTTGCTTATTGCAATGTGTAAAGCAGCTTATGAAGAACCATCTGTAATTTTTCGAAAACCATGGTGCTATTAGTTTATTTCAATTTGTGTACCAAGACTAAAGACAGAGCTTTTTTTATTAAAATGCTCAAAAAGCGCTATAACATCTTACACCGTTCGTACGATCCGCTTGAAAATTTTCATAATTATGTATAAAAATATAGAAAACAATCTGTGCTCCTTTAAAAATCGAAAAATCCACCCGTTCCCTCATTTCTAAGCGATTTTTCGCTATTTTCAGCTAGGCCTCACCATGGCACAGTGGTTATGTCACTGAAAATGGTAGACGGCGAAAGTGTGAAAGTCCCCATCACGCGGCTGTCGATCTAACGGACTGGAGTTTTGATAGGGTTTCTCCAGATGTAACGTGAATACGCGTTAGACCCCTTAGAAAGTCCTGCTGCCAAGGCACCCTCCATCCTTGGCGTATCGCCCTAGCGTAGCATTGCCATAATCACACAAAGAAACAAAGAAGCAAAGCTATTTTCAGCCCCATTTTATTTCCGAGATTAAAAAAGTGAATCATTTGCCAGACAAAATTAGGCTCTGGAAGTGACAATGACGTCACATTTGAAGTCACTGTCATCAGGCTTTGAAGGGAAACTTGCGATTTCAGTTCGTTTTAAATAGTTCTTCCAGATAACATAGTTTAGTTTTTTTTTCAATAAAATTATCGTCTGCCTGAAGCATTGATATAAGAGGGTCTGTGTACACAAAACAAAATCGTTCGAATGCGAAAAGTTTCCTCACGTTTCCAGAATAGCATGAAATTCGATTTGGGTCTATGATAAAGATTGAATATGAAGTTATTTATTTTAGGCCGACGGACATGAAATATATTGAGTGTAGACATGCTTTCGTCCAATGCTTTTTCTAGCGCCCGTTGTAATTGCCCCCACAACGGGCTTTGACTTTTAGACTAATAAACGCAGATGTGCAGTAGAGTCAAAATTTAGCTTACAACCCACCTTGCACAGAACAAGTTTTTAAATGGATGTCTTGCTTCAGTAGGTAGCATAAACAATCCACAGTAATGATTGTTATCGTAATAATACCACTGGGAACACGACAATAGTACGCTATTACAAATCTTAGCACGCAAGTTAAAAGCTGTCTTGCACAGAATGTTAATTTTCCCTGCTCTATGAAGCAAGCGATATTCATTCTGTTTAGCAGACGAATTCTTATGGGAATAACTAGGGAGCTCGACAAATAATGCACATATAGGGTGGAGCGAAAAACACTTTTTCTCGAAATTCACATTGCCTCAGTCATTAAATGGTGCGAAACTGATAAGAACAAATTAGTCTCCAAATTTCAACTAAAAATATTGCCATTTTCAGGTTCCACACCTCAAGCGGATATATTCCCAGCGTCTTTTTTTAGTCTTTTATGAATTTCTATTGAAATAATTACGTTTAATTAAATAATTGAATAATGAATACTCCGATACACCTGCTCTATCAAGAACAACGGTTAGTTAGTTCGGGCAGTGGGTCTGTCTTGTAGATTTAGGGAATCTATCGTCAGTTGTTTCCCGACGTTTGGCTTCCTGACTAACGAAATCGTCATCATTTTCTGAGGTATATTCCATTTCTGAATCAGATCTTAAGTCGACATTTGCTTCTAAATCTACGATTTCCAGCACTGACAAGTGATAATAACGTATTAATAGAGCAATTTAATAATGAAAACATCACTGATTATTCAATTAATTAATTAAACATCACTATTTTAACAAAAATAAGTTAGAAATAGATTTGCTTGAGCTGTGGAACCTGAAGATGACACTATTTTGAGCTGAAATTTGGAAACAATTTGCTCTTAGCAATTTCGCACCATTTAATGACTCGGGCAGTGTGAATTTTGATATAAAGTTTTTTTTTTCGCTCCTCCCTAATGCACAAGCGTGGATATTCACAGGAAAATTATCTGGTGTGTACCGGAAAATGTATTTTTTTTACATTAATTAACTGTAAAAAAGAAAAATCTGAAACACTTTCATTTTCTAAATACGCACTAAAGCTTTATATAGGTGATTCGAAATTAGTTTTACAAACTTTTAGGAGGGTACAATATACTAAGGCGCTTCAAAATCACTACAGCAATGCGGGGTCGGAAACGTCGTCTTCATTTACCTGTTAATTATCACTTTAGAAGAAGTGTATAGGGTAGAGTGAAAAACACTTTTTCTCGAAATTCACATTGCCTGAGTCAGTAAATGGTGCGAAACTGATAAGAACGAATTAGTCTCCAAATTTCAGCTCAAAATATTGCCATCTGCAGTTTCCACACCTCAAGTGAATATATTCACAGTGTATTTTTTAGTCTTTGATGAATTTCTATTGAAATAATTACGTTTAATTAAATAATTGAATAATGAATACTCCAATACACCTGCTCTATCAAGAACAACGGCTAGTTAGTTCGGGCATTGGGTCTGTCTTGGAGATTTAGGGAATCTCATCGTCAGTCGTTTTCCGACGTTTGGCTTCCTAACCGACGAAATCGTCATCATTTTCTGAGCTATATTCGATTTCTGAATCAGATCCTAAGTCGACGTTTGCTTCTAAATCTACGATTTCCAGCTCTGACTTATGATAATAACGTATTAATAAAGCAATTTAATAATGAAAGCATCACTAATTATTCAATTCATTAATTAAACATTATTATTTTAATAAAAATAAGCTAGAAATAGATTCGCTTGAGTTGTGGAACCTGAAGATGACACTATTTTGAGCTGAAATTTGGAGACAATTTGTTCTGATCAGTTTCGCACCATTTCATGACTCAGGCAATGTGAATTTTGAAATAGAGTTTTTTTCGCTCCACCCTAGTGTTCAAGTAATAGTAAACCTTCCGACTATAGTTTTTCAAAAACTAATCCATGTTTTATCGATTACACTTGATGAATGGTTGATTCAAAAACTTTTCTTTCATCACATTGATGAAATTGTCGGAGGAAAGCCCAATGTTTATGAAACTTGGTTAAGAAATTAGACGCACACTTCAACACTTCTTCCAAAGTTATTATTAACAGGTACATGAAGGCAACGTTTTCGAGCCCGCAGTGCTGTGTGATTCTGAACAGTCTTAATGTATCCAACCCCTTCAAAAATTTGTAAAACTAATTTCGAATCACTCTGTATATTAAAAATGCATCCTATTCCATGCGTCGTCCCTATTTTTCTACCTTATTCTATGAAGTTGGAAAGTGTATCATTATTCATGAGTGTGCCGTATTTTTCTTCCTTGTTCCATAAAACACACCTTTGGAATCGAAATCTATATTAAAATAGCTTTCTAAACTTGTTTAGCAATATTATTCTCCAAGGATATTCTAACTATACTTCACCTTTATAAATGCTGTTTGAAATGGGCATCATAATCCATGAGCGTGCCATGTTTGTCTGACTTGTTCAATGAAACCCTCTTAAGAATTCAGATTTATATTAAACTCGCCTACTAAATATGTTTTACTATCTTCGCCAGGCATATTCTAGCGATACTTCTCCTTTGTAACTATAGGGTTTGCTAGTTTCTAGCCAAATATGAAAGATATCGCCAAGCTAGGCTCAGTTTGGGGGAGACTTAATTTTTGGTCCCAAATTCTGTTATGATTCATGAAGAATTTCTAACCTTGGCTGCCTAAAAGAATAAATTCTGAACAAGCTTTTCACCACAAAGCAGTTTTGACTAAACAACAAATTTATATTTGCTACATTTTATGTATAGCTAGAAATTCATAAATAACTGAATTACGTTTCTTACGGAACAGTTCTACGTAAATACTTTTTTTTTTTTTCTTTTCAATGTCCTTGCAAGTTTTAATATTACTAATTTAGAAAACTAAGTGGGTGAACAACCCAAGTGGGCTAAGTGAACTGAGTTTACTGACAGCGATTTTTTTTTACGGCAGTCAAAAGATTGAAGTCATAAATTAAGAACTGCGTGAGGCTAATAAACTACAACCACACACATATGTAATTCACAATTTGTGCTCTTCTAACGGCCGTATTCACCAAATACTTGACACGAGGATTAATCCAAATACGCGTGTTAAAGTCATCGGCAAGATATCGTACCCATGACTTTAACACGCGTGTTAGGGTTAATTAACATGTCACGTGTCAAGTGTTTGGTGAATACGGCCGTAAATAGCTCTTCAAGATTATGTAGTTTAATATTTCCCCCAAAAGATGTGAATAAGTGATGTATTTTATTGTATGGAGCCACTGATTATGTAAATATTTAAATTGAGCATTTTAGGGTGGTGAAACGGAGATAGATAGTCAAAGTAATAGGTATAGTATTAGTAGATTTGCTAGTATAATATGCATTTAAGAGTAATATACCATTTTAACAAATGTTTTGTGAAATTAAGTGCCTTTCCTATACACGGTTTCTCGACGTGCTCCTTACAGCTAATTAAGCCGTGAAAGCTTTTGTTAATGTATCCCGCGGTAATTTCAACAGAAGAGACTACGTGAATGTTTATTTTCTAACCAATATTTTTTATGTATGTTCTGCGATAATTTTGGAACACATAAGCCGATTTCGATTATTCTTTTTTTTATTGCAAAGACAGTACCTTAGAGTGGTCCCAAATTAATTTGGTTAATTTTTGATGATATGATGAGATTTTGATTCTTCTTTTTTTATTGCACAGGCAATACCTTAGGGGTGTCCCAAATTAATCTGGTTAAGTTTTGACGATATGATTAGTAACAAAATAATAGAACTCTTTAATTTTAACCAATCGCAAGTCCATTTTGGCTAGTTTTCCCCCTGACATTTGTACGTGAGTACATACGTGTATCTGTACATAACTCGAATATCTCAAAAGTTACTAGCCGTAGAAAGTTGATATTTTATATCTAGGATTGTTGTAACATCTAGATTAATCCATCCATAAATATTAGAGTGGGGCGAAAAATAAACGAGATTTATTTTATTTTATTTTATTTTATTTTTTTAGATCTCGTATCACTGCAGTAACGTTTCGAATTCAGACGACAAAAAAAAATGTCCAAAAAGAAATGAAATCGGTTTTGGTTTATATCTTCTGGTCTCACATCTGCTCAAAAGCTTATCGAAATTTGGAAAAAAATCATGTTTTTGCGGTTATTTTTCACTTTTTAAAATTTATCTCTTACTGAATGTAAAAACTTAAATTCTCATGTATTATTGCTTCAAAAACTAATGCTTAAGCATTTTTCAACTTCATCAACATCTTTGGGTAGCACATTACCTACAAAGTTAATCAGATTTTGATAAAAATTTACACACAATGGTGGATTATAGTTTAAAGGGAAACGCTACTGACATTTTTTTTCTTAATTGAATGTATGTTTAAAATCCAATTATTTGAGAACATTAGAGACATTTGTAAACAGATTTTTTTTTAATTGATAAAACTAAGCTTTTTTGCGAAAAGTCGTAAATCTAGGAAAATCATGTCGAATATTTCCCGCTTTCACTCGTTATCAGCTTAAGGTAGTTTGAAATCTGATTTATGGATGAAGTTAGACATGGTTTACTCTGACAGCATTAGTTATTCTTATAAAAATACATCCCTAGATTCAGCTGCACAAACATATTTTTGAGGATTCTGCCACGAGTTTTACACACCTTTCAACATCTTGCGTGTGAGCTGAGAATGCCTTTCATGTTATATCCCACTCACTTCGATCCACTTAGGATTTGTAAACAAAAATTTCAAAGTGTGTTAGGAACTCATATACATTAAAAGTATGATTGACGATGTTTGATCAGACGAAGCTTCTACGGCTGAGAACGTGATTTGGTGTTGTTCAGAGGAAAGATGCGACTTGGCACTCATAATAAAAGTATCAGGTTGTAACGAAAGTTTTCCGCCAAATCTGCCTGAAAAACTCACTTCTAACTCCTTAGATAACTGTTTTTGAACTTTCAGTACCAAATCTGCACAGTGTCACATGATGCAACAATAGTAATTAAAGCTGTACTCATAATTCGTTTATATTCTGTAGCTGACTTTTTGCAACACAACTGGAAGTAAATGATGGTTCTAATCTTCTAGAGTGATAGTGTTATTTGAGACACCTTGTACTTAATGATAACTATATTTTTTACAGATTTCACACCATAGTGTTATAAAGTAAGTCTCTTTATTCCAAATGCCAAAAATCGTTTGACAAAATATGAGCAAATACGCCAACGCGAACTGTGTGCTGACGATGTTTGAGGTGGCGGGAAACTCGTTACAACCTAATATAACATCTTCGCTAACTGCCCATATAATAGCTAAAAAAAAATAAAGGTTCTTTTAAACAGAAAACTGACGAGTTTAACCAAAAATGTTTATTACTTTTCGTCGCTTTATTGTTGTTAACAGAATATGTAACGAAACCCCTGACCTTTGCAAATGCGAATGTACCTGCCAGCTGTGATTGAGCAAAAGCAAATGAAATATCTGATGTTAAGCTAAGTTTTGCTAACTTGTTGCTAAACAAATCCTTCTTAAAGAATTAATCATTAGAAATTAGAACGCATGACAGCCATTTAACTTTCAATGATAAATCTAAATCTGATCTAAGCCTCAGTGGCGGCTCGTGGGATACAGCAAGTACAGCCGGGCTGCACTTGAAATTATCAGCACATACTTTAAAATAATTTATTCTACTAATTTTCCTAAATTCAGATTAGAATTGTGGAATTCCTATAAATTAAAAAAATCTCCGAAAAAAACCAAACACAAAAAAACGTATTGTTGCCGGATCGCTCATTCAGAAAAAAAGCACTTTAATCTTCCCGCAATTCAATTGGGAAAATCTTTGGTTCAGCCCAGAGCGCTGAAAAGAAAATTGGCAGCACCGTTGCCATGACAACGACTACGTAAGCAGCCTCTCCGGCATAGGGAGTATGCAGCTGATAAAGCCGATCAAAGATTTTCTAACGGCGGCTGAACTTGAGAACTCGACTAACTGATTGGATCGCACGAGAAGTGAGGGAGGGGATAAGGAGAATATATGTTTGGAAAACTCTCGACTTTATATTGCTGAATTTATCAAGAAGGTAAGCCTGAATAGACGCTTATGAATGGACAATGACCCATCAAAGCAGTATTGTTTTTAAGTAAGCAAGAACTGGCATTTAGAGCACATGGCGAGCGAGAAAATTCTTTAAACATGGGAAATTTTAAAGAGCTTTTAAAATTATTGATATCTGAATTAAAACAACGCTTTTTTATGGGGACATCACTGACCGATTCGCATGTTTAAAAGAAAGGAGGATTCATTTGACTTATAAAAAATAAAGTAAGTTTTCTTTTCTTCTCAAGTTATCGTTACAAAAGAAAATTCTAAGGAAACTTCGAATCAGACACGGATTAACGCAATTTTGAGGATAAGAGCGGCTGGTTGAAATTTATGTCCATTTTATGGAAGTAAAATAGGATCTCTTACATTTTTTATGTAATTTCTTTTTTTCTTTCCCGGTGAGGGCTTTCGAATTCAGTAACAAAGATTTTCCAATACTGTCCGGAGGAAAGGGGGGGGGCTCATATGCTTCCGGCTGCACTAACAGTTTTGACCACGGGCCGCCACTGCTAAGCCTTCCGTGCTCACATTCAAATGTAAATTCTTCACTTTCTCTTTTCTATATGCATCCTACCAATCTTCTGTTTTCTTAACTCATTTTCGTGCCTTCCAGGCTGTGTGTAAGCTGGCATTTATGCAGCTGATGAAGGGTAGAGCAGTTGTAAAACCCGAAACATGCGTTTTTCTAGTTTTTAATTTATGTTTCTTTCTGCCAAAGAGTTTCAATTTTTATGTTTACAAATACGATGTGACTCAAAGTGTGAGATAAAATTAGAACTATCTCAAAATTTTCAGCAGCTGAGTCTAGAAATGGTTTCATGAGAGTAACTATGCTCTCAGAATGCACCATGTCTAAGATTCCTCATACACGAGTTTACAAAGCTAAAAAAAATCTGGAGTGACTCCACTTGACTTTCAGAACACTTGCGATCATTAAGATACACAGATACACTTGCGATCATGAGCACTTTAAGATCATTACCAAGCATTTAAATAAATTTTAATCGATGAATAATTCAAACATATACACCAAATTGAAGCTCAATCGAATGCACCGTTTAAACGCTAGCGTACTTTCAAGAATTTCTCCCCATAGGCCATAATGTAAAAGAAATCTTTGTCGTAGCCCTGTAGAAAAACTATAAGTTCTATACATCATCAAAATCAATACCGGTCTTACGAGGGTGGTTTATAACATATATACCCAATTTGAGCTCAATCGAATGTACCGTTTAAACGCTAGCGCACTTTCAAGAATTTTCCCCCATAGGCCATAATGTAAAAGAAATCTTTGTCGTAACCCTGTAGAAAAACTATAAGTTCTATACACACCAAAATCAATACCGGTCTTGCGACGGTGTTTATGACATATATACCCAATTTGAGCTCAATCGAATGCTCCGTTCAGGAGCTATCGTGTTCACTCACACACACACGAGTTTGTGTAACTAAAAAGTCACACAAACTCGGAACTTTTCCTTGGATTCAGAGTTGAAGAAATGATTTCGGTTTTTCTGTCCTACCTTAACCCTTTGAGGCGCAACCCTTTCCCAATGCTGAAAAAAGGGCAGCCGTTGCCATCGCTCGACTTAACTACCAGCAAGATGGCGGACGATCGAAACGTTCATCGCGTGCCACAGATCTAGAGGCCCTTTTCTGACGACAGCTGGCTGTGCTCGAGCACAGCCAGCTGTCTAGCCAAAAAAGGGTCTCTAGATCTGTGGCACGCGATGAAGGTTTCGATCGTCCGCCATCTTGCTGGTAGTTAAGTCGAGCGATGGCAACGGCTGCCGTTTTTTCAGCATGAGGCAATCTATCCGGATGTTCTCGCATTCTTCCATTTTTCAACGGATGTCAGTGCTGTTAAAAAGAATCGTGACTATTTTTTTTACGGGAAATGACGTGCTAAGGATTCTCGTGAAGCTATGTCACTTGCAACTATTTTTATAGAAATCAAATCTATTCTTCGTGACTGGCAACAGTCAAAACGCCAGAGTTTGGTGTTCCCAGAGGGGGATCACTGCGCCTTAAAGGGTTAAGGCTGTTCTACCTGAAAACGGAGGATTTCGGTTGATTTTCGACCAAGATAGGGAGTAAACTTATAATCACATAACTTTGAGAATTTTCAGAATGTTTCCTCTAAAACTAGAATAAGAACTGACATTGCGATAAAAATTGAAAAGTTATTTAATTTTTTAAAAAATATTATTAAACTTGACACTTTTTAAGAGAAAACGCTATTTTCTCGAATTTTACCCAAGATTAGAAATAAATTTACGATGATATAATTATGAGAATTTTCAGAATGTTTCCTCAGAAACTAGATTGGGAACTGACATTGAGATAAATTTTGAAAAACAATTTAATTTTTTTTTTAAAAATAGTGAAACTTGGCACTTTTTCAGAGGAAAACGTTTTTGATAGACTTTCACTTAAGATGAGAAATGAACTTATGATGCTAGAACTATGAAAATTTTTAGACTGTTTCTTCAGAAACCATACTGTGAACTGAAACAAATTTCAAATTTGAAAAGTTACTTCATTTTTTGAAAAAAAATTATTAAACATGCCACTTTTTCGGAGAAGTCTGCTTTTTGGTTAACTTTCACTACAGATAAAAAATAAACTTACATTCCTAGAACAATGAAATTTTTCAGAATATTTCTTCGGGAACTGTACTGTGGACTACTGCAAATTTAAAATCTGAATAACCAGTCAGTTTTCATAAAAAGAAAGAAGGAAAAACATTGTTTTTTAAACTCAAATTCAAAATTGGCTGACTGAAAAATTTTCTTTCAAAAGTAACTTTGAAGTATAAATTTATAGATGTATTTAAGAATGTTTTGGGGCCAAAAATGTACTGCATTTTGCTTTTTACAAATTTTATAATTGAAACTCGTAATTGGTTATGAAACCTAATGAACATGACTTCTGATCAAGATTTAAAATAAAATTACAGTAGAAAAGCTACTGAAAAATTTATAATGGTTCTTCTGAAACTACTTTACGATGCTTTATGAACATTAAGTTTATAGGAGCAATTTAATTTAAAAAATAAGTAAATAAATGAAGATGATATTTCAGATGGAAATTCAAAGAATTTCAGCAGTTTTATCGTGTATTCAATCGAATTTCATTTGAAAAAATCAACTCGCGCTGATGTCTAATACTTACTACAATATTTTACATCAAGAAAAGTCCATTTTATCGTTTTAATGTTAAAGTTATAATTATATTTCTAAAATTTTTCAGAGAAATTCTAAAAAATACAACTAACAATTGTGTCCATTACACGAATAAAGATGGCACGGCATGTATGCTTGGACCCCCAAACCACCCATATTTCAAGCTTTTCCCCTAGTCCCCGATTCGACTTTCGCTCGTCAGGTTAAACAGCCTTAATAAACATCTTCAATATGCACTCTCCTCCAAAAGTTAAGGTGCAGCATGTTTTTCGATGTAAACTGATTTTATTTATTTATTTATTTTTTTTTTTTTTGACTGACTTTCGAATTTGTGTAACTAAAAAGTAAAAAAAATTCAAAACTTTTCCTTGGATTAAGAGTTGAAGAAAAGATTACAGGTTTTCTGTCCTAATAAACATCTTCAATATACACTAGCTTCCAAAAGTTAAGGTACAGCATGTTTTTCGAAGCTCGCCGTAAAAAAATGACAGTGACAATCAGTAGCGCAAGGGGGGGGGGTTGAACCCCCCCCCGTACACCACTGGTGACAATAAAATTAATCTATATAAATAAAATTAGACTTTTGTCTGTACATTTCTTGGAATTCAAAAATTTTGCGATTTCTATCCGTTTCAAGCACCCGGGAATCCGATGCGACCCTCAAAAAAAAGTTTGTCTGTCTGTCATTCTGTCATTCTGTCCTTCTGTCCTTCTGTCATTCTGTCCGTGACGCTTTTTTTGTTTAAGCATCACGTAAAAACGGCTGAAGCGAATGATATGAAATTGGGTGTCATGATAGGTGGTCACTCAATTTAAAACATAGGCGTCGAATTTTTAAAAAATATTGATTAGATTTTCAGATTTTGTGAAAATCGTTTCAAACTGCGTTAATTTGTGTTCAAGCATCACGTAAAAACGACTGAAGCGAATGATATGAAATTGGGTGTCATGATAGGTAGTCACTCAACTTAAAACATAGGCGTCGAATTTTTTAAAAATCTTGATTAGATTTTCAGATTTTGCGAAAATCGTTTCAAACTGCGTAAATTTGTGTTCAAGCATCACGTAAAAACGACTGAAGCGAATGATATGAAATTGGGTGTCATGATAGGTGGTCACTCAACTTAAAACATAGGCGTCGAATTAAAAAAAAATCTTGATTAGATTTTGAGATTTTGGGAAAATTGTTTCTTACTGCGTATTGTGTTCGCACATCACGTAATAACTGCAAAGGTGAAAAAATGGTATTTGGTGAAATGATAGGTGGTCACCTTAAACTATAAGCATCTAAAAAAAACTGATCAGATTTTGGGATTTTGCGAAAATCGTTTCAAACTGAGTAAATTTTTGTTCACACATTACGTAATAACGACTAAAGCGAATGATATGAAATTTGGTCACATGATAGGTTGTTGTTCAACATAAAGTATAGGTGTCCAATTTTTAAAACTTTTTATTAGATTTTGAGATTTTGTGAAAATTCTCCCAAAATGCGGTTATATTTTTTCAAGCACCGCGTAATAACGACTAATACGAAATTTGGTGATATGATAGGTAGTTGCTAATCTTAATTTATAGGTGTTGAATTTTTAAAATATTTTGATTACATTTTGAGATTTTGTGAAAATCGATTAAAAATGCTAAAATGTTTGTTCCAGCATCACGAAATAAAGACAGCAGGGAATTAAACAAAATTGGGTGACATGATAGGTTGTCACTCAACTTAAATTCTAGGCTTCCAATTTTTAAAAAATGTTGATTAGATTTTGAGATTTTGCGAAAATTATTTGAATATGTGTAAATATTCGTTCACGCATCCCATAATTACGACTAAAGCGAATGAAATGATATTACTTAGTTACTCTCTAACCTGTAATATTTTAACAATACATAAAAATTATAATTGCGCTTTCTTTACTTTGGCTACATACTACATCCATTCTGTGTACTCCAACAATGCTGACGAAAGTTCTTGCTTTTAGAAATTTGCATTCAGTACTAACCCGTCAACGACGGGTACTTCAGCTAGTAGTTTATATAAATGATAATAATGGACTTCAAGAAACCTTATTCAAAAAACGATAGCTATCACTTTAATTTTATAGAAAAGAACAGTTATATGTGTGAGAGAAAAAATACGCACATATCACGCACAGGCTTTCGTAATTACGTATGTAACTTTTGTTGATTTACAACTTTTATTGGCAGATTCGTTGATAATAGGCAGTAGAATCCATCAATGTCTAGTTGAAGCCGTTTACCCGATTCAATCAGGGACTGATTTACTGCGGGGCATTCGGGGCACATGCCCCGGGCCCCCAAAACTTCCTTTTATGTAATCATAACTACTAAAATTATCGCTCAAGAGTAAAATTTCTGATTACTTACTTCATTTCATCACAAATATTCAAAGTTTTTAATTTAATGTAACTTGTAATGTTAAACATTATGCATTCGATTCGATAATCGATAGGACACCTCAGCATGCTCCATCGTTTCTAAGGTGTTTGACGACTGTAAATACCCATAAAAATATTTCAAAATTAAAAAATTCATAAAAGTGGCATTTGTCGTGGCATTTTACTGATTTGTAAACGTTTACATATGGTTAACTTAGGAATGATAATTGGTTTTAACTTAATTTAATTAAGTAATATTCTGCAAAAAAATATTGTGCAGGGGGCCCCAAAAGTATCTGTGTCCTGGGCCCCCAAGTGCGTAGATCGGTCCCTGGATTCTGGGCTGCCGGACGGGTAGAAATGTCACAGGCTAATGCTGCAAGGCGTCTCAATGTGTCTCGTACTGTGGTCCAACGACTCTGGGATCCGTATCGATTCGAGGAATCTGTGTCCAGAAGACATGTTCCAGGCTGACCACGAACTACAGCATATGCAGAAGACCGTTTTCTAGATCTTTTGGATCGAAGGAGAAGAAGCACTACCGTGTCGCAGCTAGTTGCTGACCACTTTGTAGCATTATGGAGAAGAATATCCGCTAGTACTGTGCAAAGACGCATTCACAATGGAGGTCTCTATGCAAGGCGACCAGTTGTGTGTGTCCCCCTCAACAGACGACAGAGAAGGGCCCGCTTATGTTGAGCAAGAGACGACGTTTCCTGAACCACAGACAGCGATTGTCTTCTGTATTTTTCATAGACGAGTCCAGATTCACACTGGGGAGCGATTCAGGGAGTCTGCTGATTTGGAGGGAACAACGCACCAGATGCGATCAATCCAACACTGTTGTAGAAATGAGATTGTCACAGGCTAATGCTGCAAGGCGTCTCAATGTGTCTCGTACTATGGTCCAACGACTCTGGGATCAATATCGATTCGAGGACTAGCAATTTTGCTCGGGCCATCATCGGCCGGCTACGTGGCCGGTGGTAGCCCGAGCAAAATTGCTAGTAGGGGAAATACACGATTACTTCACAATGACCTGCATGTGTTCCATGGCGGAACTTTGACTGGCGTGATATATCGGGAGGAGATCCTTGATCCATATATTTCTCCATATGCCAGTGCTATTGGCAATGATTTTATTGTGATGGATGATAATTCCCGACCTCACTCAGCTGTGGCTGTTGATGTCTTGAAGGTCCTGGTTTGGAGTGAATGAAATGGCAAGCTCAATCTCCAGAAATGAATCCTACAGAACTTCTTCGGGACTATATTGGCAGAAAAGCTGTGTCTTTAAGTCCTCTCCAAGGTCGTTAGATGAGCCAGAACAAAGCTTACTCCGCGTCTTGTCTTCGCTTTCCATTTCGGTGTCCGACAACTTAATTGACAGCATGTAAAATCGATGCCGCCAAGTCAGTCAAGTTAATGGGTGGACACATTCCTTATCAGAACTCGATTTTGTTATGTTTTTATGTTATTTTACCGTATAAAGCTGTGATATACTACTTTTTTTTCTTCCAAGAATGGACTTTTCCACCAAAATTGCTTGTTTTGTTGTAAATCATTTTTGCTCTTAACTTGCGTACATTTCTATCTCGCATCCCAGAAATAATTGTTTAGTGCACATTTCCTCCAAATTAGTTGTTTCTACATACGTTCAATTGCAAAATACGCGGAGAAAACCGGTTGTACTGTAACTGTTGGAGGCCAGTGTATTACGTCTGTAGTCAGTCATTGCTTCTCAAAATGCGCCAAAATCTCGCCATCCGCCATCAAACTTAGTTCTGCCAAATTTGGCGGCAAAAATAAGTACCTATCTTGCATAACTCAAAAATTTTTAGCCTTAGAGTGTTGAAATTCTGTATTTAGAAATGTTCTAACATCTAGTTGTGAATCTCCTTTTCTGGTTCCAATCGACTGTGTAATTTATTTACAGGGTGACCCAAAAGACTTTCAATACATTGAAGTTTATGAATACACTCAATTCATTAAAAGTTTGGTCAATCGCTATTTGCGCTATGCCCCAAATCTCGCAAACTATCGCCAAACCTTCCTGCTTTTGGCAAAATGTCGTCAAATTAAGTGGCAAAAATCTGGAGTGACTCCACTCGACTTTCCGAACACTTACGATTAAGATCATTACCAAGCACTTAAATAAATTTTAATCGATGAATAATTCAAACATATATACCAAATTGAAACTCAATCGAATGCACCGTTTAAACGCTTGCGCACTTTCAAGAATTTCTCCCCATATGCCATTATGCCATAACATAAAAGAAAGTTTTGTCGTAGCCCTTTAGGAGAACTATAAGTCCTATACACACCAAAATCAATACCGGTCTTAGGATGGTGGTTTATAACATGTATACCGAATTTGAGCTCAATCGAATGTATCGTTTAAACGCTAGCGCACTTTCAAGAAATTCCCCCCATAGGCCATAATGTAAAAGAAATCTTTGTCGTAGCCCTGTAGAAAAACTATAAGTCCTATACACACCAAAATCAATACCGGTCTTGCAACGGTGGTTTATAACATGTATACCCAATTTGAGCTCAATCGAATCTACCGTTTAAACGCTAGCGCACTTTCAAGAAATTCCCCCCATAGGCCATAATGTAAAAGAAATCTTTGTCGTAGCCCTGTAGAAAAACTATAAGTCCTATACACACCAAAATCAATACCGGTCTTGCGACGTTGGTTTATGACATATATATCCAATTTGAGCTCAATCGAATGCTCCGTTCAGGAGCTATCGTGTTCACTCACATACACACAAACACACATACATACATACATCTAGTAAAAATAGCATAAATGGATTCAGAAGCCCTCAAAACGTGTAAAAACACCAAAATCTCGAAGTCGAATTTTTTCATGATTACAATACTTTCCTTACATGGTACATGTTCGGAAAGTAAAAATGAATCTTTAAAGCACCCAGCTTGCTGATATCTTTTATATTTGGATAGAAATCGCTGAACCTTAAAACACACTTTGATCCCGTTTTAACGAAGTCCAAGGGACCATAGCCGAACCATTTCGCTCTAATGGGCACAGTCAGCTATGTCAAAAGTGCTCTCTAGGTCTTTGGCACGCAATGAACGATTCGATCGACTGCCATCTTGCTGGTAGTTCAATCGAGAGATGGCAACGGTTGCGCTTTTTTCAGCATTTCGCAGTCCATCCAGTTGTTCTTCTATGTCGATGTATTTCCATCGTATTCTTCAGTTCTCAGCAAATGCCAGTGCTCTGTTGAAAATAATCCTGACAATTTTACAAATAATCGACAATTTTTACGGGAAATGATGTGCTAAAAAGTAAAGGGCATTCTCGTGTAACTATGCCATGCTCGAGTATTTTTATAGAAATCAAATTGATTCTGCGTGACTGACAACAGTCAAAACGTCAGAGTTTTGTGTCCTCACGGTGAGGACACCGCGCATTAAAGGGTCAAATAAATTTATTTGTACTACAATAAAAAAAATTCTGGAGTGACTCCACTCGACTTTCCGAACACTTAAGATTAAGATCATTACCAAGCAAGCATATAAATAAACGCTAGCGCACTTTCAAGAATTTCCTCCCATAGGCCATAATGTAAAAGAAATCTTTGTCGTAGCCCTGTAAAAAAACTCTAAGTCTTATACACATCAAAATCAATACCGGTCTTGCGATGGTGGTTTATAACATATATACCCAATTGAGCTCAATCGAATGTACCGTTTAAACGCTAGCGCATGTTTCAAGAATTTCCCCCCCATAGGCCATAACGTAAAATAAATCTTTGTCATAGCCCTGTAGAAAAACTATAAGTCCTATACACATCAAAATCAATACGTTCTTACGATGGTGGTTTATAACATATATACCCAATTTGAGTTAAATCGAATGTGCCGTTTAAACGATAGCGCGGTTTCAAGAATTTCTCCTCATAGGCCATAATGTAAAAGAAATCTTGTCTTGCGACGGTGGTTTATAACATATATACCCAATTTGAGCTCAATCGAATGTACCGTTTAGCAGCTAGCGCAGTTTCAAGAATTTCTCCCCATAGGCCGTTATGTAAAATAAATCTTTGTCGTAGCCCTGTAGAAAAACTATAAGTCTTATACACATCAAAATCAATACCGGTCTTACGATGGTGGTTTATAACATATATACCCAATTTGAGCTCAATCGAATGTACCGTTTAGGAGCTATCGTGTTCACTCACATATACGCACACACACACACACATACATACATCTCGTAAAAATAGAATAAATGAATTCAGAAGACCTCAAAACGTGTAAAAACACCAAAATCTCGAAGTCGAATTTTTTCATGATTACAATACTTTCCTTACATGGTACATGTTCGGAAAGTAATAAATTATTTTCAAAGTGCCCTCCAATGAACGACCATCTCTTATTCAGCGACTGATTTTCAGCTCAACCAGACTTAGTAATCGCCGGTATAAAGGAAGATTTGCGCTTCACACAGTCCAACATCAGACCTGTCTGCGAAAATAAAATTAGTTGTATAAGCACAGCAAAAAAAAACTTATTTTTAAACCGCCGGCAGACGATTACGCAATTCTTTCCACACCTCTACGAGAAAATATATTATGAAAGCGGAAACACCTGAAAGCTGGGCTTGAGCTCGAAATAGCAGTAGCAGGGAAAAAAGTTTAAAAAAAGGAATGAAGTAAAAAAGAACGCCATGGAACTTGAAAATGATAGAGTCAATCTACTAATAATTGTTGAATGTTCACCACGCCCTAAAAAATTGGGGGGAGGAAAATGTGAGAAAGAATGATTTTAATGTACAGGTTCTATAAAAAGGTAAAGGGTTTTGTCTGTGGAAGAAAGTAGTAGACGTGTTTGGAATGCATAATTAATGTATGGAAAGTTAAACATGTTATAAATTTATAACCTTTTGGAATGTAGTTTATGCAGTATGTATTTTCTAGATAATTTATTTCCGTCTGCTTCTTTATCACAAAGTTTAATTTGCTATTCTGTTATATTAAACTCGAATCAGAAATTTTAATCGAATGTATTATATACTACAGTAGACTCTCGATTAACCCTTTAACGCGCAGTGTTCCCGCTCTGGGAACACCAAACTCTGACGTTTTGACTGCTGCCAGTCACGAAGGATAGATTTGATTTCTATAAAAATAGTTGCGGGTGACATAGCTCCACGAGAATCCTTTACTTTTTAGCACGTCCTTTCCCCGTAAAAAAATTGTTACGATTATTTTTAACGGCACTGACATCTGCTGAAAAAGGGAAGAATGGGAGAACAGCTGGATAGATTGCCCAATGCTGAAAAAAGGGCAACCGTTGCCATCGCTCGACTTAACTACCAGCAAGATGGCGGACGATCGAAACTTTCATCGCGCGGCCACAGATCTAGAGACCCTTTTTTGACGCAGCTGGCTGTGCGCGCACAGCCAGCTGCGTCAAAAAAGGGTCTCTAGATCTGTGGCACGCGATGAACGTTTCGTCGAGCGATGGCAACGGCTGCTCTTTTTCAGCATTGATTAAGGGTTGCGCCTCAAAGGGTTAACCCGTAATGCCGGGAAATGACTCGTCCCGGATAAGTAAAGTGACCAGACGTCCTGCTTTTGGCGGGACAGTCCTGATTTTTACCTATATGTCCTGCTGTCCCCACAGAACCCTAAAATGTCCCGTATTTCCATTCTGTCCCGCCAAAGTCTTGTTTTATGAAAAATAAATAAATGTAAAATATAAATTGAGAATAAGTTCACATGAAAATGATTGTGTTATTTACAAAGTTTTTTTGTTACTTATATTTAACACCAGTTTTTTTTTAATTGATGAAAATGATTGTTTTATAATATGTATTAATACATACCTATAATCAATGAATGGTGATTCTATAGTCATTGTTAGAAAGCAAACTATTTTGGAAAGTTATCCAAAAATTAACAATAAAATTATTTAAAACCTAAGTTTATACAATAGGCCTATTTTATTTGTATATTTGGATATTTTTTCAACTCATTTTTCTCATAAAAGTAGAAAATCAAATTATGTGTAGAAAAAAAAATATCTTGAGGAGGGGTGGGGTGTGTGTTCGTGATTGATTTTTACCCCTCCCGACTCTGTGGTTTAGAAATGTCCTGATTTTCGGTTCAGAAAAAACGGTCATTTTACGGATAAGAGCATATCCTGGATAGCCCAATTTATTCAAATTTTGCGGAGAATTTTTGAAAAGGTTATAGAAACCGTTAATTTTTTATACAATAGGATATCAATAATTTAATTAATACAAAAGAAAGAGAATGAATATAAATTCTAATGCTATCTAGATTTACAACAAGTACATTACCAAATACACACACACACACACACACGCACATTCACATATATATATATATATATATATATATATATATATAGTTGACTGCATATAGTATATATATATATAAGATTACAAATCAAAAGTCCGCTAAAATCCCGCATTTCTAGAACTACGCAGTTTAATTCAGTTGGAACAAAGGAATCTGCTTTCAAAAACTGCAATTACTACACGACCCGTTGCAATTCCTTTGTAAATTTGTAGACAGTCCCTGCGTTCGGTCACTCTGGCGTCTTAAAAGACATAACAAACCGTGAAATACCGCTGCCCAGATTTTGGGTTTGGCCAATAACTGAAACGTGCATGGATCATGTGACACGACTTCAAAAGTTAATAAAAGGGGCTGATGCAGCCCAGCCAGCGACTCTTCCTCGTGACCGCAACTGCCAAAGAAAGATGCATCGAGTCACCCAATAAAATAATGTAATCGCAGTTCGATTCATTTCTTCCATCGACGGCGCTATGGCCCAAGGATTTTCACCGCTCGCTCCAGCGTTTGCCGGCCAGAGTCCCGAGCCGCCTCTCCTAATACCCAACGCCGAGAATGGGTCTGAGCGAATCCTCAACAGCCTCGCCTCCCCCGGCCCACGACTACAACCTTCCCGTAGCCGTTTAAATGCTACATATACAAGGTGAATCTAAACTCTTGGACAAACCTTTAAAGGGTGATAGAGCACATAGTAAGGAATCAGAATCACGTAGCAATGTGGGGTCAAAAACGCAGTTTTCACTTACCTGGAAATAATCACTCTGTGAAAAGTATTGAAGTGTCTAATTTCTTAAGTTTCATAAACAATAGGCTCGTCTCCATCCAAATATATTTTCCATGCCGTGAAATTGAAAACTATGAATTTTGACAACTATGTCAATTTATGTATTGAAAGTCTCTCTGGCCTTTTCGTGGCGTACAATAAATAACAATATACGTTTTCCTGAGCGAAACCCAATGGACTCGGCAAAAATGGCAAACTGATTTGTCTTCGGCGCAATCTTGTTTCACGAACAAGTCGGATGTACTGTAGACCCAAGGGCTTATGAATGACATGACGATGTTGCCGACCACACATTTCTAATGTGATTCTGATTCCTTATTATGTGCTGTATCACCTCTTAAAGTTTTGTTCAAGAGTTTAGATTCACCTATATATATATATATACAGGGGTTGCGCTGGCTCTTTTTAATATTTCGACAATTCATTCGCCAAATTAGATTTTTCACCGGAACTTCATTAAGAAAAGCAGATTGTAAACATTTTCGCCAAACGCATTTTATTTCGCCAAACTAATTTTATTTTAGCAATTTGCGACGTTGGCGATCGACAGCGCGATTCCTGTATATATATATATACTATATACAGTCAATACCGGTTATAGTGAACCTCTGGGGACCGTCAAATTTCGTCTACTATATCCGAACTTCACTAAAACCGAAGTGTTCCCGTGTTGGACAGATATATTGTATGGGAATCGGGACTAATTGTTTGCATTCACAATAGCCGAAAGTTCACCGGGTTCGCTATATCCGGAGTTGACTGTGTATATATATATATATTCCTCACTGCTTCGTGAAGAATGAAATGATACCAATGTGTTTTCTTTTTACATGTGCTCTTCGACGAATTTTACAACGCAAAATTTTCAGCTTAAATTTTTTTGGCAGGTTTTCATCTTCTCCGAGTAATTAAGTAGCGTCGTTATGTACTGATGCGTCACGATGATTCAGTTTTTCGATGAATTATACCGTATGATGCTGTAACAGTGGCGTCGATAAGCATGAGGTCGGAGCGAAAAACACCTTTTTTCTGGAAATTCACATTGACTGAGTCATTAAATGGTGCGAAACTGGATAAGAACAAATTGTCTCCAAATTTCAGCTCAAAATATTGCTATCTTCAGGTTCCACACCTCAAGCGAAGCGAATATATTTCCAGCGTCTTTTTTAGACTTTTATGAATTTCTATTGAAATAATTACGTTTAATGAAATAATTGAATAATGAATACTCCGATACACCTGCTCTATCAAGAACAACGGCTAGTTAGTTCGGGCATTGGGTCTGTCTTGGAGATTTAGGGAATCTCATCGTCAGTCGTTTTCCGACGTCTGGCTTCCTGACTAACGAAATCGTCATCATTTTCTGAGGTATATTCCATTTCTGAATCAGACCTAAGTTGACGTTTGCTTCTAAATCTACGATTTCCAACACTGACATGTGATAATAACGTATTAATAAAGCAATTTAATAATGAAAACATGACTAATTATTCAATTAATTAACCCTTTAACGCGCAGTGTTCCCGCTCTGGAAACACCAAACTCTGACGTTTTGACTGTTGCCAGTCACGAAGAATAGATTGGATTTCTATAAAAATAGTTTCGGGTGACATAGCTCCACGAGCATCCTTTACTTTTTAGCACGTCCTTTCCCGTAAAAAAATTGTCAGGATTATTTTTAACAGCACTGACATCTGCTGAAAAATGGAAGAATGCGAGAACAGCTGGATGGATTGCCCAATGCTGAAAAAAGGGCAGCCGTTGCCATCGCTCGACTTAACGACCAGCGAGAGGGCGGACGATCGAAACGTTCATCGCGTGCCACAGATCTAGAGACCCTTTTTTGACGCAGCTGGCTGTGCCTTCTTGTTCTGAATGAGATCCTAAGTAGACGTTTGCTTCTAAATCAACGATTTCCAACACTGACATGTGATAGTAACGTATTAATAAAGCAATTTAATAATGAAAACATCACTAATTATTCAATTAATTAATTAAACATTATTATATTAATAAAAGATAACCTAGAAATGCATTCGCTTGAGTTGTGGAACCTGAAGATGACACTATTTTGAGCTGAAATTTGGAAACAATTTGTTCTGAGCCATTTCGCACCCTTTAATGACTCAGGCAGTGTGAATTTTGATATAAAGTTTTTTCGCTCCATCCTACTAAGCATCGCGTCACCTAGTGCGGGCAGATCCGGTGTCACCCTCTACATAGGCAGTCCAAAGTTAGTTCTGCATAAGAATAATCGAAATCGTTTACAGCATTGGGGGTATAATATTTTTTCTCTGTACACTACACAAATGCTGTTTCATTTCTGCAAAAGTATCATTCTGGTAATGGTAAGAAAGTTCTTTCGAACATTACTAGGCTATTATGCAATTTTCCACACCACCTATTACATGAGGTATTGCACAAGGCGCGCAAACGACTTTTGTTTTACATGGAGTGTTTACCCTGGAGCCCTATCAAAACCCTGAGCCTTGAAAAAGGCTGTTTATCATAGAATTGCCAGACTAATTAAAGTATTGCATTTTAATTCAACTAAAAGTTAAATTATCTTCATTTTTGAAATTTAGTATGTCTCATGTGACCTGTTGCATTGATATCCCTTCACGCAAATAATAATAATGATAACTCCACTTGCCAGGATGGAAAACGAACTTTATTGCTTCTAGAACTTTCTCGAACCATCAGCTGTACAAAATTCACAAGCACAATCAGACAGTAATGTGCTTTTAACAGTCCGCTTAGATTAGAAGCTTTCACAAATGCTATATTTCTCACCCAAAATAAAACACTTCCATAGGTAAAAATTCAGTGGAAATATACGAGGGACATCGCAAGTAGTCCCTCAAAGCCCAGCAATGAAGAATTTACACGCAGCACTTAAAAACAAAGCTTCAAAAACAAGCTAAATATAATAGCTTTACTAAGTGCCAATACAAAGCCTTAAGCTTTTACGTACATCTGCTCTTGGCGGAAGCAGCAGCAACACTGACTGAACTGGGCAACCAGCTGTGTTTTTAAAGGTTACGACGAACACCGTAGAAGATTCCAGAGAGAACCATCCGTGGAATGTACTAGAACAAACTCGATTATGATTGCATAATAGAAGAGTAATATTAGGCTATTATGTATGTTAATGCAGAAAAACTAACTTTACAAGCCCCATTGGGAAAAACGCGCCAAGTGACCAAAATGTCGCCTGGCTTGGCGACTTTTAGCGAAATATCACCAAATTTGGCGCCAAAAATAAGCCTCCAAAAGTGAGGTTAGCGAAGGCCTACGACCTATATTTCTCGAAATTTCTAGAAATGCTATACTAATCAATGGTGAAACCCAAAACTCCGGTTCTAGTTGACCGATTTTGATGCACCAAAAAGAAAAATTTAACTATTTGACGCGTAGAATACGAATCTTAAACTATTTTAAACTCCAGAACAGCGAGTTGCCTCGAAAATTCGTAACAATATCTACCAAGGTGTTTATAGTGTAGCGTATTTTTTACTGCAACCCAGTTTTGTCAAGCTTCTCTTCTGGAACTTCTGGCCTACAGAGATTCCAATGGAAGAGCTAGCACTACTTTCTTTCACTTCAGAACCCTAGCACAAATAATAATAATTACCGATATATAAAGATAACAAGATGTTTTAAAGTGTACACGGGGTAGTAATGTACAGCCATTATATTGCTGTACATTACTACCCTGACTTGAGCAAGGACGTGTGTAATCTTGACTGCAAATCCCTGTTTAGTCAAACACCTTATTCGCGCCGCTTGTCCAAGATCCAGAGGTCTCTCCCCCCAGCAAGAGAAAGTGTTTTTAGTTACACCCCTGGTTAAAAGTGAAATAAAATACAGATGAAATGGCAACACATAAACTGGGAACAGCCTGCTATATTCTAGTTTTATGAGGAAAATGTTGAAAATTTTAAACTCGAGAAAAAAAAAAAAAAAAAAAAAGGTTGAGATGAAATAACACATTTTGTTTTTTACAGATGCACAGGACATGGGTTTTTCATTATATTTATTCTAATTTCTAATCTCGGAAGTCTTTTTCATCATCAAATCTTTTTCTTTCAAATTAATTGAAAATTTTAAAACCGTCATTTTTTTTTGGTATTGCCCCCTCTGCTGGCGACACCCGGTGCTGTCCGCACCCCCCAAGCGACGCCACTGCTGCATAATTCATCGAAGCTACTGTATGAATTATCTAGTTGTATAATGCGCCGTGCATCCGGTACCAAAGTCGACAATATTTCTATGCTGTGAACGGCAACAACTAGATGTAAACATTAGCGTAATAACAATAACACACGGGCAAAATCCCAAATTAACAGTTCAATGACATCCAGTGAAGCAAGCTTATTCGTTACTGGTTACGTATGTCACGCAGCAGCTAGATTACAAAATATCAATGCATACTCGAAAAAGCAAAATCTTTCGGATCTTTTCACAGCGTGTTTATCGTACATTAAAAAAAAAAAAAAAAAGATTGCCTTGCAATGGGCCGAAGCATACTTTAGACATTTCCTGTTTCTTTTATATTTTTGTAACCAAGGATACGTGTTAAATAATGCAACCGTACTGTAAAACACCAGGTTGCTAACTTTGGCACATTAACCCCGCATCTGCTGCAATTAAGAAGTATTTCTGTAGGAATTTATACAACATGTTTATCACCCATTACAGTATTTATATAATAATTTTATGAATGGAAATGCCACCCATTATATCTTTTCATACATCTTGCAATGTTAGTACTTGGCATTGCCACCATCAGCTTTTATCATGGCACCCAAAATTTGTAGCAACCCTAACCTAAATAAATTGAATGACAAATACTGTTAAGGTGACTGTTAAGGTAATAAATACTGAAGGAAACATAATTTTCGTTGAAATGTCTCCGATAATTTGGCCAACACTGCACTAAGTATCTAGAACAGTAAGGTGTGGGACGGCGAAGCTGGCCGCCTTGGAGACTAGTTTGGCGATATTTCGCCCAAAAGTCGGAAATATCGGACATTTGGCGCGGTTGTGCTGATGGATCCTGTAATGTTTCTTTTCCCACCTTAGTATCACGCAATAGCCTAATATTAATTATTCACATTTCCATGACGTAATAAAAATTCGAGCTTTATGGGGAATCTGGAAATGGCTCTTTCTGGAGACTGAAGAAAGTATACATAATCAGAATTTACAAAGTTCTTAGTTTGGATGCACTACTAGTTTTTTCCTTATTTGGAGCATTGTGCAATTTACTCCTAATGAGATTACGACTCTTGCAGCTCTCAAAAAGTGCTCACAGATTTTCCCTTACACTTATGAGTAAATAATAATAAATAACTTCGTGTAAAAAAATTATGAAAGTTATAAAGAATTGAACTGGTTTCGAAAGTTTTAAATTTGAATGGCAAAATATTTGCTACTCTCACATAGCTAGGAAAGCAAATAATTAATATTCGATATTCGATTCTCTATCTATGTGTGAATAAGACAGGCGAATGTTTACCTGTTCACTAAACTGATTATTTTACCCTTTAAAAGATGCTTATAGCTCTTATTATTCTTATGTTCTTTTTACACGAAATCTTTTAATTTTATTTATCTTTACCTATTTATCTTTATATACTTATTTTTATTTATCTATAATACCAGCATTTATGAGTGTTTTAAATAAATAACTCTTAAGTGTGTTCATTACAAACCCCTTTATTTTATTTATAACACATTGTGTTTCCCAGATGGCAGCACTAAACACTCATGATCCACGAATTGATTTGTGCTTAGAAAAAATAAATAAATAAAAATAAAACATGTGACGATCGGAAAATTAAACGTGACTATAATTTCATTTGTGATATAATATAGCAGTAATAATTTTTAAAACTTGCGATTTTCAGGCAGTTGGTTAGAAAGCTTTTACTAATATTTTACAATTCTTGAAACAGTTCTACATTTTAAATTCATAAAAATAATAATAGGAATAATTTTTGTTTACACACAGCAATGCGCACAGCATTACTTTTGCAAAGTACTGTTATCAAATACACTTAAATATTGCTGTACACATTTTTAAAGTATCCTATAATTAAAATTATGGAAAATAAATTAATTTCCCCGAAAAGTTCATCAAAAAAGTAAAACCACCGTTAAGATAATCTTTTTTTTATTTGAAATTACCGAGGGATATATTAACGCAGGATTACTTATCGTTTAGTTAGTTGTAAGGTGCTCCTTTAAGTTTGATGAATTTAGCAAAAACTTTTAATTTAATAAGCATAAAATATTTATTAAGGGTGTTTATTGTGCTTTAATCCATATTATCAAAACAAAATGTCCTTTAAAAAAAATGCATAATCTAATGCTGCAGTTACATAACTAAAACAATTAAAATAATATGATAGAGTCTAAAAATAAAAACAATTCTTGCAGCAACTGAAATGCTCAATTTAAATGCTATATGTATGGAAGAAAATAGTTCATTTGTTTTAATCTCGTGGAAAACGTCAACTGTGTAATCTCGAGGTAATTTTTAGAATCGCACAAGTTACAGATTCACTCTGATATGACGTACATTTTGTGACAAAGTTCATCAATCTCACGTAATTTTTAATTTATGACGTCATGTTTTCATCTGAAGTTAAAGAAATCCCATGTTGTTCACCTAGCTAGTTTTCCAATTGTCAAAGAAACCTCACCGTAGGTAAGTAAAATGTAAGGAATTTCATTCAGTCTCAAGTACACACTTTAAGAAACCTTATTTGTGAAAATTAGCAGCTATTTCTCTGTAGAAATCGAGAAATTAAACGTTAAAAAGTACTTACATGCACAGGAACGTATCCAGAAAAAAAAATTCTAAAAGGGTCCAAGCGGTGGAAAAGGTAAAATTTTTAAAAGATAGACTTCACGATTACCATTTTGTTAACAAAAATCAAAATTTCCGACAGGGTCGTGACCTTCGAAAAATAAGTCATGCTGGCTCATGGAGTGAATGAATCTATGTAGTAGGTTTGGGCATAAAATGAAAATTTGTATTGAAAAATTAAGATTCTGTTAATTGTATCATTTTATCACATTTATTATTACTTGAATTGATCTTGATTTTTTTATTGATGACTGCTTAAATATTGTATTAAAAATTTGTCTGGAAATTAAGGTTGCAAATCATTATATATGATAGCAATTAATTTCTTCAATTTTTAAATATAATTTTAACTGTTCTGTCAAAGATAAATTTAAGCAATTGCCTGGACCCTTGGATACTCACTCCCCTCTTAAATGCGTCCTTGCTTGTCTAATATTTGGCGACCGATCCAGTTAGTCGAAAAAGTTGAAAAGCTCACTCGAGAAATGTGTGGCTAGTTATTTAAAATTATTAAGTTTTTGAAAAACGCTATATTATTGAGTTTTTGAACGCATTAATTACTGAGTTTTTGAAAAACGCACAACTCAGCGGAAATGCGGAAAGTTATAATCATACATAGCCTAATTCACATTCTATGATGAATAATTTTTGATATACGAAACTAACGTAAGGTACTTTAAAAATTTTTTTTGCGGGTGGGAGTGGGGGTTGGGGGGTGTACAGAGTGCTTGTTTGAACGGCGTTAGATTTTCACGTATTACTTTTTGAAGTAGCTGGCAAGTCTTCTGTTTTTCTATTAGTTAAACTGAAGTTCCAACATAATGCTACCAGAAAAACATATAGCACAATGGAAAAAAAAATATATATGCTTTTAATGTATGACGCTAAAGTGCACATTTAAAACCTGAAAGTATTTCTTTTCTGTCCAAAACGAAGTTTGAAGATCCATTGTTCCAGCCTGTCGAACTGTGGAATTTCGGCTATTTTCTCGAGATGGATCTTGAATATACAGTAGAACTTCTTAGAAAGTTCTCTACCCAAGGCATCACCCACCATGGAAGATACCCGTCTTTCAGGTATGATCTAACGCTATACATTACTGTCTAAAAAAAAATAATGCCAAATTCACCAATTTCCCGTTCGTGGTGCTACCTCGCCTCACATATTTCTCATAAAACAAATTTCATTCACCTTGTTCATAATTAGGTCACCGAATATCATAATAAATGATTCACAAAGCAAACTTTCGTCATAGTTCAACATACGTATATTGAAATACAAAATACTTGTCAAGAAATGATATGAAATCGTATATTTTACATTTCATAGATGGCAGCACCAAAACTTTTATTTGGTCCATTTCCCAATCCACCTCATTAGAACATTTATCATCATTATTTCTATAAAATAATCTGGTGAAAAAGTTATCTCTGGTGTCTATTTATTTAAAAAGGTAAGAAAAGAAAATATCTATCATTTAGATTTTTATGATTATAGTTATTATTATTATTATTATTTTATTTAACAAAATACATAAATCTGTTTGGTAGATTATAATGACAAATATGTTTAAATTATTCATTCTCCCCCACTCCCCTTCCTAGGTAAAATACATTTAAATAAGTACACTTTGAAATGCGTAGCTAGTTACATAAAACCAAAACAACAACAGCAACATATATATATATATATTTTTTTTTTTTTTTTTAAGGAGAAGTCTGTCACATCTTTATGAAAAGATTCCATGCATTTCACGGCATGCTATTAGTGTTATTAGCCACACGTATACAACCGACCCTCGTCAGGCTGCACGTCTAGCTAAAATTGCATTTTCCGCCCTTCGAATCAAAATATTTCTGGTGAAAAAAGGCATATGAATATTCTTAATCAGACTCTATAAAAGATTTCAAAATTGCATCCAGCTATTAACATCGCCACCTATTAATTATTAGGTTGACGTATAAACAAAATATGTTTTAAATATTATTCTCCCTTTACCTTCATTAAAAGATACTATTAATGAAAATTAAGCAAAAAGAATATACGTTTGGCCTAGTGACACACACACAGGATTTTAATACAGGGTTTGAGGGTGAGGCTCCAAATCCAATTGAACTCGTTCTTAGTGGCAACTCTCTCATACCTTCAGTTTTCGCCTGGCAGAACAGAAACCGATTTTTAATGTCATTCGGTTAGAACATTGTAACTTATTATCCGGTCTCTTCTCTGACGTCAGAATCCATTTCTACATGGCTGACGAGAACGACAGGTTGAGGTGCTGACATTTTGGGGACACTCTTTTGCCAACCAAGAGTCATGTGACCTAGGGGGTGTGGCTATCTTAATCGGAGATAGCTACATCCCCTAGGTCACATGATTCTTAGTTGAAAAAAGCGTGTGACAAAAATTTCAGCATCTCAGCTTGTCTTTCTCGTCAACCATGCCGTTTCAACTCTGTATGTTGATACAGAGTTGAAACGGCATGGTTGACAAGGTATGACAAGGACTCTGTATACAAGGTTGGCAAGGACTCTGTATACAAGCAAGGTGGTTATAATTTTCCTATAAACAGCATTTGCAGCTAAAATGGGAGAGAAAATTGCCACCAAATTAGGCATATGGACGGTACACGGACTGTATATGGACTGAATCGGGGCCATCGTGATTCTACCGGGCCTACTTGTGCAAGAGGCCTACAGACGTTTCTTCATTGGTTAGATTCAGCCGTTAGATGACGTATCTTAAGGCTGGAACCAATAAGTGATCATCCGTAGGCCTCTTTGGATGTCTCTTCGGAGTGCACAAGCAGGCAAGGTAGAATCACGATGGCCCCGACTGAATTGAGATAGATGACAAAAAACAGCCATCGATCTGAATAAGTCTTTTCTCAAATTCTTTAACCCTTTAACGCGCAGTGTTCCGGCTCTGGGAACACCAAACTCTGACGTTTTGACTGTTGCCAGTCACGAAGAATAGATGGGATTTCTATAAAAATAGTTGCGGGTGACATAGCTCCAAGAGAATTCTTTACTTTTTAGCATGTCAATTAATATTCTGTCATTTCCCGTAAAAATTTGTCACGATTATTTTTAACAGCACTGATATCTGCTGAAAAATGGAAGAATGCGAGAACAGCTGGATAGATTGCCCAATGCTGAAAAAAGGGCAGCCGTTGCCATCGCTCGACTTAAAGGGTCTCTAGATCTGTGGGACGCGATGAACGTTTCGATCGTCCGACATCTTGCTGGTAGTTAAGTCGAGCGATGGCAACGGCTGCCCTTTTTTCAGCATTGGGAAAGGGTTGCGCCTCAAAGGGTTTAACTCGAAAGACACTTAGACCAGAAGTCCCACTTGTTCTTGTTTTTAAATAAAAGCTTAGTGGCCCTAGTTGATGAATTGACGAACAGCCCGTTGTTTTAATTCTCGAATCAAAAGAATATTGGAAGTGGGTAAGTGTTGTGTTTAGCCTTTAATCGTTCGAATCATTATAGTACATAATATAGTATGTTTATTTTTTCACTGAAATCAACAGAAGGAAAAAGTCGACAATGCTTGGGAATCTGGATCACGTGTTCAACTTTGCAGACTGCTGTTGTTTTTTTATCCAAAACGCCAAAGAGGCGATGAACGAACTAAATCTGACAGACGGTTGCAAAAAAAAAAAGAATGGCTGCCATGCTCAGGCCGATACATTGTAGGGGCTCTACTGTTAACTATACAGTCTCTAATTCACGTCGCAAACAGAAGCTGGTATGTAAGTCACGAGTCTACGTCTCTGTAACAAGGTCCGACCTTGTCTTCTGGGACGGGCTTGTAGAGGGTGCTCGCCATTTCGGGTCCGTAGCAAGGGTATGTCCAGTTGCTGGTCAGCGGGGGATAAAAGAATGGAGGGACCAGGGGCAGGAGCCGTGGGTCGGAGTGGTAGGGGGTGAATTTTCCGTTCCAGAAGCGGAACGGGTTCTCCACTGGGCTCGAAGAGAGTTCCACCAAAGAGTCTTCGGAGGTGTCTTCGGGCCTTTTTGGGAAACCTATATTAAGGAGAATAGGGGTAATTTAGTTATTAAGAAAGCGGATGTATGTATTGAAGAAAAATAATTCATGTCAGTTGCACCAATTGTTGAAACGTTTTTACCATAGAACATATAAAAGGAAAAGGGAGCGCTTTGACAACCCAAACCAATGCCCCCTAGAGAGGAAAGCGGCGGCGCTTACTTGTGACGTCACACCGACTAGGTAAAGCAAAGCGTTTCCATTGGGTGCGGAAGAGAGGAGAAACCCAATGGAAACGCTTTGCTTTACCTACTCGGTGTGACGTCACAAGTAAGCGCCGCGGCTTTCCTCTCTAGGGGGCATTGCCCAAACTTGAGGCTCTTGTCTTATCAGCTGACTTGTGGCACGATCTCATGCGCATGATTCATGCGCATACAACTCTGCTTAGTTTTCTGTGGAGCAGTTGTGGCCACCATGACCGTTTGCATTGTAATATTTTTAAGAAGGAATGGTTCATAACTGCTCTGCATGTGGATGCAATTCATGATTTATGAAAGTTGTCGAATAACACTTTAGACGTCAGTTTTTTATATTTTAAAGTCATATTTTTTTATAAATGAAGAAATTTTTAATCTATCCACATCCACTACATCTTGTCGATAATTTTTTACGCCAAGAGAGTTTGCTATGTGTAAGTTGACAGCAAACTTCGCTTTAGTTTACATCTACCACTCACTCGCCAAATTTCCGATAAAGCACAAGTCTAGCGCACTCTGCACGCCACAAGTCACATGGTTCATCCTTTCCTTACTTTTCCTACGAGTTTTAACCCTTCAATGCATAGCGATGCATATATGCATCGTATTTTTCAGTGCCGGATTAGAGTAGAAGCGAAATTTCTTATGTCACTTTCATATATAAAATATAGTATTTTTTAATAATAAATGATTCATATGGATTCATTCATATGGAATGATTTATATGATTCATATCGTGAGTAATAAAAGTTTCACATAATTCTTTCAAACTGTTTGTCCTAGGAGAAATGAATTAGTTATTCATAAAACTGATATAAGAAATTTAACTTATACTCGTGGCTATCGTGCGAACGAGAAAAAAATTCATGCATTTAAGGGTTAAATGGCGATGGACTCTCTAGTATATTTCTACTCTTTAGTTTTAACACTCTCCATTTACAAAAGTACTGTAAATTCGATTTTTATGAGACTCGGTGTCAGTTTCATCCAAATTTCTGTGGTGTAATTAACAGCGGAGAAAGAGCTGGAATAAATTAATCGATTTTCAATTATATAATACAGAGAATCACACCAACAGGTTTTATTAAATTTTACAAACTTTATTAAAAATGATTTAAAAAACACATAAACAATGCTTATGTGTTTTGTTATAAGGTGAGGCGGGGTGAGTGAAACAGCATAATTTGAATTGAACGTACTGCACCTATTGTAAGAGACATAACATCATTTTATTTTCTATATAAGCTCACAAAGGTTGCATTTCTGAACGTGGAGCTTTTTGGACCCACAATCAGAAGTTTTAGATCGTGGGAGAAAAATATAATAGAAGTCCCACTTACCACACTTCGAAAAAGTTCCTCTATTTCGAACGAAACAAAATCAATAACACATGAGTGAAATTTATTTGAGGATATGCTCTCCATTTAAAGTAGCGGCAAACAAAAGCACCACCATAGATTTAGGCACTAAGAGCAATAATTCAAATACGAGGGTGGTTCAAAAATTAAGAGAAGTTCTTTTAGCCAAAAAGATTTTTTTCAGATCCAAGAGATACACATCCATAGCAAGACATTTGGTACAGACTTTTTTTCAACATAGCTTCCCTGAGCATCAAAGCATGCGTTTCTTTTGTTTGCAAATCTCTCGAAACCGACAATGAAAAAATGCCGTCCTGCCAGGTGCTTCTTCAACGGCCTGAAGAAATGGAAATCACTGGGTGCGAGATCCGGGCTGTATGGGGGGATATACCATTATGTTCCATCAGAAGACCTTTACCCAACCTCGAGTTCAACCTATTCTATCGTACAATTTGAGTGCTGTTGTACTTAGAAATGGAATTCCATTCACTCAGTGAACATGCGCAAGACTGAAAGCTCTTGTTACCTTATTTTTTGAACCACCCAAGTACTTTATTGTCATATAGGCTTTAACCGATTCTCTCCCATTTTTGCAAAGACAGCGCTAGGGACTCTACTTCTGTGCAGGTTGTTCCTTTCTCGGAAGGTCTTTGAAACCTCTCGCTGCTTGCCCACAGTTTACTGCGCTGGCGGATCGAGCTGGGCCCTGCCAAGAACCTTGAATATCGACTGAAACAGATGACGACTTCCGGCAGAGAAGCAAAATATCTTCGCACAAAGAACAATCAACCGATTCCACGATCATTTTTTAAGTACCGGCAGCAGCGCCGTCTAGCAACTTGTAGCACTAAGAATTCCAGGCAGCAAAAGCATTCTAATTGCTACATACAGCACCTTCCACTAGCATGGGCGTCGACAGAATGTTTTCCAAGTGGGGGGGGGGACGAAATTCTTTCAACATATGGTCACCACGTTGGAAAGAACACGCACCAAATAAAAAAAAAAATGGAAACAGCATACAAAAATCCAGGGGAGCAAGTGCCGCTCCTTGCCCTATGCTGTCGACGCCCGATGAAAGAATTGTTAAGTTCTTCTCGAATATCATTGTTCTCTGTGTGTTTGCTCATGCTGAGAGGACAGAATCACTGTCATTGTGCCTTTGCTATAATAGAAGCATACAGGGTGATTCGAAATCAGTTTTACAAACTTTTAGGAGCGGTAGGGTACAACAAGACAGTTCCGAACCACATAGCAATGCGGGGTCCGGAAACGCCGTCTTCATGAACCTGTTAATAACCACTTCGGAAGATATGTTGAAGTGTGCGCTTTAATTTCTTAACCGAGTTTCATAAACAATGGGCTTCCCTCCAACAGTTTCATCAATGTAATGAAAGAAAAAATTCTGAATTTACAATTTTTATCAACTTCAATCGGCGAGAGATGGATTAGTTTTTGAAAAACTATGGTCGGAACGTTTACTATTGCTTGCACACTTCTTCTAAAGTGATTATTAACAGGTACATGAAGATGACGCTTCCGACCCCACATTGTTATGTGATTCTGAACTGTCTTGGTGTATCCTACCCCTCCTAAAAGTTTGTAAAACTAATTTCGAATCCCTCTGTATATGTGCGTGTGTGTGTGTGTGTGTGTGTTACCGTTAAAGTCCTAAATCTGGAGAATGTGCACTTTCACCAGTGAATGTAAGATTCACATAGTTGCTTGGTGTATGTCTGAAGTATGTGCTCAATATCCTTATTTCTCATTTACACCGGCAAACGCAATCAGATTATCCACCAAAATCCCCAGACCTAACACTAAGTGATTTCTTTTTGCATGGTTACGTCAGACATTGTTTATCTACCACCTATGCCAAAAACACTGGAAGAACTTAGAGAACGCATTTGTGCAGCATTACAAACCGTTGATAGATTGATGCTACAAAATGTATGGCACGAACTGGATTACAGTTTGGACGTGTGCCGCGTAACGAGAGGGCAC
The DNA here is from genome assembly GCA_038373885.1 of Cheiracanthium punctorium. NCBI lineage: Eukaryota > Metazoa > Arthropoda > Arachnida > Araneae > Cheiracanthiidae > Cheiracanthium > Cheiracanthium punctorium. The sequence continues at coordinate 791,865 of JAWZYV010003555.1, read as the reverse complement.
GCATCGAACATTTGTAACTGAAAAAGAACTTGGTAGATTTCTCTCTGCATTCATGTATCACTTGTTGTGACATCTGCAATAGTTTCAAAAAATACGATTTTTTTAAAATCGGGTCCATCATTTGTGCTCACCCTGTATTAACAGTAATGGAATTGATATACATGCTCAAAGAAATTGCTCAAAAGAAGGTCCGCCAGCTGTAATGTGGGATTCACACCTACGGGAATAGGGACCGACGCACATTTGCGAATACGCCAGGCATTTCTCGCATATCGCTAGCAACAACGGTGATCCTGGCGACTAGATCCACATCACTTTCAATGGGGCAGTCGTAGATTAGGGCTTTCATATGGTCCCACAGGAAAAAGTCCAAAGAACGAGAGAACAGGCGATCTTGGTGGTCAAGTATGGGACCACCTCGACCAATCAATCTACCACTCATCCTCTCGGCGATCCACGAAAGAAAATGTCTTTGGAATCGGGGACCAACCCTTTCATACTGTTTATAACGCCAACTTTCGGCGTTTAAGTTTCCATGATCAACGCCCCCTAGCGGCTTGCCGTTTGTGTTCCACCGGGGACATCGTGATTCTACCGGGCCTGCTTGTGCACTCCGAAAGAGGCCTACGGACATTTCCTCATTGGCTAGATGACGTATCCAAGTGCTGGAACCAATAAGGGAGCATCCGTAGGCCTCTTTGGATGACTCATCGTAGTGCACAAGCAGGCCCGGTAGAATCACGATGGCTCCGGTTCCGCCCATACTATCTATGTCGAAATTTGCTCGTGTAGATGCGTTCTATCTTCCCATAAAGGTTTGGCCACTTTTTCAGACTCACCCTATATACGACTGTTTTAGCACGAACACGATCGTGTTGGAAAATACTTAGGCATGGTTTAAGAATCATCGTCTTTGTAAACTAGCCAGGGGGCGGGGGAGCTTTGGAAACTAACACTTGGTTACTGTGTTAACCATGTTAGTACAATACTTTGAAATTGGTACATAAAAACGTTTACTTACTCTCCCCAACTAGTTTAATGTATTTGCTTTTGGCGTCGAGGCACTCCTCCGTTGAAGCGCTGAAGCCAGTTTCATGTTTTGAATCCATGGAAGTTCTGGTGAGGGAGGCTGAATCACTGGTGACGGTACTGGTACCTGTTGAAATGCAGATTTCAAAACAGTTAATGTAAATACAACAAAAAAATAAATCATGCGAAATGCATCGATAATAAAACACTTTCCGACACAACAGTATATTTCGCGGCGATGTATTGAACTTAAATCTGCTCAGGTTTTAGTTAAGTGTTTAAGGCAAACTTCGATGATAGAGTTGTTCTATTGGATAGTTAAGGGACAAGTCACGCATAGGTCTCCTTATTCTGTCGACCTCACTTCCTGTGACTACTTTCTGTGGGGCATACTGAAAGACATGGTGATAATCCTTCAACACTGGACGAGCTAGAGGAATCTATGTGTCAGGCTTGTGCGTGGATTTCCGATAACATACTACAGAGAGTTACTGAAAATTTTATTCTTCTTTTGCGATACGTGTGCCTAGTGAAAAGCGCACTAATTGGATAGGTTTTGATGTGATTGTTCTCAGCCTCTGAGCTCTCTTTCGGGTATTCGCATTACCGCTTACAGAGCCATCTATCGATCAATTTGTAACTAAAATTTTGTGACGTATATCAAATTCTTATTTTCTTTTTAATAAACATACCACTTGTTTCAAGCTTCTATCTATGGAGATAGAGGGGGAAGTGAGTAACGACTAAATAAGCAATATTTAGCCAAAAGCGGACGAGAATTTCTCGAACGCATTATAGATGGCGCTGCCTCCGTAAGGTAGACTTAAAACCCAAGCATTTACCATTGTTTTCAATTTATTTGAATTTTATGCGATTTCTGGTTTTTAAATTTGTTTGTTTATTCATAACTGCTAACTATTCATAGTTAACTACTATTTTTAACAGCGATTTTCGGCTTAAAATAGAACAAATATTTTCACAAACGGATAGATGGCACTCTCGGAGGATTGTAGATTACCTGAGATATCGGAGGGTGGGTCGGAAATTGTGGATATCGGAAATTGTGGGTCATATCATTTACCATTAGTTCCACCTCCTTCCCCCTCTATCTCATGCTTCTACGATTCGCGGTTCTCTAGTTATTTATTTTCGAAGTTAGAAGTCCCTCGTGGAACACCATGTATGAGAAGTACTGTTTTAACCCTTTAACGCGCAGTGTTCCCGCTCTGGGAACACCCAACTCCGACTTTTTGACTGTTGACAGTCACGAAGAATAGATTTGATTTCTATAAAAATAGTTGCGGGTGACATAACTCCACGAGAATCCTTTACTTTTTAGCCCGTCCTTTCCCGTAAAAAAAAATGTCACGATTATTTTTAAACAGCACTGACATCTGCTGAAAAATGGAAGAACGCGAGAACAGCCGGATAGATTGCCCAATGCTGAAAAAAAGGGCAGCCGTTGCCATCGCTCGACTTAACTAGATGGCGGACGATCGAAACATTTATCGCGTGCCACAGATCTAGACACCCCTTTTTTGACGACAGCTGGCTGTGCCTTTTTTCTGCATTGGGAAAGGGTTGCGCCTCAAAGGGTTAATCGAAACATTCAGTCACATAAATGTAACGTTACCTAATTCTTGAGTTGTGCATTCACTCTTTTCTCTGGCACCGCCCATTTGGTGGGCATCCGAGTGACTGGATAGGGCGCTGTTGCCGGACGTTTCCTTCTGGTCAAACTGCGCGGTTGTCGAGCTGATGACGTCCTTGCATTTGTCCGGCACGGAATACGACTTCTCGCCGCCCTTCTGGAGCTTCCGCTGCTTTGCCCGCCGATTCTTGAACCAGACCTGCCGGGAAAACCAGAATTTTTTTTAATCAAGTTTAATTTTGCCTAAAAAGACAACGTTTCGTTGAATTGAATATATTAGATGTACCAGAAAGTATTTTATTTTTAGCACCACGAGTGCTATTTCATTCACGCTGGGTTTTTCTGTCGACGTATTTTTGGGGACCGATTTGCGTCGACAAGTTTTCTTTGCGTTTTTCGATAGGGTTGCCAGATAACGGGGGAGGATGAAGGGGAGAGAGAGAATAAAATGTTGAAAGCTGCTAAGGTTTGCAAATTTTGATGATTTATCGCCAAGTTTGGCGTCGAAAAATTAGTCCCCAAAACTGAACCTAGCTTGGCAATACCTTTCATATGGGGTGAGGAACTGGCAAAAGCTACAATTTATTACAAAGGTAAAGTATAGTTAGCATATGCTTCACGAAGATCGTTAAACAGTTTTACACAGCGATTTTAATGTTTCAATCTAGAGAAGTGCTTTATGGAACAAGTAAGAATAACACGGCACACTCACGAATAACTATACGCTTTCCCACTTAATGGAATAAGGAAGAAAAATAAGGGCGACGCATGGATTGTGATGCGCTTTTAATATATGGCACTTTAGTATGCATTTAAAATATGAAGGTGTTTCAGATTATTTTTTTTAACATTAAATTTAAACAAATAAAATGTCAAGTTTTTGATTGCAAACATTCTGAGCTTAAACACATGATTCACATTTGTTACATTTTAACTCATTCAGGTTTGATTAAATAGTATGACCCCAATAGGTATTTGTGGGTATTTTTATATCAATAGCGATTACATTTGTGGGAAAATAAGTAAAATAAAATAAATTCAGGTCACTAAATTCCTGTAAAATACAGAAAACTGTTTTCATCTTAAAATTATTAGTATTTATATTTATTGTCTCTCAAAAATTTATCTCCTCTATTGTTGATAACTAGTCTGGAAGTGTTTACCCTTTGAGGCGCAACCCTTTCCCAATGCTGAAAAAAGGGCAGGCGTTGCCATCGCTCGACTTAACTACCAGCAAGATGGCGGACGATCGAAACGTTCATCGCGTGCCACAGATCTAGAGACCCTTTTTTGACGACAGCTGGCTGTGCTCGCGCACAGCGAGCTGTGTCAAAAAAGGGTCTCTAGATCTGTGGCACGCGATGAACGTTTCGATCGTCCGCCATCTTGCTGGTAGTTAAGTCGAGCGATGGCAACGCCTGCCCTTTTTTCAGCATTGGGCAATCTATCGAGCTGGTCTCGCATTCTTCCATTTTTCAGATGTCAGTGCTGTTAGAAATAATCGTGATCATTTTTTACGCGAAATGACGTACTAAAAAGTAAAGGGTTCTCGTGGAGCTATGTCACCTGCAACTATTTTTATAGAAATCCAATCTGTTCTTATATATATATATATATATATATATATATATATATATATATATATATATATATATATATAGTGATTCAAATCAATGTTGATAAATTTCATTTACTCAAAGACGAATAACAATCGCATACCAATGTTGGGTATCAAACGTCTTTTTCATGCACCTGCTAATAATCACTTCGAAAGAAATGTTGAAGGGACTGCAAATTTTCCGACTATGGTTCGTGAAGAGCTATTTGACTTTTCGCAATTCATGTTTAAAGATTTATTTTAATTTCTTGAAGGAAATTGTTGAAGGCAAATTCAGTGCTTATTAAATCCAATTAAGAATTCAGACGAACGTTTTCTGAAGTGATTATTAGCATGTGTATGTAGACGACGTTTGCGGCCCCAAATTACTGTGCGATTCTGATTCGTCATACTCATCTCTGAAGTTTGTCAATATTGATTTGAATCATTCTGTATACAACGTGTTCTAAAAAGGTGCTAACGGGCTTTAATTCTTTATGTATGTTAGAGATAAGTGGGCAGTGTCATTTGATAAAAATGTACAAAATAATGTCGGAAATAAGAGTCCATTAAGAAAATATTTCTATCGTTCATTTTCAAAAAGTTACACTCTTTAACCCTTTAACGCGCAGTGTGTCCGCTACGGGAACGCCAAACTCTGACGTTTTGTCTGTTGCCAATCACGAAGAGTAGATTTGATTTCTATAAAAATAGTTGCGAGTGACATAGCTCCACGAGAATCCTCTACTTTTTAGCACGTTATTTCCCGTAAAAAAATGGTCACGATTATTTTTAACGGCACTGACATCTGATGGAAAATGGAAGAATGAGAGAACAGCTGAATAGATTGCCCAATGCTTAAAAAAGGGCAGCCGTTGCTCGCACAGCCGGCTGTCGTCAAAAAGGGTCTCTAGATCTGTGGTACGCGATGAACGTTTCGATCGTCCGCCATCTTGCTGGTAGTTAAGTCGAGCGATGGCAACGGCTGCCCTTTTTTAAGCATTGGGAAAGGGTTGCGCCTCAAAGGGTTAAATTTGTATACGACCCTCGTACGAAACACTTACCAGTGAGTAAAATGTGCCTCATACATTCATGAAGTGTCATAGAAAATTTGAGAACTATACCTTAAAAAGTGTTAGAGATATAAAGATAAATGTTACGCTGACTCAAACCATTTTTCAATGGCACTCGAAGGGAAAAAAATCACTTCGAATGATGGCATTTCAGGGGTCGTACAGAAATTACGAAATAAAATCTTTTTACCCACTCTATCAATAAACGTTTAAATTCAAAATCGTGCATAGTCCACGATCATCTTTCTTTAAAAGTATCTCTGCGACGTTGTATGATGAAAGGCTCAAATTGGGTACACCGCCTTGTTAGTGAATGGGGCGCATTTTACTATTGGGGAATCTCTTTCTACGTGGGTCGCATACAAATAAAAAAAGTGTAAATTTTTTTTAAATCAACGAGAGGAATTTTTTCTTAACGTAGTCTTATTTCCGACCTTAGTTTGAACATTTTTGAAATTTACACTGCCCACTTATCACTTAATAGATAAAAAATTAAAAGCCCGTTACCACCTTTTAGGGACACCTTGTATATACTAATTTATTTTTAATTGAAAGTCATGATTAAAAACTTTTTAACACCGAGTTAACTAAAAAGTTTGTAATGTTTACTGAAATAACTGCAAAAATCTGTAATCTCTGTACAAAGAAATTTTCTGTATAGCGAATCTTATCTTCAACTGGAACCATGCGAGTTCCTTATAGGGAGATTTTATTTCCAAACGTTGCCGAAGACGCCCCTTTGTCGCAGCTTACAATGCGTAACAAGATAATTCCTTGTTCTACCAAGTTTAATCAGGTGAATCCATTGGTCTACTTACTTCATTCTTGAATTCAAGATAAACACATGAACACGCTCTGGTAAGCGTCGGTGGTATAACGGTTAGCATAGCTGCTGCCAAGCAGTTGACCCGGGTTCGACTCCCGGCCGACGCAGGACTGCATTTTTATTGTTATTTGTTTATTTATTTTCTATTAAGTTTACTCATACCAACTGCTCCGGAATACAACTAACCACTTTTTCTAAGCAGTGCATTTTTATAAAAATTTTTTCAAAGTAGTAACCGGCCCTCCCGTTTAACTCAAAAATTTTACTGTATTCTAAGCCGTAAAATGCTGCTTTAAAAAAGTGGTTAATTATATTCCGAAGCAGTTGGAAACTATGGGTTTACTTGACATACAAACATAAGACAGTTGTCAATTTTCTTCGTTAGAGGTGCTCTTATTACTCCTAATTATTCCATTTTTCTTAATTATTCCATTAAGTTGGAAAGTGTATCATTATTCATGAGTGTGCTGTATTTTTTTTCTTGTTTCGTAGAACCCATCTTTGGAATCGAAATCTATCTTAAAATCGAGTACTAAAAGTATTTTACAATCTTCGTAAAATATATTACAACTATACTTCAGATTGATACCGTTTAAGAGATACTTAAGATTGATACCGTTTTAAAGATTGTTTCGAATGTGCACCATCATCCATGAGTGTGCCGTGTTTGTCTTTCTTGGGTGGATTCCTACTTTAAAGTTCCGACTCCCGCCAAGGTGGCGATCATTAAACGTATGCAGTTACTACTATGATTTTTTGTATTTGTGTGGCAATCGTAATTTAGAATTAAAATGGCGATTTGGAACAACCTGTAAGTACGGCATTTTTATTTATTTTGGGTTGTCAATTAATGTATTTTTAATAATTGTCTTCGAATTCCTTAACTGGTGCGTTTATCGCCCATTTGTTCACTTTACATTTCATCTAGTTCTTTTGGGAGCGTTGAAACTAATGCATAACTCCTAGAGATCCATGATTCCAAAGCTCGCCAAAGTTTGGGGGATTTTTTAGGTTGGCGAGAGTGAGGGGCGTTAAAATAGTAATCAACTCTTTCTTGGACCATAAAACATATCTTTGGAATCGAAATCTATCTCAAAACTGCCTACTGAAACTATTTAAAAATTTTCGCTTGGCATAGTCAAACTATACTTCGCCTTTATAAATAGCATTTGGAAAGTGTATCCTAATCTATGAGTGTACCGTGTTCTCTGTTCTATAAAACACTTCTTCGGAATTAAAATCTATATTAAAATCGGCTACTAAAACTATTTTACAATATTTGCCAGGCGTTTTCTAACTATACTCGAAATATATTTATAATAAATTGTTACGTTTTGTCACCAAATTTAGCAATCCATTATCAAAAATTGCAAACCTTGTGCAACTTTCAACATTTTATTAACGCCCCCCTCCTCTTCCCGTTTTCTGGCAAACACATTTGAAAATATCTTCACCGTGACAGTTCATGTCTATAAAACTTTTCGACAATATCGTGTAGGCAAAAATGCGTAGACAAAATTTTCGTACTGAGCGGAATAGCACCCGTGCTTAAAAAAAAAAAAAAGAAGGCATTGAAGTATGGACAGAAAATTTTTATCTATTTTTATAAGTTACGTATGATAGATAAGTTATTTTTTTTCAAACATAGGCTTAATACTTTCTTGTTTCTGTTTTAATCTTTTAGGCTTAATACTTTCTTGTTTCTGTTTTAATCTTTTAATATTAATTTACATTAAGTCATTTTTAGTTTTAATGTTAAATTAATTTTAGAGATTGATAAATAAAAAGTAAATCGCTTTAAAATATTTATGAAATTATAATGCTTTCTTTTGTAGCTTTATACAGGTATGGAACAGAATTTTTAAGGTTATGCATTAAATTTCTTTAATTAAAAATAATTTTTTTTAAAACTACAAGTTAAAAATCAAAAATAGATCCGTTTAATTGTTTAGCCTTTAAAATACACGAGAATTCTTTCACGGTACAAAAATTTATAGGGCACCATAAGGGGAAAAGGGGGGGGGGATTCATTTTTTTAAAATCATTTCAAGCATCAGTTTTCAAATTTTAGGAATATTTCACTTTTTTACCCTTGATTTTGACATGCGACACACACAAAATTATTAGTCAAAGTACTTTATGTATGGAGTGATAATCATACACTGCAGTAGTACCTAGAATGATAATCATACACAAAACTGCAGTAGCAACTAAAACAACTATTTTGGACTAGTAAAATGCCATGTTACAACATGGCTGTTTGCACAAGCAGCCATAATTTTCATTAATAAATATTTCACAAACACATTTCAAATGTACATTTTTTAAGTTGACTTAACTTTAAAAATCAATTGAAACTTGCAGAAAATCAAAAGTGAACTTATAACAAAATTCAATTAAAAAATAAACATGCAAAATAAGGGTTGATTTTTAATCATTGGGTATTGGAGATTGCAATAAAGGAAAGTTTTCAAATTTTAGGGAATTTTCACTTTTTTATTCATGATTTCGACATGTGACACACAAAGATTAGTCAAAGTACTTTATGTATGGAGTGATAATCATACACTGCAGAAATAATTAGAATACACAATACTGTAGTAGTAACTAAAACAACTATTTTAAACTAGTAAAATACCATGTTACCGTGTTACAACATAGTTGTCTGCACAAACAGCCATGTTATAATTTTCATTAATAAATATTTTACAAACACTTTTAAATGTACATTTTTTAAGTAGACTTCAAAAATCAGTTGAAACTTGCAGAAAATCATAATTGAATTTAAATAACTGAATTCAATTAAAAAATAAATATGCAAAATAGGGGTTAATTTTTAATCATTAGGTGTTCAGAGACTTCAATAAAGGAATGCTCAGTAAAAGATAGTCATTTACAAAAAGGATGAAGATTGAAAATTTCTCCATGCCTCTATAAATAAATTTTGAAGAAAGTGGAGTTTTATGTTAATCATTGCATTTCCGGATCAAATTAAAAATATTGGAGAAACTCCATGGGGAGAGAGTGTAAAATTACATTATTTGTGGAATTACCATGGCAGAAACTTCATATACTGAATGCATATATTTTTCAAATGATACAACACAGTACTTATAATTTAAACTTCCCCTATAAACAGCACTCTGAAAAGGATTAGCAAATCTGCACATGAACACTCCATGAAATGTTCTTAAGTTTTTTTTTTTTTTTTTTTTTTTTAAGTTCAGAAAATTTACGCTCAGCGGCACACTTTGCAGCATGAAATCAACTGTGAAAATTAGCTTAGCTAGTTATAAATGTGCTCAAAAACTACTGAAAAAAATGTTGATATAGTCTGTTTATTTTGAATGATCCATTTTCAGGGTTAAATTTGCTGTTTTTTCATGTTTAATAGCAACTTCAACATTTTTAACTCGAGCTTTTTAATCATAATTCCCTAAGCACATCTCATATATAGCCTATAAAATAAATTTGTTTACTATTTGTTCAACTATTTTAGTGGTAGAATCCTGTTTAAAGGGGAAGTTTATTATATCAAATATAACCTTCCATCCTCTCCCATGCATACTATAGAAAACTTTAGTAGTATATAGCCGGATGTCCGGTAGTTATGATTCGGTATTTCGGATATTGAAACAACAGTCGGGTAGGCCGGATACCAGATACTTGCCGGATATCCGTTACATCCTTACTCTGCAGACGATTACGTTTCTTCATATTCACAACTAGAAGTCCGTTGTAGAGGCAATTACGCACGATGGAATGACATGTTATCGTAAGATTTACCTGAATTTTGGGTTCTGGCAGACCGGTTTTCCTGGCTAAGTTTTCCCGGTTCTCCAGGTCTGGATACTGAGTTTTAGCAAAAGTCTGTTCAAGTGCTGCCAGCTGCTGTTGAGAGAAAGCTGTTCTGTTCCGCCTGTGCTTCCCTAAGGGATTGGTCACCACAGTTCGGAAATCTGAAAAGGCAGTCAGCAGATTAGTCGTCCGTCATGTGTAGCAACAAAGTAGCCATTTATTAAGAGTGCTGGGTAAGCATAGAACACACATGGACAACCTCTGGCCCGGGGGCCTGATGTGGTCACCTACGGTTTTTTTATCCGGCCCTCGGAACATATCAAAACCCGGTATGACCGTTTAACGCGCAGTGTTCCCGCTCTGGGAACACCAAACTCTGACGCTTTGACTGTTGCCAGTCACGAAGAATAGATTTGATTTCTATAAAGATAGTTGCTAGTGACATAGCTCTGCGAGAATCCTTTACTTTTTAGCGCGTGATTTCCCGTAAAAAAATGGTCACGATTATTTTTAACAGCACTGACATCTGCTGAAAAATGGAAGAATGCGAGAACAGCTGGATAGTTTGCCCAATGCTGAAAAAAGGGCAGCCGTTGCCATCGCTCGACTTAACGACCAGCAAGATGGCGGACGATCGAAACGTTCATCGAGTGCCACAGATCTAGAGACCCTTTTTTGAAGAGCTGGCTGTGCGGCACAGCCAGCTGCTTAAAACGCATAAAACCCATAGGAAGCATTTCAGAGTGTTCACCGGCGACTTAAAAAGGCGACTTTTGATGCTAATTTAAAGATAAGGTGACTAAGGCGACTTTTTAAATAAAAAATATCGTCATTTTCATACTATTTTCAAGTTTTTGGCTACTTGTACCTTATTCCAGGCGACTCATTTGAGAATCAGATTTCGGATTTAGTCAACTCCCTTTTCTTTTCAAAACGAATTGATGATTCGATTGATCATTCAACAAACATTCGAATCTGTTTTTTTTTTTAATCGCACTATAGAAATAAATGTACTACATGTTCTATTATTTACATTGGATGAAGTTTTTCAATTTATAATTTTATTCATTTTTTCTTAAACGAAGCTAAATGACGTATGTTTAATTCTTCTACAAAATCATGCAAAACTGCTACTGTTTTGGCAACTAAAATTAAGAAAATGGCTACTAAACTGGTGATTTTCTTTTTATGTCGGCGAGACTACTAATGATACTATTTTTGCCTCCTGACATTGGGGGATACCCTGCATTCAAAATCCCATATAAATCCCAATTATACGGCCCGCGACTTCTTTAACGCCCTAAAGTTTGGCCCGCAACTTTTCAAAGGTGGCCCATACCGGGCATAGAAAGCTAATCACAAAATTACCAGATAATTGCAGAATGAGGAGGTCAAAAGCACAGAACAAATAAAACGAACAAAAAAAAAGTTTATTGAAGACAGCAATATGTTTCAAACTTAAAGAAACAGAAAGATAAGCGAGAGGAGTATATGTGCTTAAATAATAAAGGTCCTTGTATAAGCCGGAAACCATATAATCCTGAAAAACGTTCAGAACAGAACATATCTTGCCATACGGCGTAAACAGAAATCACGAAAAAACAAGCCAATTTTCCAAAAGAATGTACGCTACAAATTCTCAAAAAATGGGATTTTAATTTTATTTCTAAAATTCTTTCTTTTTATATTGGATGCGAGAAAATAACACATGCTCTGTATAGATTTTGGTGTGTGTAGAACTGGCAGATTGTTCAGAGGGTTGCAAAAAAGAATTCTTTTAGTTGACGGCCTCTGGCTGGAAATCTCTGGCTATTAGGCTATTTCAAATGACTCAGAAGTGATGTATTTTGTTAAGGGTTACAAAATGAATCTCTCCATCGAAAATAGTGTCTTTATCACTTTTAGTTCTTCTGCAGGAACACTAAATGCTAGTGTCTAAATGTTGCATTCGAAAAAGTTTAAAGCGGATATTTAACCCTCTCAACGTCTTGAAAATGGGCAAATGCAAAGTTCTTTTTACGTTGAAATTTTTATGCAGCTTTAAAACTATAAAAATGAAAAAGTTTTGATTGGAAGATTTGTAATAAGTAGGGCCCGGATTTATATTCCACAGAAAAATAGAGAAATATGCGCATAAATATGACGAAAATAGGCAAAAATATGCATAAACAAAATATGAAAAACTCAAAACTCTGCTCAAAAATAATGGAATATCCATTAACATATGCAATAAACATAGTTCCAAACAAGAAAATTAAAAACAAAATACATACCTAATATAAAGTATATCCAAAAAATAAGAATTATTTATTACATGCAATAACTACATTGCTTTAAGGGTTCAAACACTGGATTCACGGATCGGGTGGTTCAAGATTGGTGATTTTTACGGAAAATACTCTTTAAATACAGAAAAAGACATCTCTACATCACATGACACAATCGGCGCGTATTTATAGCTTAATACATCTTTTATATTCAGTTCCTCAGAATTCGATAACTCTTCATTCTCCTTCAAAAATTGGCTTAATGATCCTGAGCAGGGCCTGATTAACACTCTCTGATACTATAGGCCTGCTATCATTTCGAGCCCATGCGAGGCCCCCCTCCCCACCTACTCCTATTCCATTCTAAATAGTATAAATAATAAGTACTGGAGTATTGAGGCCCCCTAGATTTGTTTTACTATAGGCCCAGGCCTCATGAGCCTACTTGGTAAGCAGGGCCTGATCCTGAGCTCTTTAAAGTCTGAATTTTTCCAGCCAGGGTAAGAAAGTTTTTCTTCTATCAGATCCAGTTTCGATCCCAGTACATCTTCAAATTTTTTCTCCAGAATATCTGTATATTGAACTGATTGGGAAAGTGTCAGTTTCTGAGATTCAAGAGCTAAAATCGCCTTTGGTAAAACAGAGAAATCCACTGATATTACCGCTATGTCATCTGTAGTAGATGATTGCATAAGTAGCTCTTGCGTAGTTTTTTATCGACACCGCTTCAGTTGGATCAAGATAGCTATAATCAAATCTTTTGATCAAATCGAAATTATCATAGTAAAGTACTGCTTGGATCCATGTACCCCATCTTGTGATTACGGGTTCTGGGGAATGGGTATATCAAACGAGGTTTTGAAAGCCTGTGAACGAGATGGAGCTTTCAGGGAAATTTTAGTTAAAGCAGGTTCAGGTTTGTATCAGCGCCTTCCAGAAAAGAGGGGAATTTGGAATTTTAGCTGTAAAAAACAGAGAAGCCTATGAAAATAAATTTAACGAGCACGCTTTTGTTTGCTAAATGCCAAACAGTTAGATTTGTAAGCCAGTATATGCAGTTATATGCACAAAAGCCCAAAATTTGCGGATGTATGCGCGAAAGTCCAAAATAAACTGATGTATGCATTTATATGCAAATGCATATAAATCCGGTCCCTAGTAATAAGATTAAAAATAAGCTCTTAAATTACTTCCAAGCTTTAATGTCAAAATATATTTTATGATACTTAAGTGTTATAAATAATTTAAATTATAGATGTATTGCAGTGAAAACTGGAATGAAGTGAACGGGATTTTACGTCACAATCGCTTGGAGGGATATATTACAGGTCACCGTCTCACAACCTGCATAGATTTTAGTGTGTGTAGGACATAGGATTTTTACAGGGCTGCGAAAAAGAATTCTTATATATTACGGTCTATAGATGCTAGTTTTTGAATGTGTGCTAGGGTCTATACGGTGCATTCGATTGAACTCAAATTGAGTACGCATATTACACGTCACTGTTTTACATACTATATAGATTTTGGTGAGTGTGGGGCTTAAAGTTTTTACAGGGCTACAGAAAAGTATTCTTATACATTGCGGCCTATACACTCGAATTATTTGAACTGAAGTAGCATCTGAACACTACATCCGATTGAGTTGAATCGAATTTATTTAAACGCTTGGTGAAATAATAATTTCTTTATAATTTAAACAATTTATTACTTTTTAGTACACATGCAAATCCAGATAGTAAAATGTTTATAATTATGATTTCATTTACTTATGCACTTGGTTAAATTCTAGAAATTATAGTAGTGAAATTGTTAAATATTTTTGTTCATAAAGTTTAAATCTTTATAATTAAATGTCAAGTAGAAGAATGATAATTTAGTAGGTTTAAACAGAGGTAATGCGTATGAGTAACAGAGGATGGGATGTCTGTATTTTAAGTTTATGGAACTGATATTGATTCGATTCTGTCTGCTTTTATAAGAACAGTTTACAGATTAAACCTCACTAGAACAAGATCAAGACTTCTAAAGTTCTAAGCCTGCTTGGCTTAAAACTTTAGAAGTTAGGAATCCACTGACTGAATCCACTGACCCTTAGGAATCCACTGACCAGCTGCATCACAGCCTCAGTAGCAAGTTCAGCATATCAACGACATTTATTAAACATAAGTACTTTTCAGTCAATAAACATTTTTGTACAACATTTCGAAAGAGAATGTACGTAAAAAGTAATTTAAAAAAAAAACTGTAATCTTCTTTCGTGAGTTGGCAAGTGTACTGCTCGAAATAGTTACACAGACCCTTTATATCGGAAAAATTTAATAAGCTTATATTTTTATAGTTTGATGGAAGTTCTTAGATAGTCTGATGAAAATATAGGTATGGTTATGCTTACATCTGATATTTTATGTAGATTTTGTTTTAGTACAAATAAATCCAAACGATCCAAATTAGTGTGTTTGAATAACTGTAACTGTGAATTTTCCTTTAAAATAATAATAGTAAAAAAAACTTAACTAAAAGAATTTTGAAGAGCTACAATAAATAAAAATCGAATAAAGAATGACAGCAAAAGAACTATATTTGTAAATTTTGAAGAAAACTGTGGCGAAATAGAAAAATGGCAATTTTGAAAGTACCTCAATTAGTACATAAACAATAAAATAGTAATATAAATTCTAGAGATAGCTAGTTTCCTTTTGTTTAGAGAAGTGAAGCAAAAATGGTGGGCATTTTCTGCTGTATGCAGTATGATTTGTACGATAATGAAGATTATTTCGATTTTTCCCATTTAAATACTCATAATGACATTTAATTCAAAATATACTGCATTTAGAATCCAAAACCAACTATCGAAATAAAATGTGAAAAAAAAAAGAAAAAAAAAGAAAAGACAAAAAAGAAAGAAAGAAAAGAAAAAGAAAGAAAGAAAGAAAAAAGACTTGCCATCTAGTGTGTAAGGTCTCGCCATCCATGGTACGTACGGCTGATAGAAGGAGGTAGCTGAAGGTCGGAAAAGTCCTGAATCCAGGGTTGGCGAGTGTCCTAGGGAAATATACCTAGATCCACCGAGAGCTGCATATGTATTGGAGTAACCATGTAAGTTATCCTGAAACGAATCAACAAATAATGGTTGTCAGGAATAGTAGAGCTTCTCAGTATTTGCCTTACATTTTGAACATCTTTTTGAAAGTCACTTTTTAAGGGGATAGTTTACCCCAAATTTCGTCAAAAAAAAACCAATTTTCTTTTTTAAATATTAAACGAAAGCCTGTTGAACTATGAAAATTTTGACACATCATTTTTAATCGTATGCCAATAACATCACGAGATATTGTAACTTTTGTTCTTACACTCAGCGCAATTGCATTGGCAAACAAACTCTTTAGATGGCTTTTCTCTACGTTCATATTTTCTTCAATTTTATGTTTTAAAAAATACTAAGGCTTGTTTATTTGTATTTGAGATAAGGATTTAATTGTTGTGCCGGCACAGCCAGCTGTCGTCAAAAAAGGGTCTCTAGATCTGTGGCACGCGATGAACGCTTCGATCGTCCGCCATCTTGCTGGTCGTTAAGCCGAGCAACGGCGACGGCTGCCTTTTTTCAGCATTGGGAAAGGGTTGTGCCTCAAAGGGTTAAACACCGCTCCGGGCACCACCCGCCCTTGCTCCGCCTCTGCGTGAGGGAAAGTGTTTTATAATCCAATCGTCAGCATAATTTATCTTTCTCGTTATCAACCAGGCAACTTTCTGAGGCCAGCAACGGAACATGGCATGTGGTCAAGAGAGGTAGTTAAGTCGAGCGATGGCAACGGCTGCCCTTTTTTAAGCATTGAGAAAGGGTTGCGCCTCAAAGGATTAAATACTCAAGGAGGATATCTAAATAGACAGCCCCAATGTCGAAAAGCTGTAGCAGTTGCCCTCGCACGATTTAACTATCAGGAAGACGGCGGTCGGTCGAATCGCCCATTGCGTGACCGGCGCAAGCTGCTGTGCGACGCCGTACAGCCGGCTGTGTCAAAAATGTTCTTGAGCTCTGCGGCACGCACTGGACGATTCGTACGACCTCCATCTTACTGGTAGTTAAATCGTTCGATGGCAAAGGCTGCACTTTTTTGACACTGGACACATATTTTTTCTTCAAAGGGTTAAGAAGATTTTGGGGGTTCGCACTTCCAGGAACGAATCCAGGGCTGAATTTGCTCAGGAGCTCATCGGTGCTCAGCTCCTGTAATTCTTTTTTTTCTGAGTGCTTACATATTTGGCAAAACCCAGCGAAGTTCATGAATAGTACACTCCGGAACCCACCAGTAATACATTAATTCGAAAAATTTCCCCTCTTTACACCCAAACCTATTTTAGCGGACAGACCCAACAGGGGCTCTATCACGATAATATCGGAAAGCTTTCCGTACCGGATAAATCAAGCCTTCCCGACTCATTACGTCACAGTCCGAGAGAACATTAGTTTGTACTATAACGAAGCTGTTGGAATCGTTCTGATGTCGTATTCACTATCGGAAATAGTGAATACGACATAAACTATCCTTTGGATTGGAACAAAAAAGAGAGATGCGCAACTAGATGTTACAACAATCCTAAATATAAAATTTCAATGTTATATATGTACGTACATACATATGTTCGCAGGGGCGTAGCCAAGGGGGGGTTAGGGGGGTCATAACCCTCCCCCTCATGAGGAATTTTTTCCCATACAAAATGCATATTCTTCACTACATTGTCACACACAGGTATACATATATATGAGTTGTAGTAGTTGTAACCCCCCCCCCCCATGAAAAATTTCTGGCTACGCCCCTGTTCGTACGTAAACTTCAAGAAAGAACTGGTCGAAATGGATTTGCGGTTGGTCAAAATAGATTGTACATGCGTACATACGAACGTACATACATGTGTACGTTGAGACGTCTACTAAAAACTCCTCAAAGTAAATTTAGAGATATTCAAAACGATTTTTTTCAGCCAAATCTGCATATCGAAATTTAAAATCGCTATACTTCCTTTTTACTTCCATGTATGAAGTTTATATACGAACAAAGAGCTTGTGGTTTCCACATCAGATTTTCTTCAAAGTTGAATTGGTGGATGCAGACACAATGTTTTTCACACGGCAACTGAGTTGACGGGCCAATGGTACAGGTGTCATGGGCCTATATAATTTGTTGTGGACCACTGGTGTATTAGAGATGAGTTCGGGCTCATTTTTTGAAGCCCGAGCCCGCCCGAGCCCGAGGACTTTTAATCCGAGCCCGCCCGAGCCCGAGCAATATTATCTAAGTCGGAGCCCGAGCCCGCCCGAGCCCGAAATTTCAGCTTAAGATATAAAAAAAAAAATCCAATTACTTCATTGATAGAATACAATCAATGTATCATGTGCATGCATCATGTCAATGTAATCATGCCGTTTGTGCAAATTAAAGACAAATATAGTTGCAAACTCTCAATGCATTTTCTAATTCTTTATATATCCATGTTTATCAAATAATGTCGGATCTCATGACTAACTAATCAATATAAGCTGCGTTCTGAAATATCCAAAGAGCTTCACGCACCTTCTAGGCGTCAGTGCCGTTAATTTTTTTTATAAGTATACTTTTATTTTCCTCATGAATCACTTTTTAAAATCTATTTCAAGGAGTATGTTTAACAAAGGAGAAATTTTTCACGAGCCCGAGCCCGCCCGAGTCCGAACGCAATTGTGAATTACAGAGCCCGAGCCCGGTTCGGGCTCGGGCTCGGGCTCGGGCTTTCGGGCTCGGGCTGAGCCCGTCTCATCTCTATGGTGTATTCTAGAGGTGAAGAACAAGGTAAGTATTTGCTACACATGGTGACTTTTCATTCCTTAGCGACTTCCGCATGTCTATAATTGATAATCCCTTTAAGTTAATCCCTATAATCCCTAATAAGTTGCAAAAAGAACAGTGATTCATACTGTTTGTTCCTTTGTTAGAAAGTGCTATAATCAACATCTAGCCATGGGGTGGCAAATACCCAAACTGAGCCCATGCTAATAACTCGAAAGCAATATGAAAATTATGGACCAGACCAATATACGCCACAGAACGTAGAAATAGTCTCCAGTAGATTGACTATTGATTTGATTCTCTAAAAAATGCAAACTAATGTGGCTCAGTGACATTGTAGTCCGAGAGATGATCGTGTATCTGGTCAGACAAACGACCAGTGCACAGAAAAGTACCCCCAAAAGCATGCTTTTAGAGTTTTGTTGTTAAACCAACGCATCGCAACATAAAGCAAGAATTTCTATAAACAAATGAACACAACAAAACGTTTTTGATATCTCACTACATTGTTGTAAACAATACCATGCTACTATTACAAAGCTACAATGGGGGTGTATTGTTGTCGAGAGAAAAATTTGCAACAATAAACAACGTAAATCATTCCTATCTAAGCTCTTGAGATTGATGCTTGGATCTTTTATAACTGCTGTATTCTTGTGCTTGAAACTGTATTTTTTATACTTTTCAAACATTTTGAATTAAGTAGTTCATTTTTTTTTCTCCCAAAATGCTTTTCGTTGCACCAGTTCCGAGTTTCGCTGTCTCTCAAAGTGAGTCGGATTCTGATGTCGACGAATTTGTGGATGCAAACTCCTCGCTTGCTTCCTACGCTACCGCGCCTTCCCGTTTTCTGGCAGTCCCCGAATACTCTCCACAGTATCCACCAGATCTGATGGAAAGTTTTTTGGAAGACTGCTTGTTAAGTGTTGCAGGACCCAAATACTCTCCTCAGTATCCACCAGATCTGATGGAAAGTTTTTTGGACGACTGCTTTTTTAGTGTTGCGCCGTTGATGCAAGTCAAGGATGCACAACAGGCGAAAAGCAAAAAAATCAGGAAGCGTTTAGCTTGCCTTCTTTTTTGCTTTAAGATCTAAAATCTAAAATTATAATGCTTTTTATGCGGTTTTTGGCTCACAATTAAAAACCGAAACTATTTCGGCTTTTTATGCGGTTTTTGGCTGTGGACAGTTAAAAACCGAACCAATATCTGCTTTTTATACGGTTTTTGGCCTCGGGACAATTAAAAACCGATCCTATCCGATGTGGCACCACCTTGTCGCGGTGGATAGGCTTTGAAACTAAGAGTGCCACAAAAGTAGTATTGTTTGAAAGAACTTTTTCTTATTGGTTGAATTTTTCAATAAAAATTGTGTAATAAAATGAAATTATTCTTTTTATTCGTAGAAAAAGCTGTTGCACAGAGCCTGCTTTGAACAATAAACGTTTATAAGTATACTTTTGATGCCTTATAAATAGTAGAACTTGTCCTGCAAGTTAAAGAAATAAGTTGTAATGTCTTCAGGTACTTTAAAGAAATACGTCTCTCAACTGGAATTGGTACAAAATTAGGAGACTACTCATAGAGGAACGTTGTTCTGCCTAATGGGCGCCCACATGATGAAATGGCGAACATCTGCTGCCTCCGTTGTGGTCAAGCCTCTAGTAGGCCGCTGAGTTGACCATCAAAAAGAAAGCAAAATACAAACAAATTATGTTGCAGAATCGAAAAGAAAAAAATCCGAATGGTTTTTCACAAAACTATACACTTTTATGTACTGCAAGATTAGTAGAACTTTCAGAAAAAAGAATCAAGCTCAGCATTCTCCTTGCAAAATGGGTTGAGGTGTCATCCACACTTTTGATAAAAGTAGCTTAACATAAGCATGAAAAAAAAAAGCTTCATCTTAAACACTACAACCCTGGCCAATAATTAGTAAGCTATTGGGTAGGTCTATCAAATTTAATGAAATATATGCTTCACTGCTTGTTACTGAAATTTCATCAGTCATCATTTCACCAGTTAGCCCAAACGAGAATATGAGCTGAATGCATGAATATGAGACAGAAAAATAAATTTCAAAAATCATGTTCCATTGTATTCAATGCAGTGCACGTTCTAATTTGTATAAAAATTCATTAGCTGAATGCAATTTTATAAAAATTCATTAGCTGAATGCATGAATGTTAGATAGAAAAACAAATTTAAAAAATCATGTCCATTATATTCCATACAGTGCACGTTCTGATTTGTATAAAATTCCTTACCATGCACAAATTATTACTCTGTAAACTAAAGTGTTCTTTATTTAGCCTATTTTCCGTATTAATCAGGAATTTATTTCGATAAAAATGTTTTCTGTAGCTTCGGTATATCGCGTGAGGTAGGTTCTCACAGTTTGACAGCCGACCTCTGCAGCTAGTAACAACCAACAACCAACTACCATTACACACACTTGCTTATGTTAATTACATATTCCAAACAAATACTGCCTGCATTCCTAGAAAAATCAAACTGAAAAAAGTATAAGACTATTTGCTGGCTTTCTAAAAGCATATTAACCAGAAAATGTCGAAAATTAAAATGAATATTTTTACGCAAATACGTACCAATTTAAATTATCGTTTACCTCTGCAATCGCAGGTTCGCCGTTCTGATTACGATTGTACTGAATGGACACTGTCTACTTCACTCAATTTTTATTGATGTTCATCGCTAACAAATATGTGTGTGGCAACATTCTCCATCTTCCTGTAGCTTGTGAAGAAACATCCTTATCCTCTAGTGTTAACTTTCCGAAGAGCAACCATTTCCCAATGTTGAAAAAAGGGCAGCCGTTGCCATCGCTCAATTTAACTACCAACAGCATGGCGGTCGATCGAATCGTTCATCGCGTGCCACAGATCTAGAGCTGTGCGCGCGCAACCAGCTGTGTCAAAAGTGTTCTCTAGATTTGTGGCACGCGTGACTGGTAGTTAAATATAGAGCGACGGCAACGGCTGCCCTTTTTTCAGCATTGGGCAGTCTATCCAGTTGTTTTTTAATATCAATGCATTTTCATCGTTCCAGTTTTCAGCAGATGTCACTGGTGTTAAAAATAATTCTGACAATTTTACAAATAATCGAACGAACCAGCTGGCGCTGTGCCGCGGGCGACACGCCACGCTGCCGTCAAAAAAGACGAGGCGATTGGCACACAACGTGCCCTTTTTTCAGCAGTGGGCAATCTATCGAGCTGTTCTCGCATTCTTCCATTTTTCAGCAGATGTCAGTGCCGTTAAAAATAATCGTAACAATTTTTTTTACGGGAAATGGTGTGCTAAAAAGTAAACGATTCTCGTGGAGCTATGTCACCCGCAACTATTTTATAGAAATCAAATCTATTCTGCGAGACTGGCAACAGTCAAAACTTCAGACTTTTGTGTCCTCAAGCTGAGGACACCACGCATTAAAGGGTTAAATGGATTCTTAAAAAAGTAGTTCAAAAGTTGCATAATTGCTTAAAAGAACAGCTTTAAGTTGTATAGACTTGAATTATAATTTCCAGGCGTGCAATGTCTGACTTGGATGTTTTTAAACAGCCAGACGAAATAAGATAAGAGCGATTTAAAAAAAATTGAAATAGAGAAAAAAATACATATATAGAAAAAAAATATGTACATACCGAAAAATTAACTAAAAAAACTAATTAATTAAATAAATATTAACAAAGGCGAACATTATAAAGCAAAACACTAAGTAATAGTTTTCCTGTCATACAAAATGTTACTTTAATCATTGACTTTAAATTACACATAAATTAAAAGTAACAAACCTAGAAATACTTACAAAAATGATTTAAAAAAACTGTCTAAAAAGTTTAATGTATTCAGGTATTTGCCAGCTTTTGGAGAGTATATTTTTATTGTAGGATTTTTAATTTTTGAACAGCTGCTTATACTTATGGACATAACCGAAAATTGTAAATAACATGGGAAACTATGTATACCTTTAGATGTTTACATTTTCAGGCTCAAAATGTTCTTTTAAAAATGCTATAAAATAACAGTTTTGCAGACCATGCAAACTAAAATTCAAATATATAAACAAAAGAAACACGCTTTTAGAGCTATATGAACTAAAAAGTAAAAAAAAAAAATCTTTAAACCTAGAGATTTTGTTCAACAGCAATATGATATTTCATAACTCGGTGTAACTTAACTTTCAGTTGTCTCTCTCTCTTTTTCTTTTCTTTACTTTTTTTTTCTTTTTTTTTCTTCGTTTTTTAAATATCCAGCTAATTTGTGAAGACCGCCACTATAAAAATGTAAGTGAAAAGCTCCTCACGCTTTTTTTAACATTAAGTTAATTTTTTTACTATTTTATTTTACTTTATTTTTTTATCAATTACTTTATTATTATGTTAGATTAATTCAAAAAGTTAAATTTTACAAATTTGTGAGCCATCATATTGTTATTGAATAAAATCTTTATTTTTAAAGACTTGTTTTTATTTTTTAGTTCATATTTCTCTAAAAGCGCGTTTCCTTAGTTTTGTACACAGCAATTTATTTAATTTTTTTTGTCTTAAAATAAATTTTCAGTCTATAGAAACACCTTTAAAAACTTTGTGTGTGTGTGAAAAATTTGGATGTACCGTTGTCAAACTTGGCTAAATTTTGAACAGAACTTTAAAAAGAAAAAAAAAACCCTGTATTGCTATTGATGTAATTTTCAGAGAACGTGTAAAAGAGTTTTAAATGTTATTTCTATCCTGTAAATAAAGGGTAAACTTTTATAAAAGACTACACTCTTATTGCAATGTGTTTGAAATAGATTAATGTTTTTAAATTGTCACAGACTGAAATGTAATGATTGCTACATACACTATTTCCGATGGAGGGCCTTACTGTGTAATCCTAAACACATATATTAATTTTGTTTTGTTTGAAATAGACGAAAATCTATAAAATAAGCTTTGAACAGTGACTTCCTATGGGGGAGAAAATAAAGCCATTCAAAATACTGGTGTTAAACGTTAAAATAATTAAAAACTTTGTGAAAAAACACATAAGTATCATTTATGTGTGTTTTTTCACAAGGTTTTTATTTATTTTAACGACTTCTATGTAGCGTAATGCATTAGAATACTTTTGTCTAACTATTAATGCTTAGGCGGCTATTTTTAAATTATTAAATTGCCATTAATTATTTTATGTCTACGAAATTTTAAGTTAATTGGAGTCTGGAAGTGCGAAAAGACTGAATTAAATATTACTTTGTATACATACATATATACATACAGGTGAAAGTAATAAAAGCATCTCAATAATAATAATAATAGTGAAGAAAAAAAAGATTAGCGAATTTAAAAATGTAAGTATACCTCTTTCCCAGTTTTTAGCAATTTTTAACCTATGTTATCGACACCGTCTGGCAATACAAATATGTGCTGAAAAACTTGGAAAAAATATTTACTTTTTTAAAAATATAAAATTTCACCTGATCTTTCATTTTTTTAGAACTTTCACTTTTGAAAATATTTTCGAAGGCATTTGATTAGTTGCTTTGAAATTTTCATCAAGTATGCAGAAAATTATAGAGCATTGATATTAAATCTCTGTGTAGTGACCTCATTTGGGATAAGAAGATGCATTAAAAAATTGTAAATAAATTTAACTCTCACAACCAAAAATTTGAATAAAATTATTTAGAGGAAGATTCTAGTGACTTTAAAAATACAAAATACCATCCATTTTCTTGATTTTTAGAAAAGTCTACTTTAAAAACGACTTGACCAATTGCTTTGAAAACTTGGCGCAGTTATGCAGAAAACATGCAGTAGAAGATCTTCTCTAAAAGTAGTACAAAGATTCATACGTGCCCAATTTTTAGCAATTTTCCGTAATATTCAACTTATATACTGTTATTCAATATAACCATATACTGTTATTCAATAAATTTGAAATTTCACACACACATATGGAAACATAAAATAAAACATAATATAGATAAATAAAATAAAACATAATATATAAATAAAATAAAAACATGATATAGATAAATAAATAAAAGTCTTAGGATTCTTTAAAAAACTGAAAATCTACACGATTTTCAGCGGCTCTTCAGCAATTTTTCTCAGCTAAAGAAGTTTTGATTAAAGAATTAAAGAAACGGCTGATATTTTTCAGATATTCAAACAAATGTAGAATAAAATTATATTAAGAGGAAATCCTCTACAGCAACATCCTCTATGACGGCAAATCTCTGTATTATATTATTTTTACAAACTACGGATTGAATTCTTTGAAATTAATGATAAGAAATTTTCAGTACAACCATATTCTTTACGACTATTCTCTCTGCAAAGATATGATTGCGTTATCTCTTCCAGTTAAAAAAAGTCTGATATGATTGTTGACATTGATATGATTATGTTATCCACTCAATTAAAACGATTCTTTCTACAACGACACAGAATATGTTATGTACCTTCCAGAAACAAAACTTTTTTTTATAAAGACAAGAATATGTTATCTCGACAGTGAAACAATTTCCTCTACGAAGGTACAATCATGTAAACCCTTCCACTAATAAAATTTTTACATCTTGTATTACATTATTTTAAGAAACTCCGGATTGAATTCTTTGAAATTAATGATAAGCAATTTTCAGTACAGCCATATTATTTACGACTATTCTCTCTGCAAAGATATGATTGTGTTATCTCTTTCAGTTAAAAAAAGTCTGATATGATTGCTGACATTAATATGATTATGCTATCCACTCAATTAAAACGATTCTTTCTACAACGACACAGAATATATATGTTATATACATTCCAGAAACAAAATTCTTTTTATAAAGACAAGAATATGTTACCTCTGATAGTGAAATAACTCTCTTTACAAAGGTACGACCATGTTATCCCTTCCATCAATAAAAGTTTCTCTAAATTGATGCTTATTATGCTAAACCTGTCATTAAAACAATTGTCTCGAGAAAAAATACGGTTATGTTGTTATTCCTATCATTTAAACGCCATCTATAACGGCACGATTATGTTAGCAACTACATAGTTAAGTTATGTTGTTATTCTTAACATTAAAATATTTCCTTCTATAACGATACAATTACGTTATCCCTTGCAATAAATCAATTTAATCTACAACGAAAAGATTATGTTATCCCTTCCATTAAAAAAAAAAAAAAAAAACTGTCTTTAATACGATGTATTTCTAGCTATCAAAAATTTATGTACACCCACTCAAAAATGTATCCAAGTAATAGCCAAATTTCCTGCTTTAATATGTCAATAACGAATTACTTTTTGAAATCACACGACATTAGAAAGAAATATAAGAAATTGTCATTACGTATGATGTGATTCACTTTTAAGGAAAACAATATTTTAAATAAGAAATTTGATTTACGCTGAAATACTTTTTGAGAGGGTGTAAACCAGACACCAAACTGCAAAATTCTAGATACAAGAAAGTTGGACGGGGTTCTAAGATACGTGGATTTTTTCAGATAACTTAAAAATTGACTACTCTTCTTTCTGAATGAAGCAGGAATAAATACCCTGGTAACTCTGTTATTAAAATTATAGAAATAAAAGTTATTTCCGTTTGAACTATTCCTGAGAACTAGAGAAACAATGATAATGTAGACAGTGCATTTCTTGATGTACGAATCATGATTATCTTATAGCAAATCCAAATTTATGTGCTAGAAAAGCAGAGTACTCAGCTAACACTCTCCATAACTTCATTTTAAGTGTACCCAATGTACTTGAAGAACATCTCTTTATTTTAGATGCGTTTCATTATTTTCTATACGAGATTGTCCTTAAAAACCAACTATTTTTTTAAAAAATGTTTTCCTCTTGCAGAGTTCATAATAAAATAAATTACTTTATTCTATATATGTAACTTTAAGTATGTTTCCATGCTGCATATGCTTGTCAATTATCGAGCCTTTAGTAATTTTCAATTTACTAGGATATTAAAAATTCGAGAATTAATTACTAAGGAGTACGAAATTTGTTATGTCCAGGCAGACTCCTTTTATATCGATCATTCTTGCTACAACGATATATTATTTTGATCCTTAAAATATCGTTATAAAGAGATTTCAGTGAAGGTAAAATTTTTTAATTTCTCTCCGTTATGAAAATAAGACTCTTCCCCCTGTGAAGAAATTTATATTTTATTTAGATATTTATATATTTATTATAAAAATTAAAAATAAAGGAAAAAGTTGGGAAACAATGATAATTTGTGTGTCTATACACGCGAAATTTTCTATAAATTACTGCGCTTCACACATGCAAACACTTGAAGCAACAGTAGATGTTTTTTTGTTGTACTAATGTTTTTTTTACACTAATGTTTTTTGTTAAGATGTTTTTGTTGTAAATTTAAAAAAAAAATCAGACCTGGAAAAGTAATGTAAGTAATTTTGAGTTTATACTTGGATTATTGGAACTGAATTTTTAATAATTTCACAAACTGAAATAATTTTTTCCCACTAGTTCACCAGCTGGAACACAAGTCCGATTTGTTCAGGTATATTTTACGACTGGTATATTATTAATGGATGTTTTTGTCGCTACGGCAAAGCTACGCATGGGCTATCTGCCTAGAATGAGGGGTGCCTGGTCAGATGAATTTTCAAGTGGTTCTAACGCGTATTCACGTTACACTTGGAGAAACCCGATCAAAATACTCCAAACCATCCGATCGACAGCTACGCTGACGGGACCGAACACGTAACCTTTACACTTTAGCAATCTACAATCGTCAGTGGTTTATCCACTCGGCCATCGTGGGGCCACTTTCAATGGACTTGATACCTTTAATAAACAAACAAACAACCGTCAAATTTCGATTATTTGCTTTTGAATTCAGATTATCTATGATTTATTTCAAATTTTCAATATCTAAGAGGAACTCAACCTTTTGGAGCAAAATGGTGTCAAACATAATTTTTCTTATCCTCTAATTAAAAAAAGATACTTCACCACAAAAAATAAATACGGTTAATTTTTTTTTTTTTTTTTTTTTGGGGGGGGGGTGTGCGTCTGAGAAAAAATTAACAGACTTATGCAGATCCCTCTTCAGTAAGTCAAATTGCTTATGCGTATTGCTGGAATATCAGTTGTTTGCCAATCAAGTTATAATTATTAAATTAAATTTGCCAACTTTTAGTTATTAAAGTATTGAGAGACGACATTGCCCTGCCTAGTAGGCACCCCCCCCCGCCCCTCCATAATGAAATTACCAAAACCTCCGGCCCTCGTAGGGGTCAAGTAGAGATTGCAATCCGGAAAGCCGGATCCGGTAATCCGGCTAATCCGGCATCATTAGACGTCTACCAATTTACCGCATCCGGAAAGTACTTAAAAAAGGAAAAGACTACATATGAAAATGAAGGAGTTCGAAGACAATACTTGTCTTATATTCATGACTATTTGTTGACAATAAAACCGACAAGTGTAGAAGCTGAAAGGGCCTTTTCAGCCGCTGACTGTACTTGTAACTCTCTAAGAAGTCGATTGGCAGGTGACACGATTAACACTATTTGTTTTCTACTATCCTTTTTTAAAAGCCAAACTTGATTTTTTAAAATCAATTGACCTAAAATTATTATTTAAAGAAAGTTTATTATAAAATATTCGATACATTGCGATAATTGTGCCATTCATTTGAAGCAAAATAGTGTTAAAGGTCATTTTTCTTATCTTCTAATTTAAAAAAGATACTTTACCACAAAAAAAATAATTACGGCTAATTTTTTTTTTCTTGTATGTGTGTGTGTCACTGTGAAAAAGTCAACAGACTTGTACAGATCACTATTCAGTAAGTCAAATTTAGGGATGGACGCAAGACGAAAAATTGGCGTCTCGCGTCTCGCAAAACAGCCGAAAAGCTTGTCTCGTCTCGCAAAAATCCCTATATCATAATGTTAAAAATGTCTGTCTCGTCTCGCAAAAAAGCTGTAAATCTCTGTCTCGTCTCGCGTCCATCCCTAGTCAAATTGTTTATGCGTATTGCTGGAATATCAGTTGTTTGCCAATCAACTAAATTAAATTTGCCAACTTTTAGTTACTAAAGCATTGAGAGACGACATTACCTGGCTTAGTTGGCACCCTCATAAGGAAATTACTAACACCTCCGGCCCTCGTAGGGGTCAAAGGGATTGCAATCCGAAAACCCGGATCCGGTAATCCGGTGGATCCGGCATCATTAGACGTCTACCGGATCCGGTACCAATTTATCGGATTCGGAAAGTACTAAAACAGGAAAAGACCACATATGAAAATGAAGGAGTGCGAGGACAATACTTGTCTTAAATTCATCATTATTTGTTGACTATAAAACCGACAAGTGTAGAAGCTGAAAGGGCCTTTTCAGCCGCTGACTGTACTTGTAACTCTCTAAGAAGTCGATTATCATTTTTTGAAAACCAAACTTGATTTTTTAAAAATCAATAGACCCAAAATTATTATTTAAAGAAAGTTTATTATAAAATATTCGATATATTGCAATAATTGTGCCATTCATTAAACATATCTAAGATAACTGTTATCATTGTTAAAAGACTGCTTAGCCTGACGAAATTAGATAATTATTGTGAACTCGTATTGATTAAGTTAGATTTAAGTAATATAAGAAACTTAGATAATGTGATGTAAGTTACAAGACAATTTTCGTGGTCATTTGTTAACTCTGTTAAGACTGAAACTATTATACTAAATGTTATATTTATAAATATATTATTTATAATTAAATATATATTGTTATATAGTATATAAAGATGCAAGTACTATTTCATTGATATCCATTGATTTTCTTGGATTACAAGTAAATTTTTCCTATTATATTATATCTGATATAATAATAATATGTAAAATATCATAAATAATAATCTCGATCTAGTCTTATATTATAATACATAAAGATTAAAATTTAACTAGTTATACTAGGTACTAGATTTTCATTGTTCCTTTTATTCGTAATTGTTGCTTAATTATAACATAGTTGATAATAATTTGATTTCCTAAGAAATAAACGGTATTTTTATAAACTTTTTAATACACTCACTTAACATCTTTTATAAAGTTAATTTTGGAACGAAAGAGATATCGTTTAGATGTGGCCAATCCAACCGGATCCGACCGGACTGATTGGGATTGGGCCCAGATACAACCGGATTGCAATCTCTGTAGTCAAGCCAGTAGTCCTTCACTTGACCAGGCCATTAGAAATAAAAAAATCTGGAGTGACTCCACTCGACTTTCCGAACACTTACGATTAAGATCATTACCAAACACTTAAATAAATTTTAATCGATGAATAATTCAAACATATATACCAAATTGAAACTCAATCGAATGCACCGTTTAAACGCTTGCGCACTTTCAAGAATTTCTCCCCATATGCCATTATGCCATAACATAAAAGAAAGTTTTGTCGTAGCCCTGTAGGAGAACTATAAGTCCTATACACAGCAAAATCAATACCGGTCTTAGGATGGTGGTTTATAACATGTATACCGAATTTGAGGTCAATCGAATGTATCGTTTAAACGCTAGCGCACTTTCAAGAAATTCCCCCCATAGGCCATAATGTAAAAGAAATCTTTGTCGTAGCCCTGTAGAAAAACTATAAGTCCTATACACACCAAAATCAATACCGGTCTTGCGACGGTGGTTTATGACATATATATCCAATTTGAGCTCAATCGAATGCTCCGTTCAGGAGCTATCGTGTTCATCACATACACACACACACACACACACACACACACACACACACACACACACACACACACATACATACATACATCTCGTAAAAATAGCATAAATGGATTCAGAAGCCCTCAAAACGTGTAAAAACACCAAAATCTCGAAGTCGAATTTTTTCATGATTACAATACTTTCCTTACATGGTACATGTTCGGAAAGTAAAAAGTTACTAAATGTATAATATTAGTTTAAACTAATAAAAACTTTGCATAATAACACACATAAAATGTTACTTATCAGGAAGAAGATCATTTCGATTGGTACGAAAGGTCCGGCCTTCCTCAGTTGGAAAATGTTCAAGCATCCACAATAACAGACAGCCTGGAGTCTTTGGGGACAGTTGGGGACAAGTATGGGAAAAAATGTGAGAAAATGTTGTCTTTAATTGACTATTTTTTTTTTTTTTTTCATTTTTTGAACTGACAGGGAACGATTTAGAAAATTCTTGACTATCGGTACAACTAGGGAAATTGACAAACACACACACACACACACACACACACACACAGTAAATAAATAAATAAATAAATAAAATAAAAGTAAATAAAAAAATCTTGAATCATTGTGAAAGTACCATTTTATCAAGACTTGGTTATGCGGAGATTGACAAAAGCTGTAAAATCTTAGGAGCCAGATACACATTAAATTAGACTTTTTAGGGAAAAAAAAGCTAGTCGCAAAGGGATACATTTTAGTTCCCAGAGCAACCGGGTTTTTTCGAGCCAAGTCTATTAGGGATGGACGCGAGACGACTTTTTTGCGAGACGAGACAGAGATTTACAGCTTTTTTGCGAGACGAGACACACATTTTTAACATTACGATATAGGGATTTTTGCGAGACGAGACACGCTTTTAGGCTATTTTGCGAGACGCGAGACGCTTATTTTTCGTCTCGCGTCCATGCCTACAGGCTATGTGCAGAAGCCTAGAACATTATTAAGTAAAATAAGAAACAACAATGACATAGTAACTTCGCTGTTATTAAGAAAGATTTGAAAAAAAAAAATCGCAATTTTTTCTTTCACTATAAAAATTTTAGCGGCCCCCGAAATTTGGTAGACCTTAGGCCCAGGCAAAGGCGGCTCCAGGCTGAATTTTTGGAAGGGGGGGGGGGACCATTGAACTTTTTAGGTAGCTATAAATTGTTCAAAATGCAAATTGAACGAGTTGAATCGTGAAGTATATGAATCTAAAGTTGTAAAATAAAAATTTCGGAGGGGGGTCTACGGCCCCCTTGCTAGACCCGCCCTTGGGCCCAGGCCTACCAGCACTAATGAAAAATCAGAGCCTGCTCATCGGTAAAGACGTTGAACTTAGGGACTGCCCCCCCAAAAAATTTTGGAAACTTTATCATATGAAATTATGGCCATTCTGATTCCAACGCTCTTAGAGTCGTAAAATTTTAACAATTGGGGATGGGGGAATTTGTACGCAATTTAATGTGCGCCATCAATTTACATTATATTAATAATAACTCACCTGATGAGTAGGTGTACTGTACATCCTATCTCCCCTTGTGATTGTACTCGGTACAGAAATTATATATGCCAGGCCGTACTGCGTCTATCTCCGATGTCTTTTAAAATGCAACAATTAGACAAACGCAAAAATCAGTATTCTGAGATATTGCGGGAAAATTCTCCCCCCCACCCACCCCCTACACCCCCCTGAAAAAAGGCCGACCAATGGGGACCAGAAAAATCGGAAAACGGGGGAAAAATATATCTCAAGAAAAAGCGTGAATGAACTAGCTAGATCAATAGGGATTAGTATAAACCCCTATCATATAGCACTTTGTTTAAGCTTTTAGCGCCAGGTGTCAATAAAATGATTTGATTTTCGGCGGCCATGACGGTGACGTAGCTCGAGAGCCCCTCGCGATTGGAGGATGCGGTGAGCATGCGCGGAAGGACGTGAAATGTGTAAATCGAGCAGCAGATCGGGTTTCGGTTCCTGAATTATTACCGGCGAGCTGGATGAAAGGGGAATTAATACATGAATTGTAATTAGGTTTTGCCGCATAACAATTATCCTGAGGTTGATTCGCCTTTCACACTAATTTGTAGTATTTTGTTAAGTTGTTTTTCAGTACTTAAGAACGCATTATTATTATTTTTTATTCTGATTACAAAAAGCGTTTCGCGTATGAAAAAAACATTTGCCTTATACGAGTGAATAGTTATTATGTATGAATCCCTAAAACTGGAATTTTTTTCTTTATTTAAAACTAGCTCCAAATGGCGCTATTTAGTGCAAATATTTGCTTATTCTTTGAGCAGTGCCCGATCATCACAATATTGGACCCTGGGCATATACAAATTTTTGGGCCTTTGCACTTACAAGAAATTGCATATTACGCATTTAAGTTCTTTTGGGTTCATATAGCTACAGAAATACATTAAATACTAAATACTAAGTTTAAATATTAAATATCTAAATACATTGCAATAAAGAATTACAAAAAAATGTTGTTACATTAATAACATTAATTTTCATAATTAATAAATATCTATACATATTCTACATAAATAAACTTTTTACGAGTATAAATGAAAAAAAAAATGCAAACCTTAGCATACTCATCTTCAAACCGATGAGATATTTTTTTAATAATAAATCTGACAAGGATAGGCTCAGACTTTGGGTTCACGGATTTGGATGAATTACAGGGAGGTATGCAGGGGCTGAAAGTCTTTGAGCCCCTGCATTCCTCGCTGTAATTCACATTATAAAATATCTTCTTGAACATGGTAATGAACTTCTGACCTTCAAATCTTCTGAACATGGTAGATGTCTGAAGTGTGAAGTTCCCGGGTTCGGGTCTATCGAGTGGCTGTCGGTCTAACGGTCTGGAGTTTTTGGCGGTTTTCTCCAGATGTAACGTGAATATGCGTTAGGAAGCCTTAAAAAGTCCTCCGCACAAGGCAACATCCCAACCCCGCAGGCAGATGCCTCTCCCCTTCGTGTAGGCTTACCATAACACAAAACACAAACACACATCCAAAAAAGTCTTGAAATTGGTTTTTACGCATTTGTGTTTAGTACTCAAAAATAAAGTAAAAATAAAATAACTATAAAATAAAATAAAATAAAATAAAATAAAATAAAAATAAAATTAATTAATTAATTAAATAAATAAAAAATAATTAAAATAAACTTTAAAAAGTCTGTCTGTTTTCGTCTTTGAAATATAAGAAATATGTGAAAATAGCGTCCTTTTCTTAGTGGGCGATTACATTATAAAAAGAAATAATCCCCCAAGTTTCTTCTCTCTGACTCCAATAGTTTTGACTGTACCATGATAAGACAGTCCGCAAACAAACAATCTCGCGCTTTATATATTAGCATAGATAACAATTAAGCATTTAATGAGAAGATTATTATAAGTAAGTATTACCGGAGTTTTAGGTACATCAATCGGCGTTTTTGCCTGCGAAACATAATTTTAAAATTCAAGCTAAACGCTACATTTTAAGATGAATTTCTGCATGTTTACAAAATTTTATTTTCTTACAAACACTGGCAATTATGTGGAGTAGTTTTTGGCAGCTTGGTCAATACTAAAAATAAATGAAAATGCTTAAAAATTAGAAAAAAGAAAAATGAAATCGTAAACAGAAAATTCATTGTTAAGTTTTTAATATTTATATAAATCTCACACAATCTTCCGCCATTTCAAACAAATAATTTTATTTGTATAAAGGCTTCAATTAATTAATTAGTTATTAATGCTCTTACTAATTAATAATTTCAGCATTTAGTATCACGTCAAATACACAAATTTCTCAATATTTCTTTGAAACAATTTTAAGAGGGTTTTATAATGCTAAGATACAGCAATTAACTTAGTAAATGCAGGAAGTAATATTTATCTATGTATCTTATTTGTATTACAGAGGAAGGAGCTTTTACATATGGCATTCAACTAGGTAAGTCTGAAATATTTTGAAGAAATTTTGGCATCAGTAGCAAGTAGCGGACCCAGGGGAGGGGCTAGGGGGCTTCAGTTCCCCCTGAAAGAGGTAACCTTGTGCTTTATTAAACACTTTAAATTAAAATTATCTTTTTTTATAACTCAGCCACTCCAAATTTTTTTTACATTGGTTTAGACTAAAATTTTGCCTTATTGTACATTTTGTTTGGGCGAACAAAGCTTTTTTCAATATTTTGCCCCTCCCAAAAAAATTTCTGGACCCGCCACTGTAAGTAGCACGGATCATTCAGAATAAGGATGTTCTCTAAATAAACATATCTTTAACCCTTTAACGCACAGTGTTCCCGCTCTAGGAACACCAAACTCTGACGTTTTACTGTTGCCAGTCACGAAGAATAGATTTGATTTCTATAAAAATAGTTGCGGGTGACAGAGCTCTACGAGAATCCTTTACTTTTTAGCACGTCATTTCCCGTCAAAAAATGGTCACGATTCTTTTTAACAGCACTGACATCTGCTGAAAAATGGAAGAATGCGAGACCAGCCGGATAGATTGCCCAATGCTGAAAAAAGGGCAGCCGTTGCCATAGCTCGACTTAACTACCAGCAAGATTCGCCATCTTGCTGGTAGTTAAGTCGAGCGATGGCAACGGCTGCCCTTTTTTTAGCATTGGGAAAGGGGTGTAGTCACTGGCAGGACTCAGCAGTGGCGCAGAGAGGGTGGTTGAGCAGGGGAAATTTCCCAGGGCCCCACCGTGTGGATGGGCCTGCCCCTTTTGCTGTTTTATATATAATACTTGATTGCACGTTGTCACTTTTGTAAAAAAAAATGTCAAATACAATTTAAGCCCCCGAAAGTTTTAAATTAACTTTTGAACGAAATTGCAAAAATACAGCTAGCACAATCCACAGCCCTACCAGTGGCTGGGAGATTCTGCTCTCGAAACTGGAAGGCGAAAGGTGCCAGGTACAAAACCCGGTCGTGCCTGTCGACCTAGCCGTTCGGAGTTTTCCTTGGTTTTCTCCAAAACCTCGCGTAAATACGGGCTAGTTTCCGTTAGAAAGTCCCCCACAGAGGGCACTCCCCCTATAGACCCAGGACGGGGCTCTAGTGCAGACAATCGCTCTTAATCCACAAACAAACATAATCTACAAACCTGACAAAAACGCGGAATGTTAGTGATGGAGTCTTCATTTTCAAGAAAACTAGACTTTGACGGTTTTATTCAACAGTTTGCTATGACTAAAGCCAGAAAATATTTATTTAACAATAATTTTTTTCAAGACACATTTTTAGATAATGGAAGAAAGGACAGTACCAGAGAAGAGACTATGGGCACAGCCGAACCTCTAAAATTTGGAATTTTTGTAAAAAATATGTTAAAGTTCAAGACTTTCTCCGAAAAATTTGATTTCCTCCCTTTTTTGGACTTCAGAAATTTTTTTTCCCGCTGCCTGCTTGAGTGGTAGTATGAATAACCATAAAATAAATAATAACTTTGTGTAAAAAACACACATAAAATGATATAACAATAATAATACTTATAATCTTGTTATAAGTACCATTTTATGCGTGTTTTTTACACAAAGTTATTATTTATTTTATCTTTAACACCAGTATTTTGAGTGTTTCTTTCTATGAATAACAATATTAATTTTTTCAATGCTGAGAACACAGCCATGCAAAAATGCTGTTAGCGTGCCAAATAGTTTCTCTATGGTGGTGAGGAAACCTTCAAAACAAAATGTTGGTATTTTTTAGAGCATGGATGTTTATCAGAGCATAATGCTTTTAAATTACTAATAACTTTATTAATTATTTTTCAATTGCTATAAATTTAAAATTTCTTTAATAATTTATTAGTGAATAAATGATTGATGTAATAAAAGGTCAAGCGAGTTTCTGGGTAGTACAAGGACCCCGAATATTTTATCCCCGGGGCCCCGACTTGGCTCTCTGCGCCTCTGGGACTCAGTATGACACAAGTCTCATGTAAATTCTGCTCTTTGGTGTTATTTGTTTGGCGATTACAATATCAAGTTATTTCATACATTCGAATTTAATACTGAACTTACCAGTACATCATGTGTTCGTCTATTTTTTAAAATGGTTTATTTATTTTTTTATTGTTATGTTCCAAAACTGGTGCAAAATGTAAAACTGGAAGACATATGTTTTTCAAATTTAGTAGAATCTACTCACTTTTCTACTCCATAAAGAATTCTCTTTAAACGTCTACGCTATTTAATAGAAGTGATTCGAAGTTTAAAATGATACTAAATTAGCTGCAGTTTTTGTATGAAGTAACCCCTAAAGAAAAGTAAGTTCAAATGTAACTTTACGGTGTATATCTTAACCTTCTGAGCATCTTGAAAATGGGCAAATAATGTAAATTTGTTTTCACGCTAAAATATTCATTCGGCTTTAAAAGTTTAAAGATATATATAAAATTTTGGTTTTTGAAGATTTGTAATTATTAAAAATAATCTCCTAAATTACTTATAAGATCTAATATAAAAACATATTTTATGGTACTGAGTATTATAAATATTTAATTTGTAGATGCATTTCAGTGAAAAACGGAAATAAGTGGGCGCAATTTTTCGTCCCAGCCGCTTGGGAGGGTTTAACCATATCAGTGTGACCAAATCATAAAGTAACGGATTCTATATAGATTGACTACAACTAATTCCACCATTAGGCCTTTTCATTGAGTGAAATTTAATACAAAACCTACCAGTACAGCATGCATCTGTCTAGTCTTTAAAAATGTCTTATTATTTCAAGTGTTATGTTCGAACACTGTCAGAAAATCTAAAAGTAGTACACATGTATTGTCCAAGATTAAGAAGAAGCTACTCATTTATAAACTCATAAATTATGTTAAAGGTTTTACATTAAAACATGTCTTTAATTCAAGATTACTTACAAGACTTTAAAGGTAACCGATCGTATTTCCTCCTAACGTAATATTCTATTACTATTTTTTTTCCTTCAACAGTGAATACATTTAGGAATTTAAACATTTACTGTAATAAACCTGATCAATCAGTCTTTGAGATACTCTCATTTAGTCTTTGAGATACTATGGAGTCTTGACACGTGTGAAATTAGGAATGGACGCGAGACGAGACAGAGATTTACAGCTATTTTTGCGAGACGAGACAAAGCTTTTCCGCTGTTTTGCGAGACGTGAAACGCTGATTTTCCCTCTCGCGTCTATCCCTATGTAAAATGTGTTCCGAGAATCCTCGATTAAATTAAAATTTCGCGTATTCGACTATTCGAAACACATAAATATTTTAGACGCTTATTAACACCCCTGTAGCTGTTTTGAACTAGTCCTTAACTAGCAGGGACGTATTCAGGAAAAAGTTTCGGAGAGTTTCCAAATGGTAGAAAAGGCACCCCCCTCCTAAAAAAAAAAAAGAAAAATAAGAATTCATCTTTATTATTTTGTTAACCCTTGAGGCTCAACCCTTTCCCAATGCTGAAAAAAGGGTAGCCGTTGCCATCGCTCGACTTAACTACCAGCAAGACGGCGGACGATCGAAACGTTCATCGCGTGCCCCAGATCTAGAGACCCTTTTTTGATGCAGCTGGCTGTGTGCGGCACAGCCAGCTGCGTCACACTGTGGCGCAGCCTGTGTGGCACACAGCTGCCCTTTTTCAGCATTGGGCAATCTATCCAGCTGTTCTCGCATTCTTCCATTTTTCAGCAGATGTCAGTGCTGTTAAAAATAAACGTGACCATTTTTTTACGGGAAATGACGTGCTAAAAATTAAAGGATTCTCCTGGAGATATGCCACCCGTTGTATAGAAATCAAATCTATTCATCGTGACTGGCAACAGTCAAAACGTCAGAGTTTGGTGTTCCCAGAGCGGGAACACTGCGCTTTAAAGGGTTAACAAAACTCCGGTCTCTCACTGGATCCCGCCTTATATAAGTACTTGCTAAACTAAATAATACCATTTAACTCACAAATTAATAAATTAGTGCAATAATGAATGCTTTCGCTTCTTACTGGTTTCGAAAAATCTCGCGTCGTAAGCCTATAGTAATATCCATTCGCGTAAGATAAATCGCGTAGCAGCGAGTTCACTGCAACGAACATTTAGCAATTAACGGCCATATCCATCTTCTAATGATAATAATAATTATTTTTTTTTTGTTTTAAGTCCCAAGTTTGTTTTTATCTCTTCAAAACTGGCAACAGTAAAATATTTGCACCCGCTTTAGAATATACTTCAAGTGCCACGTTTGAAACATTACAGATCTTTAAGACACGAGAATAGGAGGCAATATATAAACAGCAGTTCCAAATAAATCACACAGTCTATAAGAACTTCAATCTATCATACCAACCCTTGTCGAACAGAACTAACATCCCAGCTGCGAAATTCCTTTCATGGAAGGTATAAGGAACGATTCCCGGTGAAGTGGGGAGGCTTTTTACAGCCATGTTTGATTTTTCTTTTGCAACAAGAAAATGAAAGAAAGAGATACCACACAAAAGATCGGGGTACTCGAAAAAGTACTTCAACTTTACCTTGGTAGTCGAATTCGGCTTTTGCTGGAGAGCTATGTAACACCTGTGGAGCATCCACTTACTCATGGACAAACTCTTGCAGTATACGGATTGGTGAGGGATACAGGGAGATTCAAGCAATGAATCCGAAAGGCTTTTGGGTGGATGGATGCAAGAGTGGTCTCATTCTTAAGGAGCCTCTTTAGTTATTTTTTTTCTTTTAGCACTTGAGTGTTATTTCGTTCATGCCGGTATTTTCTATCGACATTTGTTTTGTGAACATGATTTGCGTCGAAGCTTTCGCTGCATTTTTCAATTTCTGCCAAACATTGCTGTTAACCCTTTAACGCGCGGTGTCCTCGTCGTGAGGACACCAAACTCTGACGTTTTGACTGTTGCCTGTCACGAAGAATAGATTTGATTTCTATAAAAATAGTTGCGGGTGACATAGCTCCACGAGAATCCTTTACTTTTGAGCACGTCATTTCCCGTAAAAAAACTGTCACGGTTATTTTTAACAGCACTGACATCTGCTGAAAAATGGAAGAATGCGAAGGGAGCTGGATAGATTGCCCAATGCTGAGAAAAGGGCAGCCGTTGCCATCGCTCGACTTAACTACCAGCAAGATGGCGGACGATCGAAACGTTCATCGCGTGCCACAGATCTAGAGACCCTTTTTTGACGACAGCTGGCTGTGCGCGAGCACAGCCGGCTGTCGTCAAAAAAGGGTCTCTAGATCTGTGGCACGCGATGAACGTTTCGATCGTCCGCCATCTTGCTGGTAGTTAAGTCGAGCGATGGCAACGGCTGCCCTTTTTTCAGCATTGGGAAAGGGTTGAGCCTCAAAGGGTTAAGGAGCCTCTTTAGTTATTTTTTTTCTTTTAGCACTTGAGTGTTATTTCGTTCATGCCGGTATTTTCTATCGACATTTGTTTTATGAACATGATTTGCGTCGATGTTTTCGCTGCATTTTTCAATTTCGGCAAAAATTACTGTTCAATGGGTTACTGCTTCTGTTAACCTTTCACAGACCGAATTGAGATTCAGGCATATTTTAAATTAGTTTTTTGCATATTTTGTCTTTTAATGGATTAGCTAAAGGATATCAGCCTTTTAAATGGGAGGGGCGGGGGGATATAGTATACAATTTTCACTTCTTTCCAGTTGGGAGCATATGCCATTATTTTCAAAATTGAATATACTGATGGGTAGTTTGAATAATAAGTTAACTATTAAGAATTAATAAAAGATTTATTTTTAAATTTAAGAGAAGATATGAATTAAGTTTGAAGGTGGGGGGGGGGGCGTGTATCAAGATACCTCTGTAAAAATTTATGAAAATGGCTATTTTCATTATTTTTTGTCTAGGTTCCCACTAATGGTAGAAATGCAGCTTCTATTTAAAAAAAAAAAATATGTCATCTTTTAGCTTTATCTACTAATTTTTTTTTCACGTCAATATAGATAAAAATTCATTTTTTAATAAATTATTAATTTTATGTTCCCAAGTGTGAACATAGGCCTGTAAAAGGTTAATGGGAATGCTAATTAGTGCTTCTTATAAAGCTGTCTACATTGGTGTAAATAAAGGTGAATTATAGTTAGGATATGCGTGAAGTATGTTAGAATAAGTATAGTAGATTAGAATAGTATAGCATTAGAATATAGTATGATTGATTTATTCTAGGAAATAACCGGGTTCATTTGGTGTAAAAATTGTGAAAAAATCGCTGGTGCAAAATATAGATTACGTTCACGAGCATTTTGCAAGAACAGTCAATGTATGCTTGCTAAATCATTCGAAGACTATTTACAGTTGGAAGTAAAATGCAATTTTTAATTTTTCAATTTTTTTTTTCTAGATTTTGTGATAAGTTTGGCTGATCTTACATCGTGCTTTTCAACATAAACGTACACTTAGTATTTTATTTATTTATTTTTAACTTTCATAAAGTAAGCTTATATCTTCTGAGATAACAATTTAAGTAAAAGTGGAATTTTAGAGTGTTTACTTTTCCTTTATTGGCGAATTTCAAAAGCATTTTTTAGTTAATACTTTTAAAAATGCCCATTTTCCGATTAGCATTTCAAAAATTTTTAAAAATAAATTTATGGAGTTAAAATATATTGAATTTACTTTTTTTCTTTATACCTTTAATGAAGTATTACATGATTAGTTGAAATATTTTAGAAAAAGAATAAATTATGCCAAACTGGTTTATGTGATACTTATTTATACTATCATATTTCATATATTATCCTTAAATTAAAATTGCAAAATGGATGATTTTGTTTACATTCAAAATTAGCTGGTTTAATGCCTCCACTTTTTAATAATTGAGGGTTTTTTGCAACTGTAGGATATGGTGAGATAAAATGGGTAGGTATTTCTTTTTAGTCAGAAATATGTGAAAATTATTTTTAAA
This sequence comes from Cheiracanthium punctorium, assembly GCA_038373885.1. Taxonomy (NCBI): domain Eukaryota; kingdom Metazoa; phylum Arthropoda; class Arachnida; order Araneae; family Cheiracanthiidae; genus Cheiracanthium; species Cheiracanthium punctorium. Next base: position 751,115 of record JAWZYV010003555.1, on the reverse strand, counting down.
TGATATTTCTTTTCTAGCATACATTTTCAGATCTTAGTTGGCAAGATTGAAATCTTCATTTTATGCATTTGGAAACATAATATTAACATTTATCTCCCTACTGAATCCATGTTTTTTTCCATTGTCCCCAAAATACTTTCAAAAAGCAGATACAAAGCAGAACAGAAGAGTACTAGCCGGTTGTCTTCTATCTACCTTTTCGTTTTCATATGCATAAATGGGTCTATAACATCTATGATTGATTTTAGGCGTTATTTACTGCAAACGCCGCTTTCGCTCTTTCTTCTTAATTTATGGTGGACTGATTCTACGCTGTTGGTCACAGGCTCCAACAAAATAAACCTGTATTTAAACAAAAAGCCAAAACCTCTGGCGACCAGTGAAACAAACAGAACAAACTTCGAACTACAGAAATTTTAGTTTTGGCCCATTCCAGTACAAAACTATCCCTGAAACTGGCAAACATCACATATTCTTTCACCATTAAGTCAATAGACTTGTAAAATAGAAGATTAGTTCACAAAATTTCGATTTTAGGTTAAGTACCGAGAAAAAATTTCGCCTTAATTTTTCGGGGGTGAAAGGGGGGTGGTAAAGCTCTCAACTAGCTGCACAACTTTTTTAGAAAGCACTGGATATGTCAAGCGAAAAGTAGGGTAATTAAAGTTGCATTTGTGGCACCAAGTTGACAAGAGCCGAGGGTTAGTTTAATAGGTACGACATCCCAGTGAGGTTTTCATGAATCTTATGAATTCAACAATTTAACCAAAGTGAGTAGCAGCTGATTCCTGTAATCTGAGATGAAATCCTGTAATCTGTTATATGAGTGGTTTGTCGAATCTTACAGGAGGAAAGGAATTAAGCAGTGTAGCATTTAAAAAATATTACCGAGAAAAATATTGACTTAAATTGGGACATAGCAAAGAAAGTTTTTATGTGGAAGTGGTTTATTGTTTTTATGGTGTGGATTTTTGCACACATGTAATTCTTGTTCATGTTATATTGCGGGGGCAGTATTAACAGTCATTTGTCCTGTAAATGATTTATGACATCGAAAGTGGGCACTCTCGACGAAATGAATGTATTTGTGGGCAAATACTTTTAATATGGACAATGGAAAAAAAGAGATCTGTATCGGCTCCGATCCTCCTGCGATAAAAAAAAAAATGCCGCCTTAGATCTGTGGCGTACTCTGACCTATTTAGAAATACTACACTGGAAGTACAATAGCACATTCGATTTTTTGCGAACAAATAATAACAATGTCTTTTAATGCAGGTGTGTTTCAGGTTCTCATGATCTTTTTTTTTTTTTTTAACTTATGCCCGTCTCCGACCTCTTTGGTCGGAGACATCGGGCGCAACATTGGGATTGCATCGAAATTACACGGGATTGCATCGGAAATCAAAGAGCAACCCGATATAACGATGGACACTTAAAAACAATCACTAAAAGCACAGTCAGCATCACACATGAAAGAATACTGTTAAGAACAGCACAGCATATGCTGAGGCACTCTCCAGTCATGGGCACGCCATGGTCATAAAGAAGAAGACAGATATCTGTATTAGAGATGAGACGGGCTCAGCCCGAGCCCGAGCCCGACTCGGGCTCGGGCTCTGTAATTCACGATTGCGTTCGGGCTCGGGCTCGTGAAAAATTTCTCCTTTGTTGAACATACTCCTTGAAACAGATTTTAAAATGTGATTCATGGGATAAATAGACGTACTTATTTCAAAAAATAGCGGCACGAGGGACTAGAAGGTGTGTGAAGCTCCAAAATTTATTGTATCCTATTAATAAAGTAGTTAATTTTATTTGTCTTTAGCTGAAATTTCGGGCTCGGGCGGACTCGGGCTTCAAAAAATGAGCCCGAACTCATCTCTAATCTGTATCTGTCATTGCAATGTTATAAAGTTGACTCTGTAAGTAGTCATGTAACGAGTCTAGAGCAAGCCACGCCTACTGCTCTCGGCAAAGAACTGGAAATTCTTCTAGATTCATTTAATAGAAAATGCCACTTTTTCTCAGATTTCTCTCTATATAGGGCTTTGACGATTAAATTTAATAAATAAGGATACATATTGTTTTATATGCCACATAGGCAAAAGAGGATCTAGTTGTTTCATTTCATTTGACATTCATTCTTCGTCAACTTATCAGCTCGTTCATTACCGTAAATAACGCAATGGATTGGAATCCATTGCAAAGTAATACGGTTCTTGATGTTCAACAGCTTAACTATTTCTTCACTATTTTTACAGTTTCTTGAGACATCACATTCACATAGACTGGAAGTTGTTAAGGTCATAGTTATAGTAGCCATAATTGTAGTAAAGTATAGTCGTGGCCCACGACGAGTATAACACAAGCTACTCAGATTGCTCTAGGCAAGTAAATGGAATTATTGTCAATGCATTTTATAAAAAATTCCTCTTTTCCTGAGAAGATTTCTATGTATATAGGCATAGCTGCCAACCTTCCCGATTTCTTCATGAGAAGATTTCTATGTATATAGGCATAGCTGCCAACCTTCCCGATTTCTTCGCGTGATTTCCCACCACAATTTTTAAACAGCTTTATTTTTCATTAAATTTTTGGCGTTCCATTAAGCATGAATTGATAGGTAAAAATTAGTGGTGGGAAATCTCCCGAAGAAATCGGGAAGGTTGGCAGATATCTATAGGTTGTGACAATTAGATTTAATAAACAAGGATATATTTCATCGTATATGACGCATAGGCAAAGGACGATCTGGTTGTTTCATTCGAGATCCATTCTTCGCCAACGTATAAGTTCGTTCATTACCGTAAATCCTGACGTGGCTTGGTATCCATGCAAAGATATATGCGGTTCTTGACTGGAAGCTTACCTATTTTTCCCCACTTTTACAGTCCCTGGAGATATCCCATGCACATAGATTAAGAGTTGTTAAGGTCATAATTGTAGTAGTCATAATTGTAGCAAAATAGTCATTTCCCGTAACAAAACTAAGGGCAAGATTCAAGTGAAACACAATTCGAACGTTTTCCGCGTCGAACAGGGGAAACTTCGAAACATATCAATGTTTCTTATTCAAGTGAAACAAAACAATCGTGTTTTGATCACGTGACAACGCGATAGGTTTGTTCATTGGAAGCATTCTGGGGACTGAAAAACGTTCGATTTGAACTCGATCGCGCGCGTTTCACTTGAATCTCGCCCTAAAGCAAGCCGCACCCAATGCTCTAGACAAACAGCTGGTTATTCTTGAAGATTTGTTTAATAGGAAAGTGTACTCTTTTCTGAATAGGCTTTAATGATTAGATCTCTCTGTATAGGCTTTGATGATTAGATTCAATAAATAAGGATATACATATATATAACTTAAATGCCTCATTGGCAAAAGAGGATATGGTTGTTTCATTTGAAATCCATTCTTCGTCAACGTATCAATCAGCACGTTCATTACCGAATATCCTGATAGAGCTTGGAATCCATTGCAAATAAGGTTCTTGGTGCTCGACAGCTTATCTATTTTTTTCTACTTTTACAGCACCTGGAGACATCACATTCAAAGAGATTGGGAGTTTTTAAGGTCATAATTGCTACCTTGGGATCAACATAAAAGGGTTATGTTTCCCTTTTCTCACTGTTCTATCTTACAAGACAAGCTTGAGGGGTAATGTCAGTGGCCTCTTGGTGATGACCCCTGTTCTCGCTAAACGACTGACAATTTGCCGCTGTGAAAGCTGCCCTTTCTGCACACTAGACAAGTCAAATCTGTTTTCAGACTAAGCCAGCTTTTTTAACCCATTTGTGCCTGGATATTTTTGCGACTTTCTTCGATTTTTACTGATAACAGAAATAATAGATAAATTTCTGATGTCAACTTCTTGAATAAGGGATGGTTTCTTTTAAAATCATTATGCATAAAAATAGAAATATCAACATCCTACTTGCTCATGTTAAAATATTTTGTAGAGTTGAGGCTCAATACTCATGAAAAAGGCTAGGAAAAATAAATAACGTTTTCGACTAATAGTGAAAATGCCGTCCCAAAAAAAGGGACACTAGGCATAAATGGGTTAATGATGCCTTCAGTATTGGAGTAACGATTATCTTGTTTTGCACTTCATTTCGCGTTACCTCTCAAAATCAGAATTCAATTGGTGGTATTACCATATTCACAAAAAATTTAAAAAGTTGCTGTGTGATGCCATGAGAATCATGTTCGTAAGTCACATTTTGACCTTATCGACACGTCATTTGATGACAGGTCAAAATAACTACTGTCATTTCATCACACTTACTCATCGCAATTCAAGTAGTGGCTTGTGCCCTTACTGTAACCAAGGGCGGATACACACACATACACACACACACACACACACATATATATATTTTTTCAGGGGGTGAAAAGTTTTACCACCAGTTCATAATTGTATGAATTAAATCATCATTAGCAGAAAGCCCATTGTATGCATGTAGTGTGAATATATTCATTTCGGAGGGGGTAGGCGCCTTTAGCGAGCTCCACCTAGATCCGCTCTTGACTGTAACCATTGTGACTATTTGTTCTGTTAGAGTCAAGGTTTGGTGTGAAAAATAAACACGAAACTTTTTAACGGTCATACATAACCCAGAGGACTTATCTATGAATGTTAAATAATCGAGAGTAACAGTGGCGTACCCAGACGTAATGTCAAAAGGCCATTTCCTTATGTTAGAAATTAAAAATCTATATGAATTTTATGTTAAAAAATGGTCGACAAAAGAGAATTTTATTCTCTTACTTCCTCGCATTTGCGAAATCCATTAGGCGTAATATCAACTCTGTGAGAAAATTTTAAAAATGTTTAGTTATTGAACATACTGAAAAAATCCAAGTGAGAACAGTCATTACAACTTATTTTCAGCATATCCTACGGAAAGCCATCGACTTCGGAAAGTTATCTTCTGCTCTTTATTCTCCATTCCTAGGGAAAGAACATTAGCAAATAAAACTCTTGTGAAAGAAAAAGGGGAAGCCAAAATCTATCGAAAAAGAAGATACAGCCCTGCTAAGTGGCCACAATACCAGAAACACGATAACTTGCCGCCTCGCAGTTTGAACAAACGCTACGTGTTGAAACAGGTGACGTAGAGGTCCAATAGCCGTGTTTGTCTTCACACGTCGGAACCCGGCCATCTGTTTAGCTGGAGCTGGAAGAAGCTCCCCGCCACCAGGGGGAAGCCACTTCTGTGTTGCCAAAGCAAACAGGAGAAATCCTGACGACTACTATTAGTCGAGAGAACCAACACGAATGTTGGATTAGGTGGAGCGTATTCCACAGTTCCTCGTTTTGAGTGGCAGTTTTAGCTGGAGTGCGGCGATGGGGGCTAAATATGTGGACATTTCCATTTTCATTTCGAGTGCTTGGAAATGAGTGGATCATTTTGGGGGGTTTCTAGATGGGGATGGGGGCGGATGTGTTAGTTTGGGCAACAGCATTAAAGAATAGACGTCGATTTCGAGGGAATAATGTTCTATTCTTTCAGACGACTTCCGTTTAATGTTGTCTCTCTCTTTTTGCTTTTCCTACTTTGGGATGGAATCAGTCTTTTTGTCGCCCGGAATCGTCAGACATAGGACGTCAGTTTTAGACCAAGAGCCAGCGACCGCCAGACCTTCGTCATAGTATAAAAGCTGAAACTTTCTCTGCGCATACCCCCCAACAGAGGTAGGAACAATCGGCCACTATAAAGTTTGGAGGATCGTGGCTTTGTCAGGTAACAGGTGGCTAAGGTGTATAAAATTGCCGAAAATTTCGTCATTTCATAAAGCTTCATTTTTTTATATGTTCTTCTTCGCAGTACTAGAAATCACTTTATCCGTTGCGAGACACTTTTCCATCGTGGCAAACCCCCGCCAGACAATCTCAAAGTCTTGAAAAACGTAATTCTATTACGAGCGCGCTGCAAGAAAGTTCGCGCGTAAGAAAGTTCAGAAGTGGCAGTATAAAATGTGCTTGTTACTTTGTGACAGCTTGACGTACTTCGTCGAGGGAGTTTACGACAGCGGGAGTTTAGACAACAGTTTTCCATGACTTTGAGATTGTCTGGCGGGGGTTTGCCATGATGGAAAAGTGTCTGGCAAGGGATAAAGTGATTTCTAGTACTGCGAAGAAGAACATATAAAAAAATTAAGCTTTATGAAATGACGAAATTTTCGGCAATTTTATACACCTTTGCCACCTGTTACCTGACAAAGCCACGATCATCCAAACTTTATAGTGGCCGATTGTTCCTACTTCTGTTGGGGGGTATGCGCAGAGAAAGTTTCAGCTTTTATACTATGAGGAAGGTCTGGCGGTCGCTGGCTCTTAGACTATTTAGCTTGATAGTCTGTGTTGTTTCGAAGTAGTCTTGGTTTTACAAATACAGTCAAACCTCATTAGTATGTCACTCTCTTAAAAATGACTTATTAAGCAGAGTTTACAATGTATGTAAAATGAAATTCTAAATGCTTATCTAATAAATGTGCCTATAATTAATTTGCATGATAAATTATATAAATTAGTAAAATAAGAATTTAAACTTATAAAATTTGTAACAAATTAAAAAATATATAAGTAAATACGATATTTATTATTTAACTGTACAATCTGTCACATTTAATAGGTCATTGAACGAAGTAGAGACGGATAACAGTGCTGGAAGAATTCTTATAATTTGTTGATAAGCCAAATAATCTTTTTAAGGAAAATTGGTGATAGTTGTGCTCCACAAAATTTAACACTAGAAGCGCCGCACTTTCTTCCTACCTAGAAGCGCCAGCAGCAGTCAAATTGACTGCTCAAAGAATTTTGTTCATTTATTTAAATACAAAAAGCTTATGGTACTTTTAAAAGCTTTTTTAAAGAATAAAATGTTAATTTTTGTCAAAATACATGCTACAAAAAATATTTTTACTTACTTTTTAATAAAACTCATTTTAATGCTATTTGCAATTTTTACAAATTAGAATTTTTTTAATGCTGTAAGTGCATTTACTACATATGAAATGTGAACATTTCTGGCACATATTACTTGTTTTGTTGTTCTTATAAAATCCAATTTGGCACTGACGTCTCTTTTTTGAGAGTTTGTTAGTAGTGTTCGAAATTTCTGAGGGCAGTTGTGCACTTGTCTTTTTCTTCAAACTACCCGCTCTCAATTCTTCTGCCAATTGAAAAAGAAAGTTATGTCTTGATATAGACTTACCACTCATTTCTCGGTAGATAATTCAGGCATTAGTTCCTGCGAAATCCAGCATATTATAGAAAATACGCACGGGCCATCTACGGGAAGCAGCCCGCACAGAATATTTACGTGTTATTTGGCTAATAATGTCGACTCCACATTTGGTTTTGTTGTAGAATTCTACTGTTTCTAGAAATTTTTTCACAGTTTGTGACTCTACATTTACATCTGTATGCAAGGAACTTAGAAGCAGGACATTTTTATTCTTTTTACCCTGATGGACTGTCACTGTAGTGTCTCCATTTTTCAGTAAAACTGTTTCGTGAAGCTGAGTTTTTGATTTCCTGATCTCACGCGGAATTTCTTTTCGATGTCTTCTTACTGTCCCCACGAAACTTGTATTCATCATTTTAAGTTTTTTAGCTAATGAAAGTGAGGAAAAATAGTTGTCCGCTGTCACATTTCAACCTGTATTCAGATAAGGGCTCAGAAGGAGCAATATTATATTTTCAGGAAGGCTTTCATTTCTTGCGTTTTCAATTCCAAGGTATGGAAAAGCATTGCACATAAACTTTCAGTCAACATCAACTAGCATCCAAAATTTTATACCAAATTTATCTGGTTTATTTGACATACATTGAATAAACTTGCACCTAACTTGATGGAAATAGTTGTTTATCCAGCACCAGATTTTCTCCTGGCTTATATGAAAGGGCAGTTTTCTATAAATTTCTTCCAGATGTCTGAAAGCATAGCAAACTTATCAGTTTCTAAACGTTGACTCCTGGTTGACTTCAAATCAAATCCCAGATTTTTCATATCTCGAAAACGTTTACGGGACATTGTTTCTTTAAAAAAAGGAGGACCCCAAGTATTGTTCCACAGAAAATCGTAATCCATATTATTGCAACCATATGCTCCTCAAGCAAAAATAATAGCAATAAAAGCATCAAGCTCTTCTAAAGTTATTGACCAGTTCTCTTCAATGTTCAAAGCTGCCTCTGCTTCTGTACATTTTTACTTTCGGAACATGTACCATGTAAGGAAAGTATTGTAATCATGAAAAAATTCGACTTCGAGATTTTGGTGTATTTACACGTTTTGAGGTCTGAATTCATTTATGCTATTTTTACCAGATGTATGTATGTGTATGTGTGTTTGTGTGTGAACACGATAGCTCCTGAACGGGGCATTCGATTGAGCTCAAATAGGATATATATGTTATAAACCACCGTCGCAAAACCGGTATTGATTCGGGTGTGTATAGGACTTATAGTTTTCCTACAGGGCTACCACAAAGATTTCTTTTACATTATGTTATATGGGGAGAAATTCTTGAAAGTGCGAAAAGGGTAGCTTGGTAGGCGGGTGAAAGGAAATAGATAAAAAGTTTTTCTTCTCAAGAAAGGGGTGAATAAAAAACAGGAGTGGGAGGAGGGGGGGGGATTGAGGCGGAAGGGGGAGGAAAATGACATGTATTTCATGGATTAGAGAAATAGTGAATGAAAGGAATATGTAGGGGAAATATTTCTTCATGATAAGATTTTTTCTGCGTGATAGAGTACGATGAATAAACTCAATTTCACTAGCAGTCAATTTGACTGCTCGTGGCGTTTCTAGGTATACATAAAAATATTTCCATTAATTTTATTTTCATTCAATGCATATTTGGTGCCAATAATTTTCAAGGTTTTTTGGAGAATTCAAAAAATTATGAATTCCTAAAGTAAAGGGTCGTTTAGGAATCCAATCTAAAATGGCGAAAACAGTCAAAATGACTGCTCTGGCGCTTCTAGTGTTAATTGTTTTTGGAGATAACCTTGATAGTATATAGAGTATTTTCACGTGACGTCACTGAAATTATTTTTCCGTCAACTCGGATATTTAGCGATACAAAGCCACGTTTTCGACCAATGACCACTCTCAAACTAACGAATGTTTGACCAAAAAAAGTTGGTTGCTAAGGTGTGACGTAGTGATAATGACGTAGGTGAAACTGCTCTATATACAACTCAAGCACTTCTATTACTTCCTTACGTATAGGATTAGGATTGGGAAAATACGAATAGGGACAGTCTGTAGGTTAGGGTTGGAAATTTAATAACTTTTGAGCATGACACTGAAATTGTTCTTCTGAGGAAGAAGGTTCTAAAACTGATTTTCCGGATATTTGGAAGGAATGGAGAGAGTGTTTGTTTATTATTAATTTTTTAATGACAATGTATTTAGTAATGTACAAATGCTTCCTTTTGATGTATTATTATATATTACAAGAAATAAAATATTTCCGAGATCCAATATTTCGAAAAGCCTTCAGTATGGCTCAAAACAATAAGTAGGAACGGATGCAATGAGCCACTTGAAGTCATCCATGATCCTTCTTTCTGATGTGGCATTATAAATTATAAGAAACGAAATATTTTAGAGATCCAATGTACTCCGAAAAGTTTTCAGTATGTCACAAAACAATAAATAGGAACGGATGCAACGTGCCACATGAAATCATCCAATGCGCTAAACGTTGCGCCTGTACCACGATTTGGCCACTCCTGCGTACTATAACATCTCTAATCTACCATTTCAACCCCCCAAAAATAAAAAATAAAACGTTCTAACATGAATGAGTGAGATTCCACGTTCTTAAAAACAGATATTTTCACGTTATCTAATACACGAATAACTCAAACCATCGACTCAACTAAGCTTGTGTAGTTTTAGCAAACGCAGTCATTTTTCTTTTTATCTTTAATAAAAGCTTATTATTGCAGCTCATTCCCTCTTCGATATCCCTTGCAAAAGCTCCCTTTTCGCAAATCACCTAATCACTAGTAGCTTTGTAGCCGGAGGAACTTCGACTGCCAATTTCTAATCTCGTTCTCTAATGGTATCAGACAACTAACTTGACAAGCTCTTCCAGTTGTGGAAAATCTTCTTCCGTCTTCCTAATCTCTCTGGAAAAGAGAGTTGAGGAGAGTTGCAAATCTCTTTTTGTGGACTTTCTCGATGTAAAATCATAATTGCCGGTACCTCTCTCTGTCTTAGCAGGAAAAAAAAAAAGAAGCATCTCCTCGACACATGATTGAATGAATCTTGCCGCAATTATAAAACTCTCTCGCACCGGAATGATTTTTCGGAGAGCCGGCATTACCAAAAATTGTCGATTGTGGATCTTTTTTTTGGGGATGTTTTCGCTCCCCCCCCCCTCGTTTTTTTTTTATTTTTTTCTTTCTCTACCCGGAGAAAAACTGGAAAAGAGGATTAGGCATTAGGTCGGGGGTGGGTGGTTAAAAACGTTCGGAATATATCGTGGTGTGTATGTTCTTAAGGGAAAGAGGGTGGGTAGGCGCTAAAGGGGGGACGCTGTAAAATAAAGAGGGGGGATTTTCACAGATATTTGAAGTTGGATCATACCCAACTGAAGCATCAATATGCAAAGCAGGGTAAGAAATAGTTGAAAGGGGTAGAGAATCTTATTCTTTATTTCCCACAATCGTACTATGGCAATTGGAAAGCATTAGCAATTTTTTTTTTATTATTATCCTTTTATTTTTTTTATTCTTCTTCCTCTTCTGAGCGATTAGGTTTTTTCCTCGCATTTTCAGCGGCCTTAATCCGAGATATTTTCTTTTGCACCATCTCCGAAGCACTGGCGTGATGGAAAATAAAAAGAGGAGAAGGCGAGAGAGACGCAGCGCGCCATTCGATGACGATTATTTTGCCGGAGGCCCGTTTTATCGTAATCGTTGCGTGTGAAAACAGTCACGTGAAGGGGAATAAGAATACTTTGCGTATGATATATTAAAGAACATGAATGTTTAAGGTATGAAGGGTTGAAAATGAGATTTACCTGAGTACATTTATTGTCGTGCAAGAAAAGATTTCTTAGATTTTTAGACGTTTCCTTTACATTTGATGAGAGTTTAATTTGGGTAACACTGACTGTTCAGTGACTTTTGTTGCATACAGGTTGATTATGAAGTTATTATGCCTTCTGGTTATACTTTTTCTAATTGTATTGTTTTTTGCAAGTAATTTAGATGGTAGAAAACATAGCAGCCGCTGTTTGTATTAATTAGTGTGGAATAACGCATGAGCGAGTGCGAGACAATTTAATTCTTACATTAAGATTGGGGGATTACGTTAAGATTTTAACCCTCTCGTCACCCTGAACCTCATATGAGGCTCCCACTTCAAATAGCAATATTTAGAGAGAAAACAATTGAATTTAGTATTTTTTTCTTAAATCTGATATCCAGGGGCGTAGCCAGAAATTTTTCATGGGGGAGGGTTACGACTACTACAACTCATATATATGTATAGGTGTGTGTGTGATAATGTAGTGAAAAGTATGCATTTTGCATGGCAAAAAATTCCTCATGGGGGGGGGTTATGACCCTCCTAACCCCCCCCCCCCCCGTGGCTACACCCCTGCTGATATCAATATCATTAATTCATGAAGAAAGTATAAGAGGCTCTTAACTAGATGCATAAATCGTGCCTAGATTGCAGTACTAGTCCATTTAGATCATTTTTTACAGTTTTCGCTTCATTGTTTCAGGAGAAAAAATAAGAAAATATTTACGCTGCTTTTTTTACGATTTTCTTTTCTTTTTAAGGTAAGTATAGTTTTTTTCTTATTCCTCAACCTTTACCTAATATGTGCATCCTTTTAAATTAATTTTCGCATAACAAAATGCTTCGAAAATGCAGAAATTAATATTAGAAAAATCTAATATTAATCGACATTAGAAAAAAAATATTTTTGCATGATTTATAATAGTATTTCAGATGCATTAAATGCTAGACAGATTTTTTTCTCTGATTTTTCATAATTCGGTGACGAGAGGGTTAAGGGACGGCGAAGGGCGAAGGGTGCAGTTTCCATTAGAGTGTGCCCCAGTGGGAGGAAGACCGTCTTAGAACGGGTTTCCCTAATTTTGAACCGATTCCAGACGAGGGACCAACCCGATGAAATCGTCAATCCCATATATAGCGTTGAACAAGGAGGACATTGGAGCCACGACGGTTTTTTCGTGCACCAGCTCCCATTAGTCCACACGGTTCCACAGAAGTCGAGCCGAGAGGGAGTTGACCCTCCCAAGTACTTGCCAAGCCGGATGATGCTTCACTTTCTGTGTTCTTGTGGGAACGGAGTGACAGTCAATAATCCAGTGCACAGATTTTTGCTAGTGTTAAGAAAAAAAAAACATACTGGTAGACCGTATGTAACGCCAAAAATAAAGAACACATTCTTCTATCGAACTTTTTCCAAGACACTAGGTAGAAACGTAGACTGGAAGCTTTGTGTCCATGATACCCAGTCTGAAAAACTTTTTCAAATAGGAAAAGCGAACTTAACCCGCCCAGATTGCGCGTAGTCAAGAAGTTGAAATATGCTCCTCATAGTACGGAAAGTAACAATGACGTTACAGAGACATTCACTAGCGTCACATACGCCGCAACACAATCGTGAGCAATAAACAAAGTCAACTTGACGTTAGAGCGTGACTTGTCAGTGACTATTTTTGTTACTTCACTGTCACGCTTTACTCGCAGTGTCACCAGAAAGTCGTACCTATAATGTTATTGCTTAATAATTCACACTGTATAACTTCGAGATAGTCAAGAATCAAGGCGACGTTCAACTCACGTTAGGCCATGATGCTATTCAGGATAAAACTCAGCCAACTACGTATTATGACTTACCGGCAATTCAGTGTGTCGGAATTTCGATACGTAACTCTTAACACTGTCTCTAGCACCGGGACATATATGTCCCGCAGATACTTTCACATGATCCTATGGATAAATACGCTTTGAATTAATAATGTGCATGCATATCCCATTGGAATACTTTGATATAACTGACAATTCAGTGTCATTTTCTCCTGGTAGAGAGCAGTACAGTAGCTTTTCATTGAATTTTCAGTCATTATTTCAATACCACTAGGACGTATGTGTCCCAGGAAAAAATACCAGTGGGACATATTTATCCCAGCACTTATCCCTGCCCCCTGGTTAATAATTTTTAATCCCCCCCCCCCAGCATTTCACCGATATTTGTACTACAATTGACTCATTAAAGTACATAATTCTTTTTTCTTTTTTTCAGTAAAAAAAAAAAGGTTGTGAAAGGGTTAAATTGATAAAAAATAATGTTGTAACTCTTTTTTAGGGTAACTGTTTTAGAAAAAGGAAGAATATTCCTTACCACTTATATTTTTTTGGTATTGAATGCCTTTAGTATTAAGCTAAGAAGAAGTAACATAATTAATCAGCTACAGGCTATGCTTTAGAACTGCTGCCCTCCGAAGTTAGGCATCCAGACAAATTTGCATTACTTCCACGGTGTAAGATATCGGGAAAGTGAGACAAAGTATTGAACTTCTTGATGAACTCTTGATGAACTTGAGCAAAGCGTTATTGATGCTTTGAAACCAGTACATCGCGATTCTTTCCTTAAAGGAAGCAGTGGGGGACCGTACTACCAAACCGTTTGCAGAAGTGTTTTATTGAGAGTGTCAGTATCTATACTGAATTGTAAAGGGAACTAATTAGTATAGTAATAATAATAAATGTTTTAAGTTTCCATGGACGTAAACATGTTAAACTTTCATAAAGCGTACCGCTGTGACCTAGTCACTAAACTCCATTCCCGTAAGAACTCGGAAAATGAAGCAGCATCTGGTTTGGCCAGTGCTTGTGACGGTGAACTCCTCTCTCGGTTGGATTGCTGTGGGTCCGTGTACGCTAATAATACGTTATACTCGTCAAATCCGTCGTGGCTGCAATGTTCTCCATGTTCAAACGATATCTCTGGGGGTGCCGATTTCAGGTGGTGATTGGTCCCTCATCTGCAATTGGTCCAAAATTAGGGACCAACAGGGAGAAGTCCAATTCCCTCGTGGTCACGTGGCACCTATTTTCCACGGATGGGGCAATCGTCCATGCATGGATACGAGAACAACAGCAACATGTGTTGAAGTAATCTTTGACCACCCCCCTCTTGAAAAATATTCTGCCGACGCCCATGAAGACATGGTGTGATGCCATGGCAGGAAGAAACTGGTCCGCCAAGAAGGGGGGGGTGGAGGGGCAATTTCCCCCGAGCCCAGGCTGTGATGCAGATCACAACATATCTTATTTTTAATTATCAATTACTTAATTGTTAATTATTTCTAAATTTAATCGGTGTTCAAAATTTATTCTTTGCACTTTCGATTTGGTTTTCTCTTCCCTTCGCCTGTAAAGTTTTTATTTCTGCACCTACCGTATTTAAAAGCAATCTTCCGTTTTCATTTATTTTTCATTTTTATTTCACTTTTGCATTGGTAAAGCCTAGCATCTCTGTTTCCCTGGTTTGTTTATGACCCTATATGGTATCAAATCTATAAATAACATTGGCTTTCATTTTGGGTTACAATTTAGCTGATAGATTGTTTGTTTTATCCGTTGGCATGTCTGGGATTCAAAAATAATTATATAGAAATGTTCTTAACGCCTACTGGCGTCACGTTACTTTCGCACTTCGTTTGGCGTGTCTCTTTGGCGTGTTCTGCTTCTGTACTAACCTCTTGGCTTGAGTTTCTCATGTTCATTCACGCCTTAGCAGTTGTCTAGTGAACCTGCGTTTTTGAGGGGTCTGCTCAGCCACCGTAGGACTTTATAATTTTGATGTTTATGTGTTGATATGTTAAAATAAAATGTAATTGCCACTATATGAAGTCTTATTCTTTCATCACGTCCTGGGGTGTGAACCTGGGGAAAGCTTCCCCATACAGGCTTCAGGGGGTCCAGGAATTTGAGGTCTTGTGTATGTGGCTTACGGTAAATTTAAAGTATGCTCATTCTACACTGTTTAAGAACGCTTTACAAGAAATAAAAATTGATTTTTTTTAGGGTGTTGGGAAAGCCTGTCTCTAACCTGTCCTGGCAGAGACGGCCCGAGGGGCGTGCGGGGCCCCAGGCGAAGCGCAAGAGCGGGGCCTCTTCTCTATCATGTCTTATGTGATAGCAATAAAATGGTCCAGGAGCGGGGCCTCTATAAGCGCGGGGCCTTAGGCGATCGCCTACATTCGCACCCCCCTTGGGCCGGCCCTGGTCCTGGGGCCCGAAAATCAGCCGGGCAATAGAAGGAAGTCACTGAAGATTCATGTAAATATTACAAAAGAAGTTACTAGGTCATGGAATTTGCCAAGAAACCCTGATTTTGTTTTCTGACATCGATTTGTGTTTTTATGAGTGAGAAAGCCAAATTATCCATTCCACGTGAGTTAAGAATTGTTAATAAAAGGTCACCGAAAAATACAAAAACAATTTTTAAATCTGTAGAAATACTGCAATACTGAGATTTTGGAAGAGAGCTTAAAACACGTGGAGCTTAGAAAATTTTAAAAATATGTATAACTAGCCGCCTCCGGCGACCAGTTGGTTCGCCATTTTAATAATTCTTGTTGGGGGAGAATCCTGTTTCTCACCGGTTTAATTGGCACTGAAATCGCTCAGATTCGGAATGGAATTTAAAATTAAGATGGTTACAAACAAAGGTGGCCGGTGGCCCTAGGGTAAGTGACGCCCCCCGCTAACGTAAATAAGACGCTCCTTTTTATGCTCTACTTAGTTTTTGAGTTCGAAATGATGCCCCTTCGAAGCCGGTGCCCCGATGCGATGCTTACCTTGCTTACCGTATCGGGCCGCCCCTGGTTACAAAAATAAGATGGTTTAGTGATAAAAACCTAAAAAAAGGTACAAATTATTTTCGTCCAATATTAATTCTGAAGAGCTTCTGTATATATATTGGCTGTTATGAATAAACGGAAATGAAAAAAAAAAATGAAGAAAATCTGAAACACTTTCAGATTTTAAATACGCACTAAAATGCTGAACAGCTTTAGTATCGTCCACCCGCCATTCTTGGCGCCTTTTGTTTTTTGGGAAGCCTTCGCCAAGTGCCGTGTTTGTAAAAGGTTTACCTTTCAGACTATTGACGCAACTCCCGAGTTTCAGAATGGCAGACATCATGTTTCCAGACACAAAAAAACGTCGACAAAAAACATATTACACTTTCATGTACAGTTACAACAATATTATTATCCAAGAGCTCGTAAAAAAGTAAGAGCATTTCATCTGCTATAGCTTCCTAATTTTTATTATTTTTCGTTAATTTTAAAATTATCACTCCCCCCCCCTACAAAAGCATTTTTGTAACAACAATACAAACAAAAAATGTCAGCAATCCCTAGTCAACACAAAACTCCCTAAAGCTTAAAATTAAAATTCTCCCAACTGATATTCCTTATTACCTCAAAAAAGTCATTGCACAAATATATCCTATCGTAAAAGGCGTATTCAGAAAACTTAAATTAACAACGAATTACGGGTTTCCATTATTGAAAGGCAGCCATCTTGTTTCTAATCACAATGTCGTTGATAATAAAAACATATTTAAACAAAATTTCTCGTTAACTCATACACGAAATATCTATTTGCAACTCTTAACTTTCCCACTAACTTGAAAACTCAAACGTAAAATGCTTAATCAAAAAAACTTGGCCAGTGCTTGTGAGGGTTCTTCTTTAAACTTCTCGATGCAAGTCCCGAAAATCTGATATTTTAATTATTAAAAGCTGCGTATTCTATAAGTTTGCGCCATTTGTCGCCGGCTTTGTAAATAAAAACTCAATTGTATTCCCCTTTTTTTATATAAAAGATAGTTTTTTTTTTTTGTATATTATAGGAACAGTATTTTTTCCCCCCTATAAAAAGTAGTTTGTTTGTTAATCCAGGACTTTAACTGTCTTTATTCCAAATTTCATCCAAATCCGTCAAACCGTTTCTGCGTGAAAGAGTAACAAACATACATACAAACATTGACATTGATAATATTAGTAGGATTAATAGTTTTAAAATTAATTTTAAAATATTTATCTATTTCTTGATGGAGAAAAAATCCGGAAAAATTGTATGTTCGATCAAAATAAATAATAAAAAATACTTAAAGTCCACTGTCACCTATAATAAATACAGTTACACTAAGAAATGCGTGAAACAGATTGTTTTCTTTTTTAACTCTTTTACCAGCACTTAAGATGGGATATGAATTTAAAAGCATTCTAAGTATTTCTTTTTCATATCTACTTTACAAAGTCAACCCCCATTAAATAGAAGCAAGTAGAGTTGTTTAAGCGGAACCCAATCCCCCCCCCAAATCTAAAATTAAATAAGTACTTTATAAGCGTTGCATAATTGATTATACACAAATACCTCTAGAAATGTAATATCTATGTCTTAGCCTTCGCTGCCATCCGTGGGAACAAAAAATAAAGAGGGGGAATCATGAAAAGCAAGCGAAATCCCAAATTCTCAACACCCGGAAAGAAACGCACGCGCGAATTTACCTATTTTAGCGAAGATTTTTATTAGCCGTCCCTCTCTCTCGCAAAAACGAAAGGATTACGGCTCCTTCTTATACCCTTTCCCATCCAGGAAAATTCCAGAAATTCGGAGCCGGGAATCCTTATTTTTGCGGTGGGAAGAACAAATCGCGGCAAGATTACAGAGAAAAACTTTCAAGATTTGGCAACGCCAAGCCCTGATGCACGATGCGCTTATTTATTTTCGTCTGCGTGGGGAAAAAAGGGGAAAAAATTACAGAAAAAAAAGAATACATTTATATTTGCTTTCCCCTTTCTGTTCTTAAGACCACTTAATATGCAGTGTCGCCCTCTACGATGAAGAAATAAAAACCGTGTATATCATTATCTTCTTAGAGGAGATGGTATATCTATACACACACACACACACACACATTCCTCTTATTTATTTATTTTTTTATAGTGGGTATTGAGAGCGAGATGAAACATTTATTTTATTCAAATCTTTTTCGCTTTTAAGCGAAAAAAAATGGCAACGCTGATTTACCACGGAAGCAAAAATGCGCGCGAGTGCGTGCAACGTTGAATATTAAATATAGAAAAAATATATTAAATATAGAAAAAATATAATAATCAATTTTTTTTCTGTTCTTCTTGGCCACTGCGACGATCATTTCTTTTTCGAAAAATCGCATCGTATAGGGAATAAAAAAATCGTAAAAGGGAAAAAAATTAAGGATTTTTTTTTTTTTTTTTTTTTTTTTGACATGAACTTCATGTCAAGTAAAGAAACGGAACATTGAAAAAAATCTTTTTTGCCTGGGTTGAGAGGCTTATAATTAATAACTGTGAAATTAGTAATTTTTTATGGCTACGAGATTAAAGAAAAGAGAATAATCAAATAATTTCGTTTCCAATTAAGATTCCACGGTTCTGCTGATTTAATTTTAATGTGTGAACATCTATTTGATGCGCTAACGTTTGTCCAGATTAAGCATTTAGCGTGTTTTTTTTTTCTTTAAACCGAACACTATCTCTTAAGGAAAGAAAATTCCCAATCGAATTCTTTTATTATTCATTAGTATAGGCAAATGGCAAACAAACAAAAAGTGTAGCATGTTTTTCTAATAATAAATAGCGTGCTTTTATTTACATACTAGCTGAGTGTCCGTTCTTCGCACAAGAAGGTTATTATTATTATTATTATTATTATTATTATTATTTTTTTTTTGTAAAAAGCATTCAAAAAGCACAAAACTTTGAGAAATTAGAATGAAACGAAAAATTTTTCACCCCTAAATCGTACGAATTTGAAACACTGTCCCTAATCATGTTTTTAGATGAAATCCATTAAAATGGGTGTTTCCGTTTTTTATTTTCGTTTTGTTCAATTTCCTTGCTGCAAGCTAAAACCGAACTAATATTGTAATAGACGAGCAGAGAATCAACTTTTAGCTTTGTAAATTTGGAAACGGTATCTAGTTTGTTGACAAAATGACAAAATGGGTGAGTCGAGTTGGACTTCGGCGCTCTGCTGATAAGTTTGGATTTTTTTATTAGCTTAAAAAAATTATCTCAAATTTGCAAAATCTAAAGGGTAGCTATAATTAAACTTTCCCCATGGACAGTGCTCTATAGCTGAAATGGGCGTATTGGCTATATACATGATATGCGCCAAAGGAATTCAGAAAAAAAAAAAATAGTTCAAAAAATCTCCACTAGGTGGCGTTCTGCATGAAAAACGCCAAATTTAATGATAGAAATGGCTGATTCAAACTATACAAACAATTTTAACATTTGTTCGATTGTTGTTGGGCATTTATTCACCAATTTGGGTAATATTTGAGCTGATTTCACCATGAAAAGTGCCATCTAGTGGATATATTTTTAACTAAACGTTTTGAATAATTCCCTTGGACGCAACTTAACTCGTGTGTAGTCCACATGTCAAATTTGGTAGCAATCTGCTAACCGGTTACAGCTGCAGAATTTCATTATAACCACCATGTACTTAAAACTTTGAGATCTAAGTTGAAGCCTTACTTGATGTCAACTTTTGACACTCTGAGCTATAAAACTACTGGCTATATACGTTCGTCGACTTTTCAAATATTATCTAGAAATTTTTTAGTTAAAAAATATAGAGTCGGACCTCGACATAAGGTAACCCCTCGGGAACTCGTGAAAGTGGTCACCTTATTAGAGGGGTGACCTTATAATCGATTCATACGGATTTGTCAAGAAAAAAGCCTCATATAAATACAGCATAATTCTTTGTAAAATTTAATACCTATACAAGTTTCAGTTTATTATGTAACAATTTTTAAATGAGTTGAACTAATAAAAGTTATTAGAATGAGAAAGAAACTATTCTTTAAAAATTTAAATTCGGAATAAAGTTGTATATTACAAATATGCACAAGAGAAGTTACTGATGTATAACTTACCTTACTTAAGGGGACTGCATACCTTCGGAGCACTTTTTTTTGAAAATTACACAAAACGTTACAAGTAAAAATCTTTTTGATAAGAATGCACTACATAATCATGAAAACAGGGGAGGGGGGAATTAAAATATTTTCATAACATTGCAATAAATAGGAAAATTTGAACATAAATTATACAAAATTTAAGACTTACGCCAACAGCTCTAAAACCATTTCTATTATTTTTATCGCAATTTCCTTTATACAACATACTCTTATGACACTTGCCTGTGCAAATGAACTAAAAGTTTTAAAATATTTAGAAAATTCTTTGAAATATGCTAAATTGTATGGAAAAACTAGTAATTTCCAACAAAAAAAAATTTAAAAAACTTCTATACGTGTGACTACAGAATGACCAATTCTTTATAGAAAGCTTAGATTGTAGTTCAAAACACAACTTAATATATATAAAAGACTGCAAAAAATTTCAACTCAATAGCTATAATAGTTTTTGAGTTATCGCTGTTATCGCTGATGAAAGTCACCGAAAACAGATTCTTCAGAAAATGCAATTAAAGATTTAACTCTTTATTTGCAGTCACATTTTATTACTTCCATTGCATTCTTTTGTCTATAATTCGGCTTCTAATTATCATTGACAAAAATAAACCATTTTTGGGAACCTGAAATACAGCTCTTTAAAACGACAGTAAAAATTAAATAAATATAGTTTAAAAAACTAAAATCAAGCTTTAGTGATAAATTGAAGTAACTGAAAAATAACTCTTAATATAGTTAGAAGTGAAAAATAATAGTAAGTGAAAAATAATTCTTAATAATAGTATTATTGTGAGAAAAGCGTGGGGTGCTCCATATATCAGTTCTTGAGAACATTCGATCGGTACGATTAGTGCAAAAATGATACAAAAAATATAGCACAAAGCGCCCCACACTTTTTTCACAATAATGCTATGTTTAGTTCATTAATTTATTTCTATTTAAAAGAATTATTTTTCACTTTTTAGTTACTTCAATTTATCACTTTTTAGTTTTTTAAAATTATATTTATTTTTCACTTTTTAGTTCGATTTGCTATAAAAGCGTGTGTTTGTTAGTTTTTTTCTGTATTTCTTTAAAACTTATGTTTTTTTTAAATTTTCGATATCTTTCATAAGGCACTAAGGAACACTAAGTTGGAAAGTACAAACTGTGAGATAATTTATATTCACTGTGCACCAGTGGCGTAGCCAGGATTTTATTTCGGGGTGGGCTGGGTATCAAATTTAAAGCTAAAGTTCAATTGTATACTAAATATCAAATTGTAAGCTAACTAAAGGGTCTCATTTCGGGGAGGGGGGCTGCAGCCCCTTCAGACGCCTCTGGCAACGCCCCTGCTGTGCACCAAAGTATCAATTAACCTGCAGTTAAATAATGCTACCTTCCTCACTAAAAAGGAAAAATAGGGTTCTAATCAACAAACAAGTTCCACAACGACTACAACAAATACAAACATCCATGTAATAATATACAATATTGAGGTAAAATTTTTAGATTTGCCATCTGGATTTCAAAAACGTAACTACCCAAACATACCACTGAATACAGTTACCAATAGCGAGAGAGGTTCTACTCCATTGTGCTGAGCCGAGTGCCGAAATGGTACGCATGCGTAGACCGCGCATTTGCTTCATCTCTCTCGCTCTCACGCAAAGGATCTCTAAGAAAATTACTAATTCTGACGATCGTAATCAGGATAATGGGATAAACTTATCAAATTATTGTATTGTCATCGGTCCTTGATAAGTCTAGAAAGTTTAAATTAAATCTGACCTTTTAAAGTGGGTCAAAATCGAGTTCAAAGGTGTACAAACAAACATACAGGTGAAATTAATAAAAGCGTGTTAAAAAAGAATTTTTCTTTTTCAAAATCGGTCATTTTAGGGTAGGCAGTCCGCTTAAAATAACTCATAATGCAGAGCTGTCGCTATTTTGGTTTAATCTTTTGTACAATGTTGTCTTGTACCCTCATGACTCGTAAAAAAATCTTAAGACATTTAATGTCTTCAGCGCTTCTGCTTGCGTCAAAGCAAAATTGCGTCTTCTGTATCACTGTCGCTGTCATTACTTTCTACTGCATCGGAATCTTAAAATTTCTGAAACAACTTGGTAAATCGAATTTGGGAAAGACGTAAAATGACTGAAATCACTCAAAGAAAATCAGACAAAAGGACCTTATAGGCGATTACGTTATTAAGACCTGACCATATATCCGAGAATCCCTAACGTAGAATTCCTATTCAACTGTGACCTTATATCGAGGTCCAACTGTATATACCGTGTTTACTCGCGTAATAGCCGCCCTCGCATAATAGTCGCAACCCAGTTTTGATGAAGAAAAATCGTCAAAATATTTTCCCTCATAAAAGTCGCAGTCGCGTATTTGACCTTCATCTAGAAAATAGACAATTATCAAATGTACTCTTCCCAGAACTACAGTGCTACTGATAACTTCAGTGAACTGATATATTTATGAATTATGTATTATTAGCCGCCCTATACCCTACTGTTCTTTATGATTAGTGCAGTGTTGGCCGACATTGGACTCATTTCAATGAAAATCAAGTTTCTTTGTTTTAACGGTATTTGTCATTAAATTTATTTAGTTTTGGGTTGCTACACATTTTGGGCGTCACCATAAAAGAAGATGGTAGCCATGCCAAGTTCTGGTATTGCAACATGTACCAAAAGACATAATTGGTGACATTTCCATTCTTAAAATGGTTATAAAAATACTGCATGGAGTGATACGTTGTGGATCATGTTGTGTAAATTCCTACAGAAATACTTCTTCATTTCAGCAACTGCAGACTTCCTCAAATTAGTATTTAGTGTGGTTCCTTCCATTCATTGGTTCCGCTAATAGGTACTTTGAATAACACCAGTGTTGTGCGAAAGTTAGCAACCTGATGTTTTTGTTTTTATAGATGGCTGCATTATTTTATACGTATCCCTAGTTGCAATAATAGGAAGAAACAGGAAATGGCTAAAATGTGCTTTAGCCAACTGCATGGTGAAGTTTTTAGATGAGCGATAAATGAGCCAAGCAGAGGCGCAGCCAGAAGTTTTTCATGAAGGGTTGGGGGTTATGACTACTGAAACTCACTTATATGTATACGTGTCTGTGATGAGGGAGTGAAGAATATGCATTTTGTATGGCAAAAAATTCCTCATTGTGTGTGTGTGCGGGGGGGGGGGGTTATGACCGCCCTAACCCTTTAACGCGCAGTGGTCCCGCTCTGGGATCACCAAACTCTGGGAAAGGGTTGCGCCTGGGAAAAGGGACCTTGGGAAAGGGTTGCGCCTGAAAGGGCTAATCCCCCCCCCTTGGCTACACCCCTGGCGCGAAGTATTGTAAATTAGATATTTTGAAGCTGTAAGAAGATCCGAAAGATCTTGTATGTTCACGTGTCCATTATTGTTATTTTGTAATCAAGCTAATGCGTGGCGTATGTAAATAAAAGTAACGAATATGCTTGCTCCGCTTGCCGTCATTGAACTGTTAATTTGGTATTTTGCATATACATTATTATAATTACGCTAAAATTTACATCTAGTTGTTGCCGATCGCAGAGTAGAAATATTGTCGATTTTGGTACCGCATACGTTAGCGTATTATATAAGTAGATGTTATTAGAATTTCTTGACAATATTTTGGCAAACATTATTTGTGAATCTTATGTCTGTAAATATATCACCATAAGAAGAAAAATGCCATTATTTTGTGTGCAACTGATGAAAAGATTACTTTATAAACAGCACATAATCTGAAAACATTTGGCAAGTTACTAATTTTATTATAATGTACTTTTTTTTAAAACCAGTAATGTTTTAGCATTAGAGAGTACAATACTCTGCAGTAGATTTATCCACATAATAGTCGCACCTAGACTTTTACAATGAAAACCTGCAAAAAAGTGCCACTATTACGGGAGTAAACATGATAGCAGCACCAAGCAAAATTAAGTATATAAAACTATTTAGAATAAGAGTTACTTTTGGACGTTCGGTAACCATATTTACTGCGTTTAAAAAAATTTTGGTAATAATTTTTATCTAGAAATAAAACCTGTTTTCAGCTATTTGTACCTCACTTTGGTATGTTTTTATTGGTTAAACCTATGAAATTTTATGTTGAAAATGATTTTTCCTTATAAGAAATTTTTTAAATTTAAAAACATTTTTTCCCCAATAATTTCTCATTAAATATCAACTCGTAATACATTTAAATAGTTCCTTCACTACGAATAAAGATTTTGAAGTTTCTAATTAAAAATGAATTATTAAAATACATATCTTCCAAGAGTTTTTTTTAAAAATCATGAAGACTATCCAAAACTTCCAGATCCGAAAATGTTAAAATTTTATGTATACTCAATGTCTGTTGCAGGAGTAACACCCTATGATGTTACCAAATTCCATTTTATTCACTACAACCGTAAACCAAATGACAGAACAAATGTTAATGCAATTTTTTCAAAATCTCAAAATGATTAAAAAAAAAAAAAAAACACACACACACAACCTCGACGCTTGTTGTTTAGGTTAAGTTAAACAAACACTTTTCATATTACTAAATTTTACTCATCTTGTCTGAACTACTTTTACGTGCACAAATAAATATTTAGATATATTTCTCGAATAATCAAAATTAAAAAAAATCTTGAAAAAAAATTGATGTCTATAGTTCAAGTTAAGCAGCGTTTTAATAAATAATGAAAAAACTTCATGATTTCTAAATTACTTTAAATTATGAACCTAATTCTCAATACATAATTTTTTCTGGAGAAATTCAAACTATTGCTAGAGGTAAAAAGATTTTAAACTGAATAATATGGGGGCCTCGGACAAATTCCCGAATCACCCGTGCGTTAATAAGGCCATGCACATAATAAATAAACATATCCTTATAAATAAAAACGAGAATCTACTCGTTCGTTTGTCTGTATGGCATACAAATAAAACCACGTTTTAAAAAAGGATTTTATTGAACAGTTCAACAAACATATAAGGCTTACATATATACAGCGTTTGATTCATAGGTACAAAAACTAGGATCATGGGTAAAAGGAAAATACAGAATAGGATAGAAGAACATGCTTATGTGATAAATGTCGTGGTAGTGTAAACATAAATAGGAACTAAACAGTTATGCTCGCACATGGTAAAGCTAAATGATTAGTTTTATTAACTACACGTTTTTTCATGATTTTCATGAAGTGTACATTTATCACTGTAACTATCTTATATTTATAAAAAGAGTAATAATAGTCTGGAGTGATTATTTTCAAATCTATGATGTGGAAATAGAAGTATAAGGCAATGTTTTAAGATTTGTACTTCAAATAAAGTTCGTTTTCCTTTACCGACTGTATTACAAAACTTGATTTTACATTACCAATATATTTTATAAAATCAATATAAAATAGACGACATTTCACTTTGAGCAAAAACTTGGATGTTTTTCAATCATCACATAATTTACGCACAGACGGGCGAAATAGCATCAGCCTCTCAGAGGAAATTACTCGAACTGCTTTTAACGATTAGCTACATAAGCGCCCTCTAGCGACGCATAGCAACGAATCATGAAGCAATCTACTACTAATTCACGCATGCGCACAATATAAACTTAACTTGATTACGACTTACAGCACCATCCTACAGACGAATTTCGTTTAGCTCTTTTAGAATACGTCGATGATCGTCCTATATCCAAGTCCGTGACTTAGGTTGAAGTAAATATCATGTTAATGGGAAAAAGCAAGCAAAAAATACTTTCACTACATGAGCATACCAAAGATATTAGGCTTTCATTTAACAAGCTGAATACATGTACTCATGTAACAAAACCATGTACTCATGTACTCATGTAACTCGTGTACTCAATATCATGTACCATGTACTCATGTAACAAAAAATTTGTTAAATTTATTATTTTATTCAGCTTTAACATTCTGAAACACTTATTGAATTTTTATTTATTTATTTATTTATTTTTAATGTGGTAAGATTAATAAAAATTCAATGCGCAATATTTAACTTTTTCGATATTTAAAAGTTCATGGAATTTTAAACCTTTCGAACTGCAATTTTTGGAGGGTGTGAAAAATATTACGTTCTAATGTTTGTAACTCACTGAACATGCCAACATTTTTTGGCTATTTACAAAAACTTTTATAATTTTGGACTTTTGCATAAAAACTTTTGATTTATATACGGAACCTTTATTTAAAAATTGAATGCAAATTACCTAAATGTTTAATGAAAAAATTTATACACAGGAGGATATTAATTGAGTGTTTTTTTTTAGGTAAGTTAAAAAAAGAAACATATTTAATTTTAAACTAAGATGTTTTAAATAATCACGGGTGGAAGCTTTTGTAAAACTTTTGGCAATAAAATATTGCTTGCTGTTTAAGACATATTAATGTAAACATTTGTTTCTAAAATTTAAAGATTAGAAGAATATTTAGATAAATTATAAGAAAATTATCTGTACATTTTATATGTATCATTTAATTTATTAAAACTGAAAAAAGAATTCAATTAAGCACTTCTTCATTTATAGTATAATGAAAGTGGTGATTGGAAAAACAATTTTCTCGCTTTTAACAATTGCACTAAGCTTTAAGAAAAAAAAAAAAAAAACGAAATTCTTTTTACGTCTGCTTTTTACAGAAATCAGTTTTAAAAAATTTTCTTTTGATTGAATGCTAGTAATAAGTAAAAAGAAATACAATTTACAAGGAAAAAAAAACCACAATAATAATTTGATCTGTATTTCAATATAAGATTATTATCAAAAGATTTATTTTAAAAAAATGAACGAAAATTTAAATTTTAACTTAACCAATACGTAATAATATCGCACTATGTTTCTTTCAGTTGAAGTATTAAACTTCATAAAAAAATTAGATTGTTCCAAAAGTTCTAGTTTATGTAAGCGTAGATTTTTAAAACTTCAGTGTTGTAAATACTTTATAGAAGATAAAAAGATTTTATACAAAAAGTGCACAACTGTATAATTTCTTAGGAAATTAACTTAAACAGCTGCAGAATAATTAAAGCAGATTTGGCGAGAATATATTTTCCATTATGAAAATTATATAATATTTAATATAATTAAGGCACTACTTGTTTATTTCATTAAAATCCAGATATACACTTCGTAAAATATATTTCTCAAGTAACTGAACTTTTCCTTAAAAGCCAATAAACTAAATGAATTAATATTCTTAGAAATTTTTATATTATAGTAACAGTTTGATTTTAAGCTAAATAAAAATTAATATTTCATATAAAGTGCTTTATTCTACTTGTAAATTTATGCATTTAATTTTCCTTTCAGCTAACAATTTTTATTTGTGTAGGTTTAATTTTCGCATACCATTTCTATCAATTTTATCTATTTTCATGAATAGAATTAATCTGATAAACACGTTTTAAACATTTCGTGGCAGTCTTCCAGTGTGAAAGTAAATTCATTTTGATTACAAAAGGATGGTTTAAAAAATCTTTTATGTCAATAAAAAAATATATATTTTGATGTTCATTACTTTTTTTTAAATGTAAGAATGGTGAAGCTCTTATTAACTAAGAGAAATAATCTCTCTTTCAACTATAAAGGAATAGTACAGTGAAAATAGTTAAAGATTGCAAGTTTTCAAGGATAGTTTTTCTATATAGAATATTACAAAAAATGATTTCTATTCTATTCAAAACATACTATTTCCTAAAACCCCGGTTACACAAAAATGCAATTCAGAACAAAGTAGTTCAAAGACATACATTTCGTTCAGAATTGAAACAATCACACACAGTTTATGACTTAAGAAAGAAAAAAAAACATAAATTAATTACATAAAAACAATAAATACTGGAATTTTTGATTCAAAACAAAACACCTTGTTCATTCCTTTAAAAAATCAGTTCGGATGGAATGAATCAAAATGGCACTGGGATGAAACATATTGATAAGTTGAGTTGTTCGTCAACTGGAACAAGGAAAAACCTTATTGGAATAAATTACATCTGGATGAAATTAGTCCGGTGGTATTGCTGTTAGGATGGTATGAACAACAGTTTCCTTTTCTATCAAACATGCTTATGATCATCTGATGTAATACTAGCTGTTGAACTGGCTAAAAAGTGACTAGTTAAGTACGGTATACTAATACAGAAATAGAAAAATGCAGCAGTTTTTTCATAATAAAGAGAATTACCCTATAAGTACAATTTTATCATAAATAATTAAACAGTGTAATACAGTTTTAAAAATTTGGAGAGAAATTTTGCTTTGCAGGAAGCAATAGAAATACGAAAAAAGTATTACTCGTTTCTATTGAGGGGGGGGGGGAGAATCCCCCCTCGTACAATGGCCTATAAGAATGAATAAATAAAATTGTAAAAGAATGATGTTGGAGTTATAACTTTTACTTTGTTGTATTAACTCATTAGTTCCAATTTTGGGAGATGTAAAAATTTCACTTTTTAGACATAATTTTTAAAAATGAAATTACCACTTGTGCATACATTTGATGTCAAAAATTTACCTAGTATTGCTGGCATCAACAAAGGTTGGAGAAAGTCATGCAAACATTCTGGGCACAAACAATTAAATTAGTCATCAGAAGTTAAGTACGGAGTTCATAAATTTACTTCCTGTATTTTATACGTATACTGTCCTGAAATATTTTGCTGTTTTGTATAAATTCTGAGTATATTTAATGTAATTTCTGCTCTCTTTTGAAAGGATAACGGAACTTTAGAAATTTAAGATATAATATAGAAAACAGTATAGTTATACCCATTGTCAAAAATTTGTCCTGCGTGAAAACTTTTGCAATGGCATATGAAAAGAGATAAAATTATGTTACCAATGCTTTTCAGGAAATTGAAATGCAACTTTCTTGATTATTTCTAATTTTGTTTTTTTCAAACTCAGAATATAGATACATGCAAGGTATGCTGAAAACTTAAAATTATTTCCTTGGATGTATTATTTAATTTGAACGATTACTTAACTCATGTTCCTACATATTTAAAAAAATTAAAAAAGGAATCGTACTTTGCTCAATAATGGTATGTAAAAAAAAAAATCAAAACTCATCTCGTATAATTTTCGCATGCCATTTCTTAAATAAGATTTGAAACAGTACTGTGTCAGACAGTCAGATCAGACAGTTTCTTTATTAGTCAAAATTTTAAAATCTTAACAATTTTATTCAAACCATGATCGTATAATGTTAAATAAAAAAAGAAATCAAATTCCATTTAATTTACTTTAATTGGCCAATTTCTAGTTAAAGTTAGTTAAAGTTAAAAATTAATTTTCTGATAATCTAGAATTTAACACATTCTTAAATAAAGATTACATAAAAAAAAAAAAAAAATAGATTCCAGAAACTTAATTCATGGCTTTGTGATAGCTCAAGAGTATCTTACGACACAATTAAAAAAAATAATACAATACAACTAAGTTAGAAATCACAGTCCTTTGAATTGCTACACAGCGGTACCTTGGCAGATGAAAATGTTCAATTCGAAATACAAGCATGTTTGACGATGAACTGCTGATTCTTTATCACAACCAAGCTCATTGTCTTACTGAATAAGGGTAGATCACGAGCTCCTCGTGTAACATTCGGCAGCAGGATGTCCCAGAGATGAAATACTTTGTGCGCAACTTGAAGACATCTGCAAGCGGCTACATCTTCAACAAGTGCATGTTCTGTTGTAGCCATTTTCAACACGAGGTTTGTTTTGCAATACTACTGCCGATTCGTGGAAAGTTTCCGAGCACAGTCTCTCACAGCTGGGTGTTCCAAGATGGCGAGCAACGTGTGTGGTCAGAACGGAAGACGCATGCGGTTTTCTGCGTCGTCGTTGTTGCGCATGCTGTCACTGCTTGATCGGACTGAGACATCTGCAGACGCAGCAGGAAGGGAAGAGAAACCAGTCCATAAATATACCTTTGCAATCGTCGTCGGGGTCGTAGGCAAGCAGGCGATGCCATTTGTACTTTTGCTCACAGTTGCACTCGCCGTTGCATTTCTTCGTTTGAACAGCCCTGTAAAATTTGGAAAGATTTAAAAAAGAGAAAAGGAGTGATGTATTAGCAACGCTGAAGTATCAAAGTGGCATTTGTAATCACATTGTGAAATTTAGAGATCAGCAAATTAACTTGCCGTCTTCCAAAATTGGTGGCAACAAAAAACTTGGTTGTTATGGGGACGAGCGAAGAAGAAAAGATTATTATGAATAAAAGTTGGTAAATAGAATTAGGTAAAAAGAAAAGCGAAAAAGTTTCGCTGGCTGTATAAAGATTTAGCTATTAAAGAAGTTATAGGGGTAAGTGCCCCATTAGAAATCTTGTTTTGTTTATTTTGTTAACATTTATTGAACCTGGGCACATTTTCGAAACGGTGTTCCGGAGCTATATGTGCGTTAGAAATTTCACACACACATCATGTTCAGTAAAAAAAAAAAAAAAATAATAATAATAATAATACAACCACAAACCAGAAAATTCAAGGAAACAGTTTGAGATTACAAGATTCAAGATGCTGTACAGAGTGGTGACAATTATTTTTATCTGATTACAAAAAAGTTTTGAAATAAAAAAAAAACACAGTACACCTTTGATAATTCGGCGATTGGTTAGTCCGGCACATTTAATAATCCGTCGCCGAAAAACATGTTACATTGTCTTCCGATCTGTTCATCACCACAGATTACAATCATGCAGGCTCTTGTGTCTTCCTCCTTCTTTCGTTATTGTTTTCTAGCTTACCTAATGTATTTTGCAATGTATTTATCTAGTGTACTACAACGTCGGCTGATTTTAAGTTTGTGTCAAAAACAAGGGATATTGATTATCCTGAATTTTTCGATAATCCGACGATTGTCTGGTCCCATATATGTTGGATTACCGAGATTGTACAGTATTATGGTTTGGGAAAAGGTTATTTCGATATATTATAATGAATATAAAGTTTTTAATAAAACCATTTACATCAGTAAACTTGAATGTGGTAGCTTGAAGAATGTCAAAGTGAGGTGCTATTCCAATTTCCGTCACCCATTGCCCAACATTCTTGCTGTCATACTAGATAAAGCATCTGTAGGCCTAACTTTGGGTTCATCAATATCTTCAACTACTAGTGTTGTAAAACTTCTGTCCTTTATGCAACCCAAAAAGAAAAATTTTGGACAATATGTGGCGACAGGTGAAATTATTTCTTTTGGAGTTACATAAAGAATGGACTTTTTGCAGCCCCAGCTAAAGATACTGTTACACTCAAAGTTAGGAGAACAAATGCTATATCCAGAACGACATCCAGAATGCTGGACAATATGAGAGAAGAACTGGTAAGTACATGACCACCACCTATCTCGGCGACTTTCAAAAAGCATTATAAGTATTTTGGTTGTTCAGGTTTGCATCAGTGAAGTCAAGTGATTTAAGCTCCATCAATATCTTCAACTACTAGTGTTGCAAAAATTCTGTCCTTTATGCAACCCAAAAAGAAAAATTTTGGACAATATGTGGCGACAGGTGAAATTATTTCTTTTGGAGTCACATAAAGAATGGAGTTTTTGCAGCCCCAGCTAAAGATACTGTTACACTCAAAGTTAGGATCACAAATGCTATATCCAGAACGACAGCCGAAATGCTGGACAACATGCGAGGAGAACTTATAAGTGCATGACCATCACTCCTCTCGGCGACTTTCAAAATGCATTATAAGTATTTTGGTTGCTCAGATTTGCACCAATGAAGTCAAGTGTTTTAAGCTAATAATGAAAACGTGTTTTGGAGCTTATGTAGCTTTCCAGATCGAAAGAAATGTAATCCTTTCTAATTTTGTCAGCGCACGCATTGGTAATTATGAGGTGGTTGCGAAATGAGAATAAATCACATTATTTTAGATAATAAGGGAGTCCTGTAATGCTACATTTAATGCAAATGTTTATATTTTTATAGTAGAATGTGAAACCCTTTTTTTCGGGGAGCGCTACAAGATGATCAGTATGTTAAAAATTATAAATGGTGATAAAACGATACACTTGCCAACGACATACATGTGGGATCGATACATAGGGCGTAAGATAAGTATATATGATAAATATATACTATATATGATATATATAATAAATATAGATAAATATAATGCGTAAGATAAGTATATATGATAAATATATAAGTATATAAGATAAGTATGAGATCATATAGTATATGTATAGTACTGCTTGAATTTAAGTTGTTATTAGTTCTTTTCATTTACATTCCATTATCCTTTGTCGATGATTTTTTTTTTTTACTCTAACAGATACTGTGTACTGTGTGTAATCTGTGCAATAATAATTCACTACGATCTAGATAGTAACCTTTAAGTAACTATTTTGCAAATTTCATTTTCATTCATCAATAAGCATGACGGTTTAAAAATCATGCATCGGCAAAGTGCTTCCGTAGCCGAAAGTAAATAAAATAGAGATCTTTGGTTGAAAATAGACTCGTTTGTAGCAAGATCGGTCTAACTGTAGCTGAGTGTGCACGATGCATTTAAAATCCTCTTAGGAGGTTAAGACCATGGTAAGGCAAAACCCATAGTTATTGCCAATATCAGAACTTTTTATCTTTATCGACCAGTCAGTAAATGATTCATATGTCACGAAATCCAAAGAATTTTAGAAGATTATACAGCACAAAGTGCGCTGAAAATAAAAGCGATGGTATTAAAGATCTGGTAAAAAGCCAGAAAATTGGGTTAAATAATAATAATAATCCTCTTGAGCAACTTTGATCTGACAGTATTTGCAACTCGATTCAACCAGATAAAACAATCAAAGTGAAAGACAAGCAAAATCGTTTCCAAACGCAACCAGACCTCAGATCACGAAATGGCTATTTGAACACAATGCTTTCTAAACAGCTCTTGAAAAACAACTGGAAGAATAAGAGAAAACGCTTCCTTTTTTTTTTCTTCTAAAAAAAGAAAAGGAAAGCGGAGTGGAAGACATGAAATATAATTTAGGTCCTTAGAGCTTCGAACAACTGTAACAACAACAAACCAAAAAATGAGTGTGCGTTCGGATTTTTCTCAAAAATGGTAAAAGACATGACCTCCACTTGGAAAAGATGTAATTGAGCAATTACCACTGCCGAGTGCGATCTTACCTTGCGCTTGAATCGTCGTGACTTCGAGCCAGTTTCCACTCTGTCTCTTCCTCCTCCCCCCCCCCCACCCGTCAGCCATCTTTGCTTCATCACTTATATTAAAAATCTCGGAAAAAGAACAACGAAAAGAAAAGAAGAGGCCTCTAACTGAGAGAGATAGTGCACCGCGCGTATGGAAAAGCGAGGAGAACAAAGGAATGCGCCCAGTGCAAGAAGAATCTTCCACGGGGTCAGCAAGAGTGCAAGCGTGGGCGGTATGGGAAACACTGGGCCAGGGTCAAGGGTCCGCGAAAGGCAAGTGACCCCTTTGATGGCGGGTTTTGTAGCTCGACTCAGTTCTTTCATCTTTAAGCAAGAAATGTCATTCAGTGATTATCCACTCCTTATTATTATTGTTATTATTACAGTTCATGTAATATGATTATCTGATTCATGCAGAGAGCGGAACATTTGAAAATGAAAGGAATACAAGAATTACGAATGTTCTTTTTCTTTAATCTCCTCCCTTCCCTTCAATTCACTTCCTTAGTGAAAGAATAAATTCGAATAAAAGCGAAATCTGAAAGGATGGGAAGACTTGTAAAGCTAGCTCATCATTGTCGAACATCCTTTAAAGTACTAGTGTAGATTGCAGATTGTTTTGGCCTTCAGCAGTTTATCAAATTACGTGGTCAAGGAAATTTTGTGTATTGTGCTGTAAAGAATGGTAAAACACCAGAAAATAGCATTTTTTGCGAAAATGACTTCTGACAGATCTTGATACCTACTTCAAGATAATGTACCACATGATTTTTACCATCATACTGGAGATAAAGCGATTCCCGCTAAGGTGCTCAACTAAAGACCGAACTTCAGTCAGTCAACGCAGTAGTACTAAAAAAATTATTAGAAGTATTAGCTTTAAGCATCACGAAACCAACTCCCCTTGGTAACTAACATAGCCCTTGAATAACCATTCTGTCGCTATTACCGTCTAAAATCCAGTCTACGTTTGAAGAAAGATCACAGTCAAACGAAATAAAAAGTCGAGTCTGCACTTGCACAATCAAAACGATATCTTGCAAACTGTACTACTGTCGAATATGCATCCAAGTATTACAAAAACCTCCAACACCTAGCTTTTGATTCCAAATTGTGCGGAGGCACAACTTTTTGCAATCCTTGTAGAAACATTAACTGAATAAAGTACAACTTTTCATCACCAAAGCGTAGACATATTATTTATGTAAAATAGAGTTCAGAGCACACTACCGGTACTGATGTCAGCTTAAGTATACCTAGTTAACCAGAAGCATGGGGCCTAACATTAGAAGCAACATCTGTCATGATGAATGGGAGACGAGGAGAGACAGATATTTATAGATGTTATGAGCTGCGAGACGTGTTTTTACCATAACTATATAGGGATTCTGTGAGACAAAACAAAACTTTGCAGCTGTTTTGCGAATTTTGCGAAACGAGATAGGCTTATTTCCCGTGCTTCGAGGCAGAAAGATTATTAACTCCTGAATTCCTGTGTTAATTAATTACGGAAAGAACTTGTGATTTTTCACTACGATGAAGGGTGCCGTAGTTATCCTTTACAAAAAGTGTTAAGGCTCTAACTACTTTTGACTGATACTTGAGAGTCTTTTTGTTCTATTGGAGGATTGGTTGGAGTATTCATGTGAAAAGACTAAGTCTTTTCACATGAATACTCCAACTAGTCCTTGAGTCCATTCTCTTCTGGTACTATTCACAGCTTGCAAGCATTGATGGATTTCAAATAAATAGAAACTTAGCAAAAACTAATTTTCAAATTTTCATTCTACGTTTTTAAAACGACAAATTTTCCACTTGTATTTGTTTCATTGATTTTGTTCAGAATATCTTTGCTAAACTCTAATCTACGACACTTAAATATTTTTCTTATCTGTACTTGATCTATACAAGTATCACTGAATTTGAAATATACTTATTTGAAATCCAGAGGCCGAAACGCTGCAAGACTAAATCAGTAGATCCCCAACATAGACTAAAGCAATAAATCTCTAACAGTTTACGCCCACAAGTGAATGGTTTCCAAACATCGCCTGTCGCTTGAAATACCTACCGCACTTTGTCGCCACTAGTAGTGAAATGTCACGGCAATAAACAACTCGCATGCGATACTTACTGGAAGATACGGAAAGTGGATTAAGGACTCTATTTTGCTAATAAAACCGCGACCCCCAATGACCTAGGCCGATCTAGAAAGGCCTACCGCTCCGAACACCACCGAGAAAGAAAGAAAGTGAAAGAAATTATCATTCCCCCTGCACACCTCCCTTTAAAAATACACCCATACCATAAACTCACCAACAGTTCTTTTGGAATAAAAAAAAAAGTTACATCTTTTATTTCTTCTTGCGTTCTCCATTTTCCAGTCTGTCATCGGCGAAAAGAGCAGAAGCGCCACGCTGAGGGACCTCTAACTTTTAACATATTCGTTCTTTCAATGTATTTTTTTTCTCTTTTTTAAAGAACCACACCTTACTCGGCAGTAATAATTGAATGCTTGCCCCCTCGGCCAATCTCTTATCGTCCTCTGCCATTAGCCGAAGTTCTTGTTTTTAGTTTTGGGCCTATAATCTTCACCTCGGGGGGTTGACGACAAACTGACGACTCAGTGACATCTAGAATTTCTTTTCTTTATACCAGTGAGAAGTGTGTGGTATATGAAATCGGAAAAGCCAGATATATATGTAGCGGGCAGATAGACATTTTGGGTGTCACCTGCATCTGACCCGCACCACTATACGCCTCCACTTGTGAGGGCGACGACGAAATGCCAGGAGTGAGGAATCGTCCATATTTGACCACGGTGTAGATAAGTGGTTTTAAATGAGAGGGTTAGAAGGATTTGGTACGAGCTCGGGCAAATCTTAGTAGATGATACGAAAGTGAATCTGGAATGATGAATTTTTATTAGCAGATTTTATATTCCACGCTAAATTACTACGCCGCCATCAGTGTTAAGGGGCCCCCATCCCGAGTTCTGCCTATAGTCAAGAATTTTCTAAATCGGGCCTGATTATGTGATAAACTTGAATATAAAGAATTAGAAAGTACATTAAGAGTTTGTTATTACATTTGCCTTTAATTTGCAAAACGGCAAACTTCAATGAAGTAATTGAAGTAATTCTTTCAATGAAGTAATTGGCTTTTATTTATCTATTTCTTGAAATTTTGGACTCGGGCTCCGACTTAAAAGATATCGCTCGGGCTCGGGCTTTAAAAAAGGAACCCGAACTCATCTCTAGTATGAAATCCAAAGAGAGGAGTTCCTAGCAGTGTCGAATCCTTCCTCAGTGTTACTGAAGTCCTCAAATTTTGGTGACAGATGAAAGACTGTTTATTTAATACTAGAGTGGTATTATTTTGCACTCGCGCAACGAGTTTTAGAAGTCATTTACATCAAACTTCTACTACTATTTAATTCGCCATAATTTCCTAAAGTTTTCAAAGCTGTCGGAAGATACATTTGTTTTAGCACTGGAGGTCTATTATTTTGCATTGGCACACTCGCTATTTGGAGTCACCTACATCACAATCCTCGAATTTTAGCAAGGCTCACGACTGCATTATCACAGTGGTATTATTTTGCATTGATGAACTAGTTTTTTGGATTTATTAACATCATAACTCTGCTAATAATAGACTCCAGATTTTCTAAAAACTTCGAATATTAATGGAATAAGTGCACATTTTTAGCACTGGTGTACTATTATTTTGCACAGATGCATTGACTTTTCGGTGTTATTGGCACCAGAATTCCGCCATAGCGAATTCCACCGCGGAGTTGCTAGTCTCCCAGTTTCAATAGAAGATGTATAACTTTTCCAAGACTGGAGTCTTTTTGCTCTGTCACTACGGTTCTTTGAAACAGACTTCTGCCATTATCGAATTAAACCTTAGGGTGCCTAATTCCTTGAATTCTGAAGATGCACGATTTCCGTTAGCCCCAGATTGCCATTATTTCGCACTAGGACAAGTGTACTGGTGTTTTTACTGTCATCTATATCATATTTATGCCGGTAATTAATTTCATTTCAGAGTTGCTAAAAGCCACAAAGTGTTCGCGAAAAATATAAAAATACTTTTTTGTACCAGAGTTGCTATTAACTTAAAACATAAAAAAAAGTTTTCTTATTAATAGAAAGCCTAAATGCCGCGTAATTTTGAGCTATTAAGAGTTTTTTCAAGAATTCTCGGTCATCTTACAAGTAATGCAACCCTTTTTCGACCTAAAAGTAAAAATTTCATAATAACAAATAAAATTAAAGAAGGGGGACACATTCTTCTGCTGTTTATTATTATTTGCTGTCATTTGAAATATTGTTTACTGGAACGAAAATGGAAATGCTTTAGAATTTTGTTATTGAATTGTTGTGGTGACATAAGTAAACGATTTCAGTGTTTTAAAAGAATA
The DNA here is from genome assembly GCA_038373885.1 of Cheiracanthium punctorium. NCBI lineage: Eukaryota > Metazoa > Arthropoda > Arachnida > Araneae > Cheiracanthiidae > Cheiracanthium > Cheiracanthium punctorium. Next base: position 713,417 of record JAWZYV010003555.1, on the reverse strand, counting down.
ACCAGTCTTTTATAATTTTACAGATTAAAAAATCCATGAATAATCATGTATGTATAAATGAGGTGTAATCTGTACATATCATCTATACATTTTAGATAAATCGTTGATAGCATAAATTATTTTGAATATGAAAGTGATACAAATTTTTATTCTTGGATTTTCGATAAAATAAAAATAGTAAATGATGATATGTGAAATAGAAAGATCAACTTTTTTGGTAACAGTAATTCGTCATGATGATGCACGTTAATCACTTCGATGATACTCTACTGCGCAATCTTCTGCGAAGATTCTGTATTACATTTCTGTTCTATTAAACCCAGGAAAAAAGATTTAAAAATATCCACTAAACTGTTCTTCAGTCTCTTTAAAACATGCGCTCCCTCGGTAAACCACTGTAGAAATTTTGCTTCAGAAATTCGATCCTTTATCACCCAACAACTTGAACTGAATACCGTTTTTTGATGTTCAAAATCTGATTTCTCCTACTGAAAACATTACGAGAGATTTGTTTATGTCACGCGAGCATGGTTGTTCGGTTGGTTGCTAGGTTGGTTGAAATGCTCTGCTGTATTAGGAGACCGGAAAGTAAAGTCGTTTTTGCGCATGTCAGTACTCATCCTAGCTTGAAACTACGGAAGCTAACCGTACGAAATTTCGTATTTATGTAAATTTTGTAATGTAGGTGGTCGAGAAGAAAGAATTTTTCCAAAACTCAAATACCAGGGGGTGGTAGGAAGCTAAAAAGTTCATTTCACTTATCCCTCTCAATCTAACGTAACAATAAAATAAAATTCTTGTTGTAAAATTTAACACATACGAATACCTAAAATTCAGTTTCAAAACAATTACCGCCTTATTCGCCAAATAGTTGACCCGCGGATTAATCCAAACACCCGAGTTAAAGTCATTAATAAGATTGGTGAATAAGTTTTATTACCAATTGTATTCACTTGACACGCGGATTAATCAAAACACTCATGTTAAAGTCATTAACGGCCTTATTCACCAAGTACTTGACACGGGGATTAATCCCAACTCGGATGTTAAAGTCATCGGGAAGATATCTTACACACGATCGGGAAGATATCTTACATGACTTTAACACGCGTGTTTGGATTATTTCCCGTGTCAATTGTTCGGTGAATAAGGTCGTAAGATTGGCGAATAAGTCTAACGAATGTCTTTAACACGGGTGTTTGGATTAACCCGCGTGTCAAGAGTTCGGCGAATAAGGCTATTAGAAATTCACATTTCCAGAAAGGTAGGCGACCTCCCACGCCTTTTCCACATATTTTTCTTGAAAGAAAAAACAATTATCAACGAAATTCTCGCTTTAAAATATAATTATAATACGGATTCATTATTCAGCCACATTAAAAACCTGCTTATCATTAAAAGCCATTTATCATTAAAATCCTGTCAAAAATTTATTCGTACAAATTTACTGATTGAAAAAATTCCCAGTACATCAAATACTACTCCTATTCATCATTACGCATCAATATTCTAGCTGATTGCAATATGGCATCGCTCCCTGCAATCATTCTGTTTCTAGGCAAAAGCATTTTCAGTATGGCACGTCTGCACAACGATGGTCTTCACTTAGATACACGTGACAACCACCTACTGCGCCAACTAAGGGCCTATTTCTTGCCGACATAAAAGCGCTAGAGTCTTGTCATCGCTCCAAAAAGGGCTCCGTATGGAATGTAAACACACGGGGGAGAGGGGGGACCCGCACACATGCCCCCCTCCCCCCGTAGCGATAAAATGTAAGTACATCATCGTTTGATGGCTGCCGTTTCTCCAATCCAGTTTTAGTGACCTACCTGGCTTTGCTTGAAACGTTGAAGAATTCGGTTTATTTATTTTTCAATAAACAATAATAGCTATTCGTCAATGGCATTAAAAAAATCACAAGTATTTTTTTTTTTTTGTAATATCAGCTGAGTTACTGTAACAGTTCATGTAGCACCAATTTCTATGATGCATTAAAATTTTCACTGTGCTAAAATGTACATAGCACAAAATGTGGCAGATGTATTCTTGTTCTAAAATTTTCTTCAGAAATGTAAAAGCAGTAAGATCATAGAACTTAGTACATCCAATTTAGATTTTAAGACGCTCTTTCGATTAACCATAAAATAATATAATTTTTTTAATACAATAGATATTATTACGTTTGTTTTTTTAATGTGATGTTTCTCCAACCCAGTTTTTGTGACCTGGTATTGTACAAGAATTCAATGTTTTCTTTTTCTAATGAACAATTCCAGTACCTCAATGCTGCTTAAAATCCACAACTAATATCTATTTTCAAACCATCGCGGTTGCCTAAAATATCAACAGATACAATGCAGATGATATAAACAGCGCAAAATTCGATGATGCATTTGTCTAAAAATTTTAAGCCATTTTCGGTTAATGATATAAAGAGAAGTCTTGTAGAATTTAAAATTATCACCTTAAATCTTGGAGAGTTCACACTGTTTTTGTTACATTATTATTATTATTATTGTTATAACAAGATGTTATAGGAAAAGTACATTTAATTCTGGGTTTAAAAGCTCTAATCTCTGTAAGGAGAATAAGCTGCTTGTTATACAGTTGCCAATTTTTGGGAAAGAGAATGTTGAAGGGATGAAAGTTGCCACAGATTCTTCAATTGATGTGCTTTCGTATAGTTCAAATAAAAATACTCTAACGGGAGAGCCCATATTATCAATACTTTAAGAAAATATGAATAGTTTTCAAAATTTTCACCAGTTTAACCTAAACTCAGTAGCACCCGAATGTTTTCAGTACATTCTCCAATTTATGTTGATGCGCCAGAAGTGGTAAATAAATTTCCAACATTAATGTGGTATGAGGAATGCAATTCTTTTCTAAAAATATGAATACGGCAGTGAAAGATTTTCATTTTACTTTGTTATCGCTGAATGTTAGTGGAAATCAGATAGATTATTCGAGAAATTAAAGAAGGAAAATAAATTAATGCTTAAATATTTTTTGCGATCAACAAATTTTGCAACCGTCTAAAAATAGATTACTGGGCATTAATGGGTAATCGGCCATTTGGAACTTATGGTTATGCAAAAATTTATGCATAAGCTTGTATATTTTGGACAAGTCATGTAGTGAATAAATTATATTAATTATTTTTTACAGCTAAAATCATCATGTTTTGTCAGCATAGTATGGTTCTGAAGTAACCAATATTGCAACAGCATATTGTTTTCCTCATCATCCAGGCTTTAATTGAATTTAAATTGATATTATTAATCACAAAATACAAACCTATTTAAAAGTAAACTATTTTCATTTCAAGCTTCAGCTGTTTCTTTACCACAAATCCGTACACCACAGATAAAAAGTTTAAAAGAGACCGTATCGCAATCAATTTATCACCCTAAGTTAATCATTTTCTGATTAAACTGTACTTTATATTTTGAAGCATGTAAAATAACGTGCATTTTGTTGTCGAATTTTAATTGATATTGAATTCTGATTGCGTAAACTGAATGAATACATTATGAAAAAATAATAAAGACTATTTTTAAAAATTAAATTAGTCTACCTCATGTTTAAAAATAGCATTTCTAATTACGAACACCATATAATATTCAAGGAAATGTGAGAGTATTTAAGTTTTCACAGATTAGTTAGTTTACCGCAGCAGAAATAATGCTTTGAACGACGGCAACAGAATATAGTTCTTTAGAAAGTAGAAGAAAAAAAAAAGAATATACCTTCAAATTCAAATACATTTTTACCAACAAATGAAGATACTGAATTATGAATAATACCTTAAACGAAAACATCAAAATCATAAGGAATAATGTTTCTTTTTATTTCTTCATAAATTAATCAAATTTCTGTTCGAACTACATTTCAAAATTATTAAGAACAGAAAACGTATTTAATTGCTCTGAAATCTGACGGGTTTGAATCTTTCACAAATTAATGAGTTGACTGCAGAATGTCGAGGCGGCCGTTTAAAGAAGTTGGGCAAGAAAAAAGGACTAGATTCGAACCCAGATATTTGCTCACCAAAAAAATGGAGGTACAGCAAATCACATCAAACGACACCATCAAATTTATAAAGTTTAAACAGCAAGGCTTGTTTTCTTTTTCATAAATTAGTCAAGCTCCATTTAAAGTTGCTTTTCAAACAAGGAGAAACCGAAAACATACGCATAATTTTCCCGAAAATGCGAGCGGTTTGGATTTCTGACAACTCAATTAGTTGACCGCAGTATATCCTAGGCGGCTGCCTGAAAGGAGGAACAGATAAACACAGAAAGAACTAAATCTGACGCGACAACCATAACTGTCCAGGTGCCAGTAGCTGTAATTGCAGTTAACCGCGGGAGAACTCAGGTAACCTGCCTCGTAAAGGGCAGAAATATTTACTCTAGCATTTCGGTTTTTCACTTTTGGTCGGAGAATCTATAGCCCTGTTAGTTTGCCCTCTACAGGACTTGTGGTCGAACAGTTCATAGATGACCCAGAGATAAAAGTACATGATGGTATTCCGAAGATGGCAATCAGAGATATATCTCTCGGGTTCGGATTGTTTCGCAGATTTGTGAATGGAACACAACCAGAAAAGAAAAGAAAAGCAAAAGTAAAATAAAATAAAGCGCGTCGAATGTAGGTCGCTCGGGATTATGTCAGATGGTGAGGATGGTTTTGCAAAAAGGTTAGGGAGGTCCTGACACTGAAATTCGAATGAATCCAGGTGATAAGTGGGAACTACAAGGAATAAAAATGTCTCGCCAGGAAGGGCAGCCGCTCTTTTCGCAACTGGAGATGGATTTTAAATCTCTTTTTATCAGGTCGGCCGATCAAATGATGTTTTGATAACGAAGAGCAGTATTTTAAGTGAATGTGTAGAAATGAAGCCGACCCGGCGGGAAGTAACATGGATAAGTGATATTCTGCGATAAATTTATTTACAGAAAAATCTTGTTAGGACGAGAACAACAAAGCCAAAATTAACTTTGGCATCGCAAGAATAAGTGGATCCTCCTCCCTTTCGGATTCTTATTTTTGCATATTTTAAATTAAGAGCAACGTCCTGCTAAGCAATTTTTTCTATCCTCTAATCTTTTTATGTATGATAAGTTCCTACAAAGCTCAAACTATGGCCTAAATACCTACAAGCTAAAGCTAAATGTACAATAATTTTAATTATTATTATTAAATTGAATAAACAGAGCATGTGAAAAACGAATTAAATAAAATAGACACACACCTCATTACGAGAGTAATTACTTGCTAGAAAATTATATTGGATGATTCCATTCTGACTAAACTAGCATTTATAACTGAAAAGGATTTTAAACAGTGCTCGAAATTAACGAGACCTGGTCCGAGACCGCAAATATATATAAGGGACCAGTAGAATACAAAATTAATTAATCCGTCGGACCAGTAACATTTTTTTTTTCAATTTCTACTATTAATTCATTCTCTCCCTATATATATATATATTTATATATCTTGTTCAAAGTTTCAATCGTTAATAAAATACTTTTTATTCATCCACTCAAGTTCAAATACATTTTTTAAAACTTGTAGTGGATGACACTTGATGTTAATACAGTTTTTTCAAATATTAATTAACTAATTAAATTAAATTAATTAATTTAATAAAAGTAACTAAAATAAAATTTTTGTTTGTTGACTTAGTAGTAATTGACTTAATTTTTTTTTTATATATTACTTGTGAACATTTTTCTGTTGCAAACTTTCCTCAATTAGTCCCACAATACATGTTATTTAATTTCACTGATGCATGTCACATAATTTGATCTATTTAATATTTTACAATAGTTATTTAATTTTTTAAATTCAGCTCTCGGACGGATATGGCAACTATTCTAACATTGAATTATAATTGTTGGAATATTGTTTAAATGTAGTTAAGAATTTCCACTGTTGGACTATTACAACTTTATTTGTGAGATTAAACAGGAATGGAGATGAACAATTTTACTAAATACCGTGATAATTTTATTTATGAAAAACATAATCTAATTGAAATTTTTTACATTATCATTCCTTACCGTAAATATTGAAAATGTTCTACATTTTCAATAAAAACATTAAAACGTCGAAACAAGATTTTTGTCACATTCCGCAACATTCTTGGTGTTATTGACGAGATTTCTTCAGCTATGATTTGTTTTAATTCATCCATATTCTCAGGAGTTCACTGGAAAACCCTATCTTTGAAGTAACCTCACAAAAATATCTAAGGAAGAATAATTAATAATGGATTGATAATGTAAAAAATTTGAATTTAATTATGTTTTTCAAAAAACAAATTATCAAAGGATTATGTAAGCATGATGTGCCCTCATTTCTGTTTTACTTCGCAAATACCGTTGTAACTGTTCAACAATTAGGTAACAAAATAGAATATTTTTTCTTTATTTACTTTTCATCCTATCATGCATGCTGCAAATTGAAAAGACTTAGATTGACTTCATTTTTAAACAGTCAGTGTTAAAAAAAAATTCAGTTTCAGTTTTCTTATTACCATCGAATGAACTTTGTACGAGTTGCTCATGTGGAAGCAAAAAAGAAGCTAGAAAATTTTGAAGTAAAGAATTTACAATGCCAGTATCCCTCTCCTCGGGTTAAAAAAAAAAACAACATTCACTGGATATTGTAAATTAAAAACAAAAACAGCAAAATGTTAATGCAGCAAAATGTATTTTTAGTAAGGCGTTATTTGTTTAGATTGCAATTTTCGTTTAATTATTACTGCGCCTCTTTTATTTTTAAGGTCATTTTTAAATTTTAAGGGCATATTAAGAGATTTTTTAGGTTATCAAAATCCGGGCCTTAGTCATAAGTAATGTACTTCAGTTAAATGGAAAATGTAATTTGAAATTAATGTTTTCAATTCGCAATATAATTAATGGCTAATGCAAATTATCAAAATAGTTATTTTAAATAAAACATTTCTCTAGATAAATAAATAAATAAAAATGTCTTAAAAGTCATCAGTAAAAGTTTGTTTATAACTCAATAATCTAAAATGAATTGCCTGAATCGTTTTGAAATCTGAAATATTAAGTTACCGATTTGAAATTAGACGAAATGATAAATGATATTTTTTATAATACCTTCGCAAAAAGTTTTAATATTAGAAACATTAATTTCCTTGTAAATAATATTTTTTTTAATTTTTGCGAGCAAAATTGATATAAGGCGCAAAAATTTGGAGCCTTCAGACACCGTTCTCAATCTGAAGATTGTCTCTTAAAATCGCGCAAAAAGAATTTAAAATATCTCTGGAAATTATTGTTGAAAATTTATATTTATGTTAATATGAACGTTATTCTCAGCTTAATAAAGTCGAAATAAGGTGTTGCCATTGAAAAAAACGATGTTGTTGCAGAATTAAATATGAACATGGCGACTTGCTGAAATTGTATGAATAAGAAATTAAAATATGTTATTTATATACGATTGGTACATATAACATTGGTGTACAACGAACGACGGCCGAATAAAGTGCATATGGGACTTTTTTTTCCAGAAGCTCCACAGTAATTAAATTAAAGGTATGGAGGAAGCTGACTTATATTTGTACAAATTTTGCAAATGTTTACTTACTGACAGACTTCTTGCTGTATGGCTTGCTGTAAGTGTTGCGTATTAACAATTGCCCTTATTTTCCCGGCGCTATTCGACGCCCAGTACGGAGTCACTATCTCCACCGCTGATTCACAGGCGTCAACTCTGAGGAAAAAGAAATAGTCATAGTTATTTTGTAAAGGTTGGTCATAGTTATTTTATAAAGTTTAAAATTATCATTTTAAAAAAATGTTTTGTGTGGTCAGAGTGAACTTTCTGCCAACACTGAAACCTTCGTCACGTTATTTTCGAGCTTAGGAGGAGGAAGTTGGAAGGAAGACCGTAAAGGTTTACAGTCCAAGCCTTAAACTTGGCAAGCATTCTGATAAAAACTGATAAGAAAGATTTAACAAATAGGAAGAAATATGAGTTAGGCATCGAAACGTAACTATGCTCATTTTGATGCTAAAAAGCTTCAAATATTTTGCCACTGCAATTGCATGTGTTAAAATGGAATAATAATTAATTAATTTAGTTAAGACAACCCCTGTATTTACATCATATTATCCAATTGATGTTGATGCCTACAGTGATATATTTCCGACATCTATGGCATGAAATATCTTGTTCTAAAAATGTATGCCTAAAAAAGTGAAAATTTCGCATGTTTCATTATCGCTTCTAAACACTTTTCAGAAATCAAATTTATTATTCCCAAAATTTCCAGATACCACATGCTAAAATATCGCTTCACTGCTTTTGAAAATGACTGCAAAAATACTAAAAATTGAGCTTTCTTAAAAAATGATGAACTATTGAATTAACTTAATTAAAAAAATTTTTAGAAATCAGCTCTCTCATAGTAAATGATTTTACTATGGATATGGGCAAAAGTCGCCATATATGTAATCGGTCCATATAAGTAATTTTGCCCGTTAGGTTACCATATCATACAGACCCAATTACCATGTCATATTTTACCATATTACCATACCAATAAGATTACCATATAAGTAATTTTGCTTGTTTCTCAAGTGAGTTCTTTATTCAGGCATCGTGTTTTCTCAACGTGCGTGATCAAAGCAATCATTCCGACGTTCATGGGCATGAATGGAAACTTTTTGCAATTGCTGTATCCTTGTTTTAGATTTCAAGTTTTCAGTGTGATTCATCAAGTGCGATTTTTCTAGCCATACCTGAATTACCAAGTTTGCGCTTCTGGATAATTTCCAGGGAACACCAAGCTTCTTCGAAGCATTGAGCTAAAACAATGTTTAATATGCAAATATATGCAAATAGAGGTAACAAAAGCCAAAAAGAGTCCCAAAGTCAAGGGAAACTGATGACTTAGAGGTTAAGACTCTGTCCTCCTCTCCGAAAAACCGCTTAAGCGTATGGTAAAGGGGTCGATTCCCACTCATCCTTCGCTGTCTAAATTTCCTTTCTCTGTGCTAGTAAGAACTGTCGTTCTGTTGTCCATTTCATTCGACAATGTTAAGCTGGTTTATAACACTAAGAAGAAAATAAAAATCTGAAAATAAATGTTCCGAATGCAACAACAAGAATCCAAAATTAAACGTCATGACTTTTAAGCAGCCTACCAGGCGGCGTAGTGACAAAAGAATCATTTTATGCCACCCTGGGTCCAGGTTTGATTTCGGTCTAGCTTGGTGTTAACTCGCCCCTCACTTTCATAGAGATATGAATACAAGAAGACGGCATGAGCTATCTGATAGTGAAGACGAAATTGCAACCGATCCGCCTATTGCTTAGACCACATTGTAAATATGACTGTGTTATTCTATGGGGACAGTTCCAATTTTAAAGAAGTCATGTCGCCAAAGTTTGAGCCAAGGATCATTATATATTTGATATAACTAACACTTTTAACTGCAGAATGCTGAGATTTTGCATTTAGAACAATTGTAACATATAATTTTGCACCTTTACTTTTTAATCCGTACAATCGTGCGTCTTTCATTGTTTTTTAAAAAGAAACCAACTAAATGTTCCGCCATATTTAGGTCAACACAGTTATTTCATTTCAAATGTCCAATGCTTAAGATAGCTTATGCCATCTTCTTGTATTCATATCTTTATAGTCCCTTGATAGGAGGTAATGTTGGTCGCTTACTGTGTGCCATATAATAGAATGAGCAATATCTTCGAGCTATTGCAGAAGCCTAATCGGCAAATGTCCGCCCGTTATCCAAAAAAGGGGGGGGCATTTTAAACAGCCTTGTAAACAAGCATCAGTGATGAGCCCTGCCGAATACTTAACTCAATGTTTGTTAGGTTAGTTTAACCCTTTAACGCGCAGTGTGTCCGCTCCGGGAACGCCAAACTCTGACATTTTGACTGTTGCCAGTCACGAAGAATAGATTGGATTTCTATAAAAATAGTTGCGGGTGACAGAGCTGCACGAGCATCCTTTACTTTTTAGCACGTCATTTCCCGTAAAGAAAATGGTCACGATTCTTTTTAACAGCACTGACATCTGCTGAAAAATGCGAGAGCAGCTGGATAGATTGCCCAATGCTGAAAAAAGGGCAGCCGTTGCCATCGCTCGACTTAACTACCAGCAAGATGGCGGACGATCAAAACGTTCATCGCGTGCCACAGATCTAGAGACCCCTTTTTTGACGCAGCTGGCTGTGCGCGGGCACAGCCAGCTGTCGTAAAAAAAGGGGTCTCTAGATCTGTGACACGCGATGAACGTTTCGATCGTCCGCCATCTTGCTGGTAGTTAAGTCGAGCGATGGCAACGGCTGTCCTTTTTTCAGCATTGGGAAAGGGTTGCGCTTCAAAGGATTAATCTGTAGATTAACTTACTTGTTAGGAGAAGCTCCGAACGCCGTCCTCGCACGCTTGTTTCTGGAATGCACCGGATGGCCGTCGTACGTCTCATACTGATCAAACCGGAAGGCCGGCGTACTGTTGTCATCTTCCGATCCCCCGAAAGAGTACTCGCCCACCATTCGCTTCACCAAAGCTTTGTTCTCGTCGATGAATTTCTCGATGCGATCTCTGAGAAAGAGAGTGATTAAGAATTTCAGTTGTCAGAAAAACAAACTGCAACAAGCAAACAAAAAGGTTTCATTGCAACGAGCTTTTTGGGCTGACTGGAGATACGAGGTCTGATCAAAAAGTAAGGTAGGTTACAAATCCTGAAGCGTAACGTGTACATTTATTTAATTTCATACAACCAACATAGTGAACAACAGTACATGCATTGCGTTGTTTTTTAACATACTCTCCATTCATCACTGTGGGATGAGTTTGAATACTCTTTCCCGGTAAAGATCTTGTCTTTGCGTCTTCAACCGCGTTGTTGCGAAGAGTTTTAGCTCTTCATCTGAGAAACGATTTGTCGGCCATCGACACAGCCTTACTCCCTCAGTAAGGCGAGATCTAACACAGCCAGACCACTGCCCTGTTCGAAGCAGTTTCGCTTGGGCATCGTCGGTCAACCTCCGACCCTCCCTACTTCCCCGACCTAGCTCCAAGTGACTTTCACGACTTCTCTTACATGGAGGACCACCTAGGAGGTGAAACACTTCGCGGATGAACACGCACACACAAGATGAGCACGCACACATGGATGAACACGCACACACAAGATTTTTTATGCCTAATCAATAGAGCATGCCTAAATCAATACAGTCTTTGTAACCTTACTTTTTGATCAACCCCCGTATTTTGCTCAAATCAGATGTGATATTTGATTGAATGCCGTAGAGCATCCGTTTCTAAATTGTTCAGTTTCAGGAATTGATTGTTATATTTGACATTTCATAGGATTCCTTTTACAAACTCGAACCTTTTTTAGTAATAGTCTCGTGATGCAAAAAAACTTTTTTTAAAAAAAATTTAATGTTTTTAAAAATAGCCTTAAATTTGTACGTAAACAAAACTACATTTTTTTAAAATTTCAAAATTTTTCAATGCCTATTTTGAAACTTTACATAAAAAATTTCAAAAGTCTAAAAATTCTTCCAAAAAAGTTCATATAATATTTTCCAACATAAGAATAGCTTACAGAAAAAAGGACTTAAGAAATATGGCTCGGAAATCATGGATAAGATATCCGGCATACGAAAGTTTTGACAAAATAAGATCAGAAATAAGAGGGAAAGCAAACACATGAAAAGGCACAAATTCATTAAATTTATTACAATAGTAATGATTAACAGACAATAGTTTTGGATCTAAGAAAATTGTCAGCGCAGATGTCAATTAAGTGTGACAAAAGGTGAAATGAGCACAGGAATGAAATCATGATTAAAATCTCTTGGTTAAACTGTAGGAGAAATTGTTAGGCTGTTGTCATCTAGTGGAGCGGTTCCCAACCGGTGGGACACACCCCTCTTGGGAAGCGCAAAACGTTTGCAAGGGAGGCACGAAAATAACAGGCACAGAGCATGTGATAATTCATGTTTTAAAAAATTATTTACTCTTATTATTACTCCCCAACATATCTATTTTCTCTAAAAATGTTTATTGAAACTTTACCTATAACATTATTTTGTACTCCGATAAAGATTGGGAACAGATGATCTAGCGATCGGGAAAGTAAGCGTAAAATATACGTAAGTTATTAAGTGTACTGTAGAAGGTAAGCGTAAAATCAAAATGTACATAGAGTTTAGAAGAAAATTATTTTGGAAAATTTATTTACCTTCGGCTTCTTCTCTCCCTGCCAGCCCGGTCTTCTTCCCCTTGTGTTGAACTGAGAGAAAAATTAGAAAGAAATAAGAATTTAGAAAACTTTTAAAACTTAACATATCCCAATAATGTGAATCACGGGACGGCATGGGAGAAAAGAAGCTTCTTTTGTCATAAAATTGAAAATAAAACAAAACAAACTCATAACACTGACCACAGTCATTTTTCTTACCCATTTCCTGGTCAATTGCTCTTGTAATGCCATGTGATGTAGAGCTTATATGTAGAGCTTCGATCAGTATATTATTTTATAGCCAAATAATTCTTAAATCATTTTATAAACAGATAACCTTATGCTTTTGTAAAACATCGTGATTCTCACAAAACGGGGCAAAACTAGTCCCTGCTAGTTTTTTAGAGTTTTTTTAATTACTTTTTCAAGTTTTACTAGTTTTTCATGATGCTGAAAAGTATTTTTTTAAATAGAAAACGGGTATTCATGATTTCATTTTACATTTTTAGAGCCGTAAAAGACATTTTTGTCGTTTCAGTCACTGTCCTTGTCATTTCTGTACTATTTACATCATTTCTGTCACACCAGGACTACAGAAAGTACTAAAGTAAGGAATGCCAAATATTAAAAAAAAATTCATTGGACATCAAATATATCATTTTGGATCAAAAGAAGTAAAAAGAAAAGATTCTTTCCATTGTAAAAGTGCGACAGAAATGATGCAAAATCATCAATCTTATTTTGTCCAGTTTTGTGAGTATCACCCATAAGCTTCTAACTCTATAATGGGTGCAAACATGGCGACAATACAAGGTGAAGACAAACATGGTGATTATACTATTAAGATTTAGAAATAAACATTCATCTAAAATTAGTACTTTTTAAACTGGAGCAGTCAGTGTACTCCATAAAATGATGATATTATCAGCAAGGGAATTAATATTTCCATTTCAATATTTTTTGTTCAATATTAGATGGCAGTTGCAGGACCAGACTATAATATTTTTGTGCCCAGAGAACTTTTCAAATTTTATAATCTTTTGTACTGCTGGCTCGCCATGTTAATGCTTTAATCTAAACTCAATATTTTAGCTCCAAATTGCATGTAGTGCAATTTCGAGCTGAAATATCGAGCATGTTCGTCTCACAGCTTATCAGAATCCGAAAGTTTAATTCTCGTATATATACTCGCTCTAATGTACATCTTAAAATAAGTAAAAAAAGAATTTTTTTTAAAAAATCTGAACTTATGCATCCCAAAGATTGCATTAGCACTGATCTTTAGAAAAGAAACTATGCATGATCTTTTGATTTTTCCAGTAACTGAGAAACGTTTTTTTTTTTTAGATCTATAGGGACAAGCTTTTTTCCCTGAGGATACAAGGTCTCAAAAATACAGAATTATTTAAGCCATGACTAGCTTTCGTATCATAATTCACTCAGCCCACGTTGTAAGATACCCAGAAGCGGATATTTGGCATTGTTATTAAAAATAATATAGCCAACAGATGGCGTTAATGCGGTCCAGGCTGATATTGATTGTAGACTAATAAAAAGCGATCATGATATCAGCAGACTTTGAGAACTAGTAAAGGATGCGAGACGAGACGAGACGAGATTTGCAGTTGCTCTGCGAAGCAAGATAGGTGCCCTTATCAGGAATATATGACTTTCTACATGGGAATTTTGCCTGCCGATGACGAAACAGCCCTACTTTTCGTCTCGCGTCTATGCAAATTGGGAATAAGCCGGACGATTTTCATCGATGAATTATCTGCTGATAGACTTCATTAATAATACAAGTAACAAATGCAGCTATCACCATAGTACATACAACCAATATCTTACACCATTTCCTAAGGTGATATTTAATAGTGTTTTAAAATTGTGATGATAAAAGGAAGTCGATGACACATTTGATTGATAAAAGATTAGTTAGAAATATAAGTTCTCGGAGAATACCCCATTCTATAAGGAGCTCTAAATGGATGTCTCTAATAAAGTTTCAAAGTAACACTGGGAATACAAAAAAAAAAAACACTCAAAATACGCGTTAAATATGAAATAAATAAAATATTTGTGTAATAACACACATAAAAGGATACTTATTGTTTGGGAGGATCATTTCGACAAAAATCTTCGGTCATCTTCAGCCATCAACGCTTCGTTAATTAGCAATGAGAATCCACAATATCTCCACAATATTTTAATTAACAATAAGAATCCACAAAATTTTTGATTTGCACTAAAATTCATAATTTGACGTAAATCAAAGATTTTAATTTTTTTAAAGATAATTTAGATTATACTATTACAATATTGTTAGATTTAGATAACGATTATATTACTATCAGATCAATTGAGATATTTGAATTTTGTAAATAGGCAAGTTTGAAGTTATTTGTATCTAGACTTTATTATAAACTAACTGTAATACAGGGCCGAAATAGTTTTGAAAATCAATCAAAAACATTTATATTAAAATAGAGATATTCCGGATTCTTTTTGCTAATTAAAATATACTTTCATGATTGCTCAGTTATGTCTCCTTTTACAAAGAAAAGTAAATTAAAGATTTTTTGAACCTATCAAAATTGCCCTGTGTAAAGTCTCTCTATACTGATTTAAAAAAAAAAAAAAAAAAAAAAAAAAACTCCAGCAGCTGCCGCCGCTGTCAAAAGCTTGTTCTGCTATGTCCTCCGAAACCGTGGGGATTTGAGTTTCGACGAAGGTGTCCACGGATTCGGAAAATTCCGGGTAAGCTGACTTAAATTTCGAAATTCCAATTATTTTAGAAGACAGTAATAAAAAAACTGAAAAAAGGCATAATGTTTGCCAGGCTTGGCAATTGATCCTTTTCTAAAATCAGATAAATTACGTAAGAAGGGTGAGAGGGAGTCCGAGCAATCTTCACTGGGAACATGGGGGTAGGGGGGGGGGTCAAAAATGGCCAAAATCGTCCTTACGTAATCAATGAATGGCCCCTTATAACCAGTTCAGAATACATAATTAAAAAAAAAATCATCTGATTCTTTACAAAAACAGTGTCACACGCTAAAGAATGTTTCTTAACGGAAGAATTTAAGATGAGTTTTGTTCTTCGAGCATTTGCAAAGAACCTTCGTCTAGAAACTTCACTATCTATCACTGAAGTCTATTACAGGCCATTTAAAATATATGACATGCAGTAGGTGTTCCATCACGATATTTTCAAAACTTATCGTGGGCATTCAATAATATTCCATCAAATTATCTTTCCTTAAATAGATTTTAACAAAATACTATTTTAGAATATTGAAACTAGTCCATAAAAAGAATATGGAGAATTTTCAGAACTTTTTGTCATCCCGCCCCCCTTCCCCAAAGCCTGTACGTTAAACATGAACAATGAAATAATCAATTCAAAAATATCTTCTAATTATTAGAATTCCAAATTTTAGGTAGCTGTTATACTTGCAATAAATACTAATGATGAAAGCAAAGTTAGTTACTTGGGATATGTGTTTCCTGGTGAAGGACAGTAGAGTTGATTTTTCCGCCGAATGCATGGGTAGCCTCTGAGAATTTCTGCACATGCCTCCAACCACAATGTTATAGCCAATACTGCCAGGCTCGCCTGAGGAAGCAAGAACAAAGTTATAATGCTGAAATATAACCTTCTCGAATACATCTACAAGCACAGAAACTTATTATATTTTCAATCATGTATTTATTTTGCATCTACTATCTTAAAACGTCACCGGAGTGAACAGTTTTGATTTTATGCTATACTGGAAGAAAAAGCCGCTGTGGAGGCAATTACAACGGGCGCTAGGAAAAACATTTAACAAAAGATTTTACACTCAATATATTTAATCTTCGTTCACTGAAAATAAATAACTTCATATTCAATTTTTATTACATACCAAAATCGAAATTCCATTTTCTTCTAAAAACGATCTTTTTTGCATTCGAAAGATTTCATTTCGCTGGAAATATCCCCTCTTACATCAGTGTTTCATGCAGACGAATTCATTTTATTTGTGAAAAAAAGAACTGCGTAATCTAGAAAAACTATTTTAAACGAATTGGAGTCGCGAATTTTTCCTTCAAAGCTTGATAACCATGATTTCAGTGCGGCGTAATTTCACTTGCTACAGCTTGTTTTGTCATGCAAATGATTAACTTTTTTGACTCTCGGAAATAACATAGAGTGAAAAATAGCTTAAGAATGAAGAAACGGGTGGATTTTTAGATTTTTAAAGGAGCGCAGATTGTCTTCTACATTTTTATACATGATTATGAAAATATTTCAAGCGGATCGTACAAACGGTGTTGATGTTATTACGCTTTTTGTGTTTAACTTTTTAATGTTTGTGGAGTAATGGAGGTAAAAGTTTTACCTTGGAGTGATTACACGAGATTGTTACAGAATCAGTGAGTCAAGGATCAGCGTAACTACATAGCAGGATTGTGAAATATTCATTTTAAATTAATTTTTTTAAAGAGAATTTTTCTTTTTCCTAGAATGACTTCAAGAAGATCTGATTATAGAGAAAGCAACAGAAGAAAGTGCTTTCCTTCAAAATTTCAAATGAGCCGCCAAATAATGAACTAGGGCTCCTTCCACTAACTTAATAGATTAATTAGGCCCTGATCTTTAGGCCGGCAGTTCACAGTACTTTGGAGTGAAGCCAAGAAGTAGCAACTTCTACCAGTGTCGTATTTAGGGTCATAAACGCCCCTGGCAAAATTTGAATTTTGCTCCCCAAAGCATTTTCTAGGAAGAGAAATAGGTCAAAGTCTGCAAAAAAAAGGGCTCCCCTCAGAGACCGCCCACCTGGTCAGTCCCTAACTAAGACTCGAATCCTTCTACCAATTATGTATAAACGTTCAACAAAGAAATATTTGACATGTTTCAGGCACAATGTGAAATCAGCATCTGTGTAACTGACTTGCTTCAGTTTTAAATAAAGGTCTTCCAAAGAGTGCATTAAAAAAAAAAAAAATCCTGATTGCCTTTATCACTTATGGTTTATTATGTCTTGAATGGACTGTACTTCAGTTGCTGCGTGAACAGTACATACATATAAGTACCGTTATCTGATAAAAACTCTACACCTATAAGAAATAATCTGAATAAAGAACAGCACATGGTTCTACCATCCGTGAAACTAATTTTTAAAATTTTAAACAAATCCTTCCTACAATCCTTGAACGATCTTCAAATCATTCATTATTTTTAATATTAATTACCGTTACAGTAATTTCACCGCGTTTTTAGTACAACATTATCATCAAAGCAGCGTCTAATATAGAGCAAGAATAGCTTATTAGTAAAGGAAATAGTACAATTGGCATACTTAAAGAACGACCTGTAATCACCACAACTTTGTTAATTTCCTGCATACATTTTATTTAAAAATGGATCTTCATGCTTAGAATTTATCTACTTTTATAGGCCTAATGTATTTATCATAAGATTTCACAGTACTTTCTTTTCTTGATCCCGTTATTCATGATGAATCTTTTACGGAAAAGACATATGCTACGAACTCTATATAAACTCAACACTTGCATGACTCTCCATTTAGCTTTCTTGACAAGTCATTCCGAATTCTACATTTCCCCCCACGTATTTAAAAAAAAAAAGAATGTTGCTGTGCGTGTGATGTGACTTCACTTTGCTTCCCTCGTAGCAATATCAACAAATAAACTCTTCTGCGTAAGCAGCTGTAAACGTCAGTCAACCGATGGTGTGAACTTAACTGTTCTTTAGCCAGCTACCAAGTTAACTGCCTCTGTTATCGGACAAAAACCACTCTCCAAAAATAAATAACACACATACCTTAAGAACAGTGCGTGAACTCAACACCTGTATGACTGAATCTATTTACTAATCTAAGTTGGCGTAAACACCACTTCACATAATGTGGATTTGCCATTCATTCCTCACAAGCTTTCAGCAAACATAATCCGAGTATGACGTACAACTGCGGATGATTTTTATGACGTTTTCACTTAAACTTGTTGAATACCCCTCCCCGTCCCCATCTACCAACCTGGAATGAGGCAGCAGCGAAGAGCTGCAGGTGTGTAAACACCAGCATCCACAACCATTGACAAATCTCTTCAACACTTCATAATCTGCTTCCAGAGAGGGACACTCGAGACTCCTAAGTACGAAAATCGGTTAACTTTCCGTTTTTCACACGCTATTTATCCTTGACACTCAGTAAAAAACCACGGTAACTGACCGTTTAGTGACCTTTGGGCAAGAGCTGTTTTGCATGGGAGGCACGCGTCTAACCTCTGTAGGAAACCTCCACACCTGCCTGAGATGTCCACGGTTAAGTGGCAAGCTAAGAGCTGCAATTCTGCTTGCTTACTCTTTTTTTTTCTTTCTTTCTTGGGGGGTATTAAGCTATTACTGGTGTGTTTGTTTCTTTCTGCCTGGAGTGGGATTCAATTGGAGTGTTTACCCAGTGTCTGTCACTGCTAACCTCTCGTAATACTTGAGTGGTTAGAACAATAAGCTATTACAAGACCAACACTGTTGTACTTTTAAGCGCGCTTCAGACAAATTGGATTAAACTCTTATGATGGCATTATAGTGCTTGGAAAGATATGTCATTCAAATGTATTATTTCAAACGATATTTATCATCGTTTTTAACCCTTTGAGGCGCAACCCTTTCCCATTGCTGAAAAAAGGTCAGCCGCTGCCATCGCTCGACTTAACTACCAGCAAGATGGCGGACGATCGAAACGTTATTCGTGTGCCACAGATCTAGTCTAAACGAATTAACTATTTGAAAATTGTCGACTTTGTGTAACACACTTTGAGTTATTTATTTCATATACTTTTTAATTTGGCGTAAAATGTCTGTAATTCTATTTCATGTTTGTCAATTTCATGCAATTCTACATACTTGGAATTGCTTTGTTGCAAAGGAATGAATGATTTTATGCCAAATCTGGCAACCATTAAGTTTTATTTTTTCAGTTTTTTATTAATATCTTCTAAAATAATTCGATTTTCGAAATTTAAGTCAGTTTATCAGGTTCCTCGGAATTTTCCAAATCCGTGGACATGTTTCTCGAAATAAAAATCCCCACGGTTTACACGCTTAAACCAAACGAGCGAAATTCGATCAGTCGGAGCGAAAAGTGAGCCAGTTTTCAAAAGCGAGCTTCTCCTTTAGGAGCGTTTTTCGATCACAAGAGCGGAGCGGAATATAACAATAAGAGAGGATGGAATTTCTCTGAAAAAACAGGAAAGGAAGAAAGAAGTTCTCAGAAAAAAGACTAGTTAAGAGCACTTTCGCGGAAAATCCGGTCGTTTCCAAGGAAACTGATCGCTTCGCGATGTATCGTTTTTTCGCTCTTTGGGTTTAAGCGTGTAGGAGAAGATAGGCAAACAAGCTATTGACAGCGGCGTTTACTTTTTTTTAGAATAGAGAGATACTTTAGTTTAAATTAGGATTGTAGCAATTATTCTAAAGTGGGATACATCTTGAATGTTTGTCACCTGTCTGTCATTGTTGATTTGAGGCGGTAGAAAAAGTAGCTGTTACAAGACATAACTGTAACATTTTTAACTATTTCATAACAACTTATAAACATATCAGATTATTATCTGAAAACGATATTAAACTGATTAACATTTTATTATATCGGCTTCGCAATGTAGCGACCCGCGCCATATTGGTTAAATTACTTTTAGCTTAAATCACGCGAGTCTGAAATATAAATTTTTATAAGGGATTTCCTTTAATATAATAAATCTATTACAAATAAATGTGTCACGTGAAAATCACATGGCAAATAACGCTACTCAATACAAAATCCCCTTACGTATGTGTTGTCTCTAAAACTAAAAGAAATGTTTTTTCTTTAGATAGTTCGTTCGTTGAGAATATGCCAATACATATGAAAGTCAACATTTGTTTTAATTACGAAAATATTTGAGACTCGATAATAGCATAAATATGTTTGGTCCCGTTTGTAAAGAAACAGGGATAACTAATAATAGATGTAATTTTGCATTAAATTTTCGATTTTAGAAATAACGTGGGTTAAAAGATGCCGTATTCTCTCTCAGGGAACGTCTTTTATTATGGTGTTAGGATTTTATATTTTAATTTTGAATTACGCAATCGTAATGACAGAATCACATATAATCTTTAATGAGACATATTATAGCTATAAATGGTCATAGCTGATGTAATCCTATTTTCGAAATTTCATAAATAATCTGCCTAAAAGAAAAATCGAAACTTTCACATCTTATTAGAGGGCATCAAAAATACGCCAAACCCCAGTCATCTTTTGATCATACAAATAGTCGTGCAAGTCTGAGACGTACGCATCCATAACGCATTCTAGAGAATCCAGCTCCAAATGTTCACAGCAATTGACAGACAAAAAGGTTAAGAACCACGGGTAAAATCACGGGTCACAGCTAGTCGGTTGTTAAAAAGAAAAAAAAAAATAGCATCTTGAAGATATCAGCTGTTTAAAAGTAAAATTGTTGTATTTAACCCACCAAAAAGTTGTTAATATTTAGTGAGTTTACTGTTTTTACCCTCACGCTAACTAAGAGACTAAAATACATATAACTTTTATTAACATTAAATTTTTACTAACTTAAAACATTAACGTTAAGAATTTTTATACTGGTTGTAAACAATTTATTAAAATAACGTCATTAATTTGAAAATAAAATTGCTAAAATAGATTACTTTTTATTTTATTTTTAAAACTTTTTTAGAATCGATAACGGTTTTTTAGTATAATTAAGAGTACTTCCGTCAAAAATATAACAATATTTTTATAATTTTACTACAAAACTAAAAAATCTGAAGAATCTCAATAATATTAATAGTAGAAAATACAATAATTACAGGAACTACAATAATACTACAGGAACTACAGGAACCTGAAATTGCACCAATCATTGATTTATGTTTATTCACTCTCTGTTCAAGTGAATAAAATAATTCCATTATTATTGTCAGTATTTAACTCTTATCAGTATTTAATTTATATCCCTTTCATAAAAGCTTAACGATAGAGTACAACTGTTTTACATAAACCACCATAATAGATTGATTTTGTGTTTCCCATTAATGCTTGGTGATACCAGGTGATTCATACTGTTTGAAAAGTGCGGTACTGACCCTTTCCCAATGCTGAAAAAAGGGCAGCCGTTGCCATCGCTCGACTTAACTACCAGCAAGATGGCAATCTAGAGACCCTTTTTTGACGACAGCTGGCTGTGCCGGCACAGCCAGCTGTCGTCAAAAAATTGTCTCTAGATCTGTGGCACGCGATGAACGTTTCGATCGCCCGCCATCTTGCTGGTAGTTAAGTCGAGCAATGGCATCGGCTGTCCTTTTATCTGCATTGGGAAAGGGTTGCGTCTCAATTCGTTAACAGACAAAATGGTTAGTTTTTACTGTAAAGTTTTTTGTAGGTTAATTAAAAACCAGTAATGTTAATTTAAGAACGTTTAAATACGATAAGTGAAAGCTGCTGTCAGAAATGACAAATTAGTAAGTTTTTCGAACAGTTTTAGAGTAGCTTCTAACCGTCGGTCGAGACAAGGACCAGACGAAGGCGTTTCGGGGAAGAAATTCCATCCCTTACCCTATCAGCAAAAATTACAGGGTTTGGTTCCTGCGGATAGATCCATCATCTATACCTGCTTCCAATGAAAGGCAATCGGATATTTTCAAATACATCGTCTGCCGCTAATTTATCTTCATAATATTTGTTGGGCTGCACAAACGTCAAAAAATGGGAGGTTAACGGTATGTTTATCTTGAAAAGGCTGAAAAGGACTAATATGAGCGGGAAAGAATCACAGAGTTACATTTTATCCCTACAAGGCTCAATTATTTTTCTGCGTCTGAAATTAAAATACGTGATAATGTTCGTGATTATTATTTTTGGAAAAATAGTTAGAAAAATAATTACCTAATATTTTACCAGAAAAGAATTTTATTTTTCTCAAATTTTTGTCATAATGTTATTCTTACTATTCCTCTTTCTCTGTAAGGCGATGTATTGTGTTCTAAGCTTGACTTCATTACAGCAGTAGAAATATATCTCATCTCTATCGACAACTTCCTTTAATTTAAGCAAAACGTTTAATCTTTAGGAGCGGGAGAGAAAGAACTGAAAGATAACAACGGCATTATTCCTTATAAAGTGGGATAATGCCGTTGTTGAATATAGATGGCGTAACACTTCACTCGATAACTGTTGGTGTAGCCATCCAAGAGAAGACAATATTTAAAAAATATTTATAATGACGATCACACTCAAACAAACAGTATTTATTTCATGCGGCGATAAATTTTAACAAAGCTTTAAATTCTCGCTAAACTCAAACTCATATTAAAATATTAAATTCATATTACAAAAAAAAAAAAAAAGTAATGAACTCGAAGCCATTTTTATGGTGTAAATATACATCGTAGCATGTGAAAAGTTCTTTTTCGTCAGCCACGATCTTGGAGGGGAGAAAAATATTGGTTCTCCCAAGACCACGATATACGTACTCCTTAACAAAGATAAACTAAATAGTTCAATAATATCAAGGTAGAACTTTTTCCTCTTTTTTTTTAAACTGTTACTCGTTACTAAGGTAACCACTTCAGCAAAAGTGAAAAATATGATTAAAATTGAGTGCTCGCGTTCACGATCTCGTTCACATGCTAGATTAGGAAATTAAAAACATGTAAAATTAGTGAGCAGTCAGCGCGATAAATGTTTTATTATTTTACCTCTAGGATCGCTGCACGTCACTAGATTTCCAATGTTTATATAACTGAAACTTAATTTGGGTCCCACAAATCCCAGCAAACAGCTATGGAGAGTGTCCACTCCTATCTATATAAATAAAATTAGACTTTTGTCTGTACATTTCTTGGAATTCAAAAATTTTGTGATTTCTATCCGTTTCAAGCACCCGGGAATCCGATGCGACCCTCAAAAAAAAGCTTGTCTGTCTGTCATTCTGTCATTCTGTCGTTCTGTCATTCTGTCCGTGACGCTTTTTTTTGTTTAAGCATCACGTAAAAACGACTGAAGCGAATGATATGAAATTGGGTGTCATGATAGGTGGTCACTCAACTTACAACATAGGCGTCGAATTTTTAAAAAATCGTAATTAGATTTTCAGATTTTGCGAAAATCGTTTCAAACTGCGTAAATTTGTGTTCAAGCATCACGCAAAAACGACTGAAGCGAATGATATGAAATTGGGTGTCATGATAGGTGGTCACTCATCTTAAAACATAGGCGTCCAATTTTTAAAAAATCTTGATTGGATTTTGAGATTTTGCGAAAATCCTTTCAAACTGCGTAAATTTGTGTTCGCTCATCACGTAATAACTGCAAAGGTGAAAAAATGATATTTGGTGAAATGATAGGTGGTCACTCACCTTAAACTATAAGCATCTAATTAAAAAAAAATCGATCAGATTTCGAGATTTTGCGAAAATCGTTCAAAACTGAGTGAATCTTTGTTCCCGCATTACGTAATAACGACTACAGCGAATGATATGAAATTTGGTCACACGATAGATGGTTGCTCAACATAAACTATAGGAGTCCAATTTTTTAAACATTTTTATTAGATTTTGAGATTTTGTGAAAATTCTCTCAGTCATATATTTCTTCAAACATCACGTTGATTAAATTTTGAGATTTTGCGAAAATTATTTCAATATGCGTAAATATTCGTTCGCGCATCACATAATTACGACTAAAGCGAATAAAATGATATTACTTAGTTACTCTCTAACCTGTAATATTTTAACAATACATAAAAATTATAACTTCGCTTTCTTTACTTTGGCAACATACTACATCCATTCTGTGTACTCCTACAATGCTGACGAAAGTTCTTGCTTTTTGGAAATTTGCATTCACTAACCCGTCGAGGACGGGTACTTCAGCTAGTAGTATATATCCATGAATTTAAGTAATAATAATAATCTATAGCAATTTTCATGTAATATTTTTTAACCTCAACAACCAGAAATAATCCTGCACACACATAAGTAGACGATCGCATCTGCTAATTTTGTTTCACTTCGTCATTTGAATATCCATTCGAATATCTCTGCGACCGTAACCTGGAATCATCTGCTATCATCGAACATCCAAACTTCATCGAGTCGTTTTCCCTTACCCACCCAATGCATCTTATTCACCGCTGGGATGCCCCGACTTATGACGTATAAATCCCATTTGATTTACCGTGCTCCCGGTGGACTCTTCTCTGTAATCCAGCATCTGAAGGCGAACAGAAGTTATGTTCTCGTATTCCTCGGGCACGCATAGAACAACATTTACAGGAGTAAAAAAGATTATCCCTTGTCACACTGAGGCATGCTCTTGCTTCCCGCTTTCCCCCGATATCATTCTTCTCCCTGCAGGTGATGCATGAGACATTGCAGGGCTTGCGTCCATTCCAGTTGTCAAAACAGCTGTTGTCTATCGTGTTTGTGGCGAGATGAAGAAAGATGGTGAATCGAGGATTGGTATGTGTGTGTGTCTTAGCTGGAGAGGTTATCGTACTGAAATTGCTGGGAGCTCTGAAGAGCAAGTTAACCCTTTAAAGCTCGGTGTCCTCTCCGTGAGGATACAAAACTCTGACGTTTTGACTGTTGTCAATCACGAAGAATAAATTTGATTTCTATGAAAATACTGGAGGATTGACGAGAATCCTTTATTTTTTAGCTCATCATTTCCCGTAAAAATGGTCGATTATTTGTAAAATTGTGAGGATTATTTTTAACCGCACTGGCATCGGCTGAAAAATGGAGAACACGATGGAAATACATTGATATTTAAGAACAACTGGATAGACTGCCCAATGCCAAAAGAAGGGCAGCCGTTGCCATCGGTCGATTTAACTACCAGCAAGATGGAGATCGATCGAATCGCTTGCGTGCTACAGATCTAGAAATCATTTTTGACACAGACTGGCTGTGTAATTCACTTTTACACTTTTACACACAGGGTCTCTAGATCTGTCTTCTAGTCTCTTGATCTGTCGTAGATTTCATCTGGGCATAGGTACCAGATTGTAGAGGAGAGATCTAAAAATTGATTTAGTGGGTTCAGAAGTGTATCGTTCTATGATCTGGGAGTACATAGACTCATAAATTCTAGTTCCACCAATTATTTTTAGATGTCAGGGCATATTTTTTTCTCAGTGTGCAAACTGGACATGGAGCAATAGCTCTATAATGATAATTTTCACTATTACGATACTTTTTTCATAGTTCACCTGCATTCGTTTCAGGCTAACACTACTCAAGCATCAACTTTCTCAACAAGGATGAATTTATATAAAATATTTTTACCCCCACAGCACTATCATTATAGAGGAGCTTTATTGTAAATCAATAATAATTGTCGAAGTTCTACAAGTAACAGTGTTCCGACTTAAGAAAACAGGACAACTGAGCGCTCTTGTTGCGAAAAAGTTTCTGGAAAACACTTTTACACTTTTTCCAAAAATCCCACATGAAATACAGTGAAATCCCCTAACTTCTCTATGTTGAACAATTTTCTGAAAAAAAAAAAAACAACGGAATGTGTGTTCATAAGATTGTTATGTAAACTCCATACCTTGGAAAACTCCATAAGTTGGACACTTTCTATAGGAACCAAAAATGTCCAACTTTCGGAGGTTTGTCTGTAATTTTGTAAATTCTACTACATAGTTACGATGATCCTTGACTTACTGACTGACTTTCTAATAATTCCGGGCAATATTTTTCAGATATTTATTATTATCGAACATCACAATGTCGAAAGTTTAAAATATCATTGCTGGTTTACATATTATGCGTAACTTTATTAAAAACTATCAAAGTAATTATTAGACACGCTTATTAAGCTAATTAGGTTATTATTATATAACATTTACTTTTTACGATGAAACAAGGAATAAACAGGTTAAATCCAGGTTCTATAGAAGATTCATTCGATAACACGGCCTTTCCCCATTTGCATACTTATTCATGGAGTGTAAACAATAAAGTTTTTCAGTTTTCCAAGACACTTAGAAGGAACTTTACAAATTTACATTTTAAATAAATTCAAATGAGTTTTAAACTGGGAAAAAAAGCAAGAAAATTGAAACATAGGAACAAAAAGAAACAAACTCTAATACTGTTACTGTTATAAAGATTGAAGTTTATTGCTCTCTGTTTTTAACGGGCAGGTATTGTACAGTGTCACAGAGGAATATATTTGCTTTTTGTGGCAATCAAAAATTGAGTACAGATAGGAACATCAGTCGAAGTAGATTTATCAAAAGCACCAGTTGCAGAAGGAAGTTAACATAAGGACGGTCGCAGTCTTCGAACATTTTATGACTTAAAAACATTCGTTATCAACTAGTTGAGCAGGAACGTTGAGATGGACGGAGATGATTCTTTCTCCAGGCGCTTACGGATGGCTCACGAAGACATCTTCTCTGACTTGTTGCAGTTGTCCCACTTATTCCAGAAACGATGATCGTCGATATTTTAATGGCTAGACAGCGATACATCTGTGGATATCTGTAAGAACGTACTTGCATCCTAACGAGATGGTCAGAGAAATCTTTGTTAAATGAAGTAAAAGCTGAATTACTTGCAGTTTATGAGGCTGAAATCGTTCTGTAGAACTGTCCCCCCAAAGAGGTTGAAATCGGAAGATATTCTTCACCTTGGTTTATGAGACGTTGTGATGGAAATGAAGAATCTTGCTTGAGACACTCATGAATTATTTCTGAAGTAACTTTCCGTGATTTGTCTACAGTTGGTCTCATTCATTCGGAAAACGATGATCGCTGAGATTTTAAACGCAAGCCAGCACTGCATCTATAGATATTTGTAAGAAAAGCCAAGCATTGAAACGAGTCAAGATGAAGCTCAAGCTTGTTAGACAGAAATCGTTCTTTGACATTGCTGGATGAAAACACTGAAATTCGAACATGGTATCTCAGGAGTTTTGAAGCTCACTTCAATCTAGAAGATTTTTCTAGTCCGATGCTTCTTGAATTGTGGTTCTTCATGAATTCTGATTTTTGCAGTTTGGATGATTCATAAAATGCGCTTCGGCGAGATAAGATCGTTCCTAATCAGACTGTTGCATTTAAAATGAAAAACCAGCAATTCGCTTTTGGTTGAATAAGTATATTGCATGCAACTGGTATTGTAGTTTGGTGGTGAACTATTGTAGCTATTGAGGAGGAAGTCCGCAGAGATTCAGTCCGTGGTGGGTTTGATGTTGTTAGGGGGTGAAGTGTGTGAATTGGGACTATTGAGCATTAAAAGTGGTTAGTTACAAAAGGTGTCTGTAATAGGGTAAGTGTTTGACTCTGAGGGGTCTGGGTAGTTTGGGTGGCTCTGGGGCGGGTCGGATGCAGGAGAGGTGAGAGAAAAATTTACGGACGGATCTGAATTTCTTTTTTCGAATTTTAATATTGGGAAACACGAGGGCTGAGGGAAGTGGGGATATACATGGTGAGTATGGAATTTCTACTGATGATACGAGTGGTGATACGAGTGATGAAGGTAAGGATGGTAATAATGAAGGGGAAGGAGGGGTTGGTATGAATGTTAATGATGATAGTATTGGTGAGACTGTTGGAGATGGAACTGGTGAGGATGGTGGTGTGTTTGCTGTGGTGTACGATGATATGGAATGTGTGTCACTATTGGATGGTGTTGGACTTACTCCTCTCGACTCCTCCCCCGTCGCCACTGGCCCCCCCGACACGAAAGCAGGGAACACATAACAGAACAAGAACTTCCTTACAATGAAGTGCAATACAAAAAAAGCCACAAGAGCAGCAAAGAAGAGCAAAAGCACCATACTTCGAAGAAGGTCTAGTAGAGACTGAAATCATTTGTTGAAATTTTGCTACTCTATATTGTTGGGAACAATACCTGATTTTGAAAAATGCAGTTTGATTGTTGCATTATTTTCTTCTACATTGTTAATGTAACAATGAAAAAATAAGTTAATGGAATAATAAATAGCATTTATACTCTATACTGAATTTAAAGAAAAATCGATCCATCTTAATGCCCTGCGAAATATCCTAAAAACTTGTTCTGGAATCCTCATTCTTAAGAACAACAATTTCAATCGCATGCTCACACGTTACTATGTTTCCTTCCCTATACCAATATTCAAATTTTAAAAATCTACTTGTGAGTGTAAGGAAGTAAAAAAGACATTAGAGTTTTAGGGCGAGTCTGAACACGTCTGTGCAAAATATTGGCACGTGATATGCAAAAGGTTGGCTACCCCTGGTTTAAACAAACTTGGCGAGGGGATATACAATATCAACACCATCAAACGTATTATGTATGCAATCATTGTTTTCTTTTATATTTGTGTGCGAACCATGGAACGTGATCATCTAAAGGGATTTTTTTCTTTTGAGAGCTATTGAAAAATAATTTAAGGCAGCGTATATTAAGTATAACGTCTTACAATTGCAACATGTATCTATTTCTGTTTTCATTGAAATTCTTTTCATTAATTTTCTTCATTTAAAAAAAAGACCTTACTTGGTTGGAACAAGATGAATAGCATGATTCCTCAGAACTAGTGATGGGCTTAAATGAGTTAAACTATTTGAATTAATTGATTATTAAATGCATTCGAATTAATCGATTTTGAAAATTTAATTTGAACGCTCAGCACATAGCATTCGAATAGCATATGGTATTCCAAATCTCGAATACAGATTAGTGAAATCGCGGTTACTATTCGAACATTGAAACCACAAATACTATTCGAAGTGTAAATCGCGAATATTCACTATTCGATTAATCGATTATTGATTCTATTCGAGTAGTAGTAATCGATTATAAAAAAATCATACGAGTGTCATATCATTACTCCAAATTCATGCTTTCAAAAAAATTCGTCACAGAACTGCACCACAAAGGATGACCATTCTACGGCAGATGAAGCTTCCTTCTATAAATAACTGTCAGTTTTTTTGCTTCAAAATAAATTTTCATGCATAATTTGAATTAAAATATTTATCTAGATGTTTGAATAGTTAAAACAATAGCAGCACGATGATGATGTTGCATATTAAATTAGATGGTTACTGAAGAATTCTCCATTTTCCGAAAATTTTGATTGCCTGATGTAGATTCGGTCCCGATTACATCGGATCATCGAGGTTCTTCTGTATTAAAGAAATATTTTAATACTACTACTAATAAAATAACAACAGCAATAACAGTAATAATAATAAAACTTAGAACTTAAAAAAAAGGTGCTTTTTTTAAAATTTATAGATTCAACATTGTACGTTCACACTGTTTGAAGCCCCCTCCCCCCATTCGCTGTACTTAAGATAAAAATATAACAATCAGACATCTTCTTTCATAATAAGTAGAGAAGAGGTGTATTACAGATTTTAAAAGATGTAATATACAGTAAAACACGCTTCAATTTCAAAGTTGGTAGATTTTGCTATAGTGGTCTTTGAATGAAAGTTTATTCAACAAATTTATGACAAAAAAATTTCGATATCGCCAAGCTGAGTTCAATTTGAAAGATTTCTTTCTGACACTTTATTTGGCGAAATTTCACCAAAAGCCGACAAACTTGAAATAGTTTGCGAGATTTTGGGGATAGTCAAAGTAGTCATTGACCACAGACTTTCAATGAATTGAATGCATCCATACACCTTAATGTATTTAAAGTCATTTGGCTCACCCTGTAAATAAATTCCCAGTCGATTGCTGTCAAAAAAGATATTAAAAACCGTTAGATATTATAATATAGTTCTAAATACAAAAGTTCAAAATTCTACGGGTTAAAGTTTTAGAGTTATACAAAATACGAAATAATTTTTGGCGCCAAATTTGGCGATATTTCGGCGAAACTCGTCAATGTCGACGACATTTGGCGAGATATTAAGCATGGACCAACAATGACATATTATCGCCAAATTTGGCGATATTTCGCCAAAACTCGCAAAGAACGATGACAAATGGCGATACATTGGGCATGGACCAAATGACTGACTATCGCCAAATTTGGCGAGATTTTGGGCATGTACCAAACAATGACTGTCTACAATTGTATTATATTGAAGATGTCCATAGACATTAAAGTACTGAAATTCTTTTCGGTGGTCCTGTAAATAAACTCTCCAGTAGATTGGAACCAAAAATCGAGATGCACAACTAGATGTTACAACAATCTTATATATGAAATTTCATAATAGTTTTTGAGATTTGAGAGTTAAATATGCACACACGTACACAAAAAAGTCGCCAAGCTTGGCGACTTTTGGCATAGTTCTTGAGGGAGGCACGTGACCGTGGTCGGACCATTACCTAACTTATGTGGTAGGACGGTATTGTGCTTGAAATGGATGAATCTCCTAAAATTGCCATTGACCGTAATGTATTGAAAATCTTTTGAGTGTTCCTGTAGCAGAACTGTAAATGATAAAGACACTTTTTTTAATGGAGAAATTCATTTTCTAACTCTTTACAGCATATATCACTTCTGAGTCGTTTGAAATAGCCCAATACCTCTAAAAAACGCTTTGATGAATTTCGGCCCATAGAGCTTAATGTATTTCGAATCTTTTAGGCGGTTCTGTAGATAAACTATCCAGTCAAATGGAACCGAAAGGGGAGGTGCACAACTAGATGTTACAACAATCCTAAATATAAAGTTTCAACATTCTACGCCTCATAGTTTTTGAGATATGCGAGTTTAATGAATTTCGGCCCATTGAGCGTAATGTATTTCGAATGTTTTGGGCGGTGCTGTTGATAAACTATCCAATCGAATGGAACCAAAAGGGGAGGTGCACTACTAGATGTTACAACTATCCAAAATATGAAGTTTCGACATTCTACGCCTAATAGTTTTTGAGATATGCGAGTTTAATGAATTTCGGCCCATTGAGCGTAATGTATTTCGAATCTTTTGTGCGGTCCTGTACATAAACTATTCATTCGATTGCGACCAAAAGGAGAGGTGCACAACTAGATCATAGAACAATCCTAAATATCAAATCTCAACATTCTACGACCCATAGTTTTTGAGATATGCGAGTTACATACATACGTACGTACGTACAGACGGCATGGAAAAACTGACCACAATAGACTCGCCGCTAGTCAAAATGAGTTGCAGACGCGTTAATATGATCGTGCATGCTAGCCTACGATGAGATGCATCGAAAAAATTCTTAAAATTAAATTTAGAGGTAGTCAAAATCGGATTTTTTGTCGAAATTTGGCCCCCAAAATTTTTCGGGATCACATTACTTCCTTATACTACGTACAAGGAAGTAAAAAAATCTGATGTGTCCAACACATGACTTCCTTGCACGTCTATTAATTCAAAAATATTTTTTACGCACTTCCTCTAAACTTATTTGTTTGAAAGAGATAAAATATCAATAATAGTAAGGTATAGCGATTTCTAGCCAAATATTTCGATATCGCCAAGTTGAGTTCAATTTGAAAGATTTCCTTCTGACACTTTATTTGGCGATATTTCACCAAAAGCCGACAAACTTGAGATAGTTTGAGAGATTTTAGGGATAGCCAAAGTAGTCATTGACCACCACTGACTTTCAATGAATTGAATGCATCCTTACAATGCACCTTAATGTATTTAAAGTCATTTGGCTCACCCTGTAAATAAATTCCTAGTCGATTGCTGTCAAAAAAGATATTGAAAACAGTTAGATATTACAATAGTTCTAAATACAAAAGTTAAAAAATCTACGGGTTAGTTTTAGAGTTATACAAAATACGAAATAATTTTTGGCGCCAAATTTGGCGATATTTCGGCCCGGAAAAGTCAGAATAACACGAAAAATAAATATAACATTAAAAAAAATGAAAGTGCATCGATTGAAATTCATGAAACAAGATAGAATTGATCCAATATAAAATGATCAAATTTACTCATTCTTGGATCAATAATTGGTATCAGTTCCATTTTCCGAACCAAAATATTGCTAAACCTTCACTCAGCGGAATGTCAAAGAATCGCTGATGTGCCCATTGTCAAAAGAGTGACAAGATTTTCCAATTACCCGGCCAACAGCAAGACAAGAAATATCAAGCGTCAAACAATTTTCCAAGACAACTCTCTTGTCAATAACCCCCAAACCGAAAAAAACCTTTCTATCCTTTTCCCACGCCACAAACTCGAGCCTTACATCAAAAATTGCTCAATGACAAAATGATCAAATTTACTCGCTCTATACAAAACATTGGATCAATAATTGCTCATTGAATAAATGATGAAATTCAATCGCTCTATAAAAAATTGTATCAATAATTGGTATCAGTTCCATTTTCGGAACCAAAATATTGCTAAACCTTCACGCAGAGGAATGTCAAAGAATCCGTGATGTGTCCATTGTCATCAATCCCTGATGTGTCATGACAAGATTTTCCAATTACACGGCCAACAGCAAGACAAGAAATAGCAAGCGTCAAGCAATTTTAGAAGACAACGCCCTTGTCAATAACCCCCAAACCGAAAAAAAAAAAAACCTTTCTATCCTTTTCCCACGCCACAAACTCGAGCCTTACATCAAAAATGGCTGCATGGAAAAGAAAAAGAGCAAAGAAATCACATGAATTTACAACCTTCGTGTGTGTCAGTAATCCACCCTCGCAAACCATAACATGAGTCGAAAGAAGAAAAACGCCAAATAATAAATGTGTCCGCAGCCCTTCCATTAAAGACCGACACCAGCCACACAACAAGGAGATTATTGTAATGTCCTATTAAGAAAAGAAGTCATAAAAAAGTTAGAAGCCTCTAAAAGAGAAAATAAAAGACGACGAAAGGAAAGAAATAAACGAATAAGAAAAAGAGGAGAGCCGGGGGAAGTTGTACCTGAGGAATTTTTTCCCAACATGGCCACACTCCGTAGTTAACCCCGCGGTACACCTGTCATAGAGTGCACCATGTCCCGCACGCCCACATTTTGCTAAGGGGGGACGCAGAGGGGATTGCCGAAATAAGGTTTGATGGTTCTCTTCGGAGTCTCTGGTAGTCTTTAGGCGGCGGAAGATGAGGTCCTCCCCATAAGATGATGATGCTGACCCTGTTTAGAAAGCGAATTCTAAAAAGGTGCTGAGAGAAAAGTGAGATTTCTTGTTTGTACTGGTGCGTATTGCTGTCAATGCGTAGAGGATAGGCGGTGCGTGAAATGTCTTGCTATTTGAGGCCACCTAAATTGATCTCGGTGTAATTTATTTGCATTGAGGAGGTTTTATTTTGCATTCATTGAATATTCGTTCCATTCTTCAGAGTTTGAGTAAAACATATTATTGAAAAGAGATGGAAGGAATAATAAATTTTGAAATAAGACTTGAGTGTTAATGTCTTCATGACACTCCAAGTCTTGAGTGACAAGTGTCTTCAATGTCTGTGGGAGTTTTTTAGAAGCGGAATATAGTAATGTTTAATGCTGCCTTGTTTAGAAATTGAATTCTGAAAAGGTGCTAACAGCACCTTTTATGTCTGACCTCGCTTCAACCGACACACACGACACACATGTTACCGACACACATGTTTGTACCGACACACACCGTCATGACGGATGTTTCTGTTCAGTGCCTTTTACAGTTTATTGAAGATGAGGTGCCCTAGATCAGTGTTTCCCAATCACTGGTCCACGGACCGGTGCCAGTTCGTGGGACTTTGCTGAATGTTCGCGTATATCAAATTCATCAAAAAAGAATCAGCAGCATATGCCCTTCTAACTGAAAAATATATTTTACAGAATATATTATGAAAGGTATATATATATATATATATATTCTTTCTTCTTAAAAAGAAAACAAATGGTTACCCTCCCTCTTTTTTCACTCCTACCCTCTTTGGAGGATTACATTCTAAGTGTTCAGAAATTGCTTTTTAGGTATTCGTGAGTGTTGTATTTTACAGAAAGAATTTTATGGACATCTGCTTTCTTCTTTGAGATCGCGCAGGATATGTGAAGAAAACGTCTGCCCGTATGAAAGTGAGTATGCCCGTATAAAAGTGAGATTTTTTGTTTGTACCGACACACATTGCTGTCAGTGCGAAAAAGATAGGAGGTGCCTGAAATATCTGGCCATTTGAAGCCATCTAACTTAATGTAATCTCAGTGTAATTTTCTTGAATGCAATTTATTTTTATTGGGGAAATTTTATTTTGCATTTATTGAATATTCGTTCCCTTCTTCAGAGAGTTTGAGCAAAACGTATTATAGAAAAGAGATGGAAAGAATAACAAATTTTGAAAAAAGACTTGATGAGTCTGTTCAATGTCTGTAGTAGTTTTTTAGAGGCAGTAGATAATAATGTTGATGCTATCTTGAAAGTGGATTCTAAGTGAATGAAAGTTATGAAAGTGGATTCTAAAAATTTGCTGAGATAAAAAGTGAGATTTCTTATTTGTCCTGGTGCACATTGTGTAAAAGATAGGTGGTGCGTGGCAAGTATGGCCATTTGAAACCATCTAAATTGATCCCAATGTAATTTATTGGCTTTCGGGAAGCTTTATTTTGCATTCATTGAATAATCGTACCATTCTTCAGAGTTTGAGTACAACAAATTATTGAAAAGAGATGGAAAGAATAATTTATAATTAAGAATGATAAATTTTGAAATGATTCTTTCAATGTCTGCGGTTGTTTTTTAGAGGCAGAAGGTAATAATGATGATACTGATTTTGTTTAAAAAGCGAATTCTGGAAAGGTGCTGAGAGAAAAGTGAGATTTCTTGTTTGTACTTGTTTGCGATGCTGTTGTCCGTGCCCAAAAATAGCGATTGCGTAAAATGTCTTAATCGATCTCAATTCATATAAATACAGGAAACTTTATTTCGCCTTCATTGACTATTAGTACCCAACTTCGGAGTTTAAATAAAACATTTCCTTGTTAGGAGATGAGATGGGAAGAATAATTTTGAAATAAGGACGGATGTCTCTGTTCAGTGCCTTTTACAGTTTATTGAAGATGAGGTGCCCTAGATCAGTGTTTCCCAATCACTGGTCCACGGACCGGTGCCAGTTCGTGGGACTTTGCTGAAAGTTCACGTATATCAAATTCATCAAAAAAGAATCAGCAGCATATGCCCTTCTAACTGAAAAATATATTGATTTAATAAATAAAATATATTAGGTGTGATGAACGTTAAAAAACGTTAAAATTAACAAATTTTAAATGTCACCCACAAAAAGAAATAAAACTGAATAGCTGGTTTTTGAAAAACAACAATAAAAGCAACCGTAAGTATAAATATGAATATACAAGATGGATTCATTGATTTAATGAAATAACACCTGATTTAATAAATAAAATATATTAGGTGTATCTGAAACTAACTCTTTTTTTACATAACCTTCAAACATATAAATTTTCAACAAATATTGAATTACAAACAAGCTGTCCCTAAGCATAGAACTCATATTTGTTAAATTTTGAAGCAAGAACTTTAGAGATATATATATTCTTTCTTCTTAAAAAGAAAACAAATGGTAACCCTCCCTCTTTTTTCACTCCTACCCTCTTTGGAGGATTGCATTCTAAGTGTTCAGAAATTGCTTTTTAGGTATTCGTGAGTGTTGTATTTTACAGAAAGAATTTTATGGACATCTTTCTTCTTTGAGATCGCGCAGGATATGTGAAGAAAACGTCTGCCCGTATCCCCCATGACTTACGAATTTTGGAAAATGCTCTCCAATTTAGCACCGACACTAAAAAGCTCACGTACGTGCCAAACATAGGCGCATCCACGGAGGGGGCTATGGGGGCTGAAGCCCCCCCCCCCTAAAGGTAGAAAGTTAGAAGTGAAAAGCTTTAAAAATGAAAATTGTCGCTAATGTATTATTATTTTTTCCTTTTTTAATTGTCTTCAGTTATTTCTAACCAAAAAAGACATTTATTTGAAAAAGTTTTTAAATAAATGCTTACAGTTAGTTTACGAAACACTGTTAATCTCGGTTACAACGTCACTGAAAAGATCAGATAATTATTTATGACTCCATGCCGAGTTACATTGCTTGTGGGCTTGTGCTCTATGGGACAATCAAGTGGTACCGAATATGTAGACTCAAGTGGTACCCTAATCGAGGTCACTATAACCGAGTTCAGCAGTATTTGTATGTCGCCCAGCCGCCCCCCTAAACTAAAATCCTGGGTACGCCACTGGTGCCAAATACGTGGTCTGGTCATCATTTTGTTGAATTTACCATGAACATTTTTGAATGAGTAGGAAAGAATTACAGAACAATATCGACTCTCCGATGATACCAAACCCATATGCGCCAAGTCGTCCAACTTGATTGCAAATGACGGAAAATATCTATCACTATGCGCATCGATTGCCACCCGAAATCACGTGATCCCTCGGCCCCAGTTTCCCATAGACCCCATGCTGACCCCAGCCACTCGCTTCAAGGGCAAAGCGGCGAACCTGTTGAGCATTATTAGACCCGGTCATTTCTACGAGTGGCGCGGCACCGAAATAATAATGATGATGATGTTGATGATGATAAAAATATCTCCACCCCCACTCTCTCCCGTTCGTGTTCCTTTAACCCTTTGTGGCGCAACACTTTCCCAATGCTGAAAAAAGGGCAGCCGTTGCCATCGCTCGACTTAACTACCAGCAAGATGGCGGACGATCGAAACGTTCATCGCGTGCCACAGATCTAGAGACCCTTTTTTTGACGCAGCTGGCTGTGCCTTATCGCTCGACTTAACTACCAGAAAGATGGCGGACAATCGAAACGTTCATCGCGTGCCTCAGATCTAGAGACCCTTTTCTGACGCAGCTGGCTGTGCCAGGCACAGCACGTTTCGATCGTCCGCCATCTTGCTGGTAGTTAAGTCGAGCGATGGCAACGGCTGCCCTTTTTTCAGCATTGGGCAATCTAGCCAGCTGTTCTCGGATTCTTCCATTTTTCAGCAGATGTCAGTGCTGTTAAAAAATAATCGTGACCATTTTTTACGGGAAATGACGAGCTAAAAAGTAAAGGATTCTCGTGGAGCTATGTCACCCGCAACTATTTTTATAGAAATCCAATCTATTCTTCGTGACTGGCAGCAGGTCAAAGCATCAGAGTTGGGTGTTCCCAAAGCGGCATCACTGCGCCTTAAAGGGTTAAAAGGATTCGGAAAGACAAATTTCAGACCGCGGGTGATGTTTCGCTAATTTTTTCTTTTCTTAGATAAGCAGAACATGCATGTGGAAGAATTATAGTTTTTATTGTCTCTCTCTCCTCTTCGGCTGGAGCTTGCTTGCACTTTCGCTTTCAGCTTTTGTCTGCGGCAGATTCGCAAGAAAGGAAAGCACGTCTTGTAAGAGGAGGGTTGCCGGGTGAAGTTTCTCCACCCACTGCTGGTGTTTGTGGAGGAAGGAGAAGAGCATGGGTTGGTTGGTGAAAAGGGCATTTCTGCAGAGATGCTTGTTTGTTGCAGTGAAAGTAGTTTTACAGAGTCCGGGAGACTGTTTTTTTTTGCTGTTGCATTATTATTAAAATTAAAACTCGGCTGTTCGAGCCTTGTCAGGGGGAGACCCCCCTGAACCCCCTTATTTTTTAGTTTCATTATTGCCATATTAAAACGATATTGATTGACTATGTCATTTTATCTCTCATCTTTGGCGTATTTCGCCTGTTAACCCTATGTTGAAATTTTTAGGATTGTAACCTATTTATAGAAAAATACATGGGATGCATATTCTACAGCTTACGAAATAGTGTAACAATAGATTAAAGCTGCTGTGAACTAATAGTATTTAAATATATGTAAAATTATGTCGCATTTTTGGGACAATTTTCAATAAAGGGGAGAGAGATAAAATGACATAGTCATTAATACATGTGATACATATTCTACAGCTTATAAAATATTGTAACAATAGATTAAAGCTGTTGTGAACTAATAGTTTTTAAATACATGTAAAATTATGTCGCATACTTTTATGTCCTATTTTTGGGACAATTTTCAATAAAGGGGGAGAGAGATAAAATGACATAATCATTAATAAAATTGGAACTGCGAAAGAGGCTTGGAAAGTTTAGAAATTTCGCTTTAGAAACTATACGATATATATAGCCTTAAAAGTATGAAACTTCAGAACTTCTTGGAAAATGTTAGAAACATAAAACTGCATAAAAAATGCATTTGAAAATTTTAGGAATATCACTTTACAAGCAGTACCAGTCTTACGAGACTTTGGAAACGAAACTTTTCAAAAGATGATTTCATTGAAATCATATATTTTGAAAATTTTGGAATAGTTTTTTTACAAGCTATCTTAAAATATGAGACTCATGAAATGGAAAACTTTTCAAACATAAAATTTCACCGAAACAATACATTTTGAAAATTTAGGAATACCTGTTTAAAGTTATCTTACAAATAAAAGTCTCATGAAACGGAAAATGTTTCAAACATAAAGTTGCATTAAAGTCATACATTTTCAAATTTTAGGAATACCTCTTTATAAGCTATTTTTACCAATACGAGACTTATGAAACGGAAAACATTTCAAACATAAAATTGTATTGAGGTAATACACGTGAAAATTTTGGGAATATCACTTTACAAGCTGTACCAGTCTTACAAATATGAGACTTATGAAATGGAAAAGGTTTCTAATATAAAACTGCAATGAATTAATGCATTTTGAAATGTTAGGAATAGCTCTTTACAAGCTATTTTACAAATATGAGACTCAAAATTGGAAAACGTTTCAAACATAAAATTTCCGCAAAATATTTTCTAAAGTCTTATTACAGTTCAAAATTTTAAAAATATCCCTTAACAAGCTGTACCGTATAATCTTGCAAATATGAGACTTGTGAAACTTCTCAGAAAACGTTTCAAACATAAATTTTCATTGAGGTAATACATGTTGAAACTTAGGACAAGCTCTTTAGAACAAGCTATCTTAAAATAAGAGACTTAGGAAAGGGAAAATTTTTCAAAGATAAAATTGCTCTGAAATATTTTCTAAAGTCTAATACATTTAAAAATTTCAGAATTATCTCTCAACAAGCTATTCCATATAATCTTGCAAATATGAGACTTATGGAGGTTCCTAAAAATACTTCAAACTTAAGTTAAATGAAAATATTTTCTAGACTACTTATGAAAATTTTAGGAATACCTCTTCATAATCTGTATTATACAGTTTTACAAATATGAGACTTCTGAAACTTCCTGAAAGACGTTTTAATCGTAAACTTTTAGTTAAATATTTTCTGACGAGTGAAATGCATTTGAAATTTTTTGGTCCATTTCTTTTTATAAGTTTTGATAAGTTTAATTACGCATATGAGACTTATAAAATTTTATGGATAAGGTTTGAAATGTAAAATTTCTTTGAAGCATTTGCTGAAAATTAATAAATTTGATATTGCTTACGCCACTAAAGAAAAAGTTTCATAGATTTATGAATGATAATAATAATTATAGCCTCGGATATATCCAAGTCTATTTGATGGTACTGCAATTGAGTTTAGACGTTATTTTTTTTTTGAATTATTGTATTTAATCAAATCCCTTTGTTACGGTTCAAATGATTACGGAAACTTTAACGTTCTGTGACAATGTTACTTGCATAAGGTTTTAACAAAACTGTCACTCCCTGAAATATTGCATTTTTCAGAGAAACCTTATTTTTTACAACGGTTGAAAAGTAATTATAATCTTACCATCTTATGAGTATTTTAGTCTATACAGAAATTTTTTGGAAAATGGGAAATCATAATGAATAATTAAAAAAAATAAAGAAATCGAAAACATGCCAAAACATGTATATTATTAAAAATGTTTTAAAGTTTTTTCAAGTTAAGTCATTAAATTATTAATATATTGTACAATCCATCTCAGAATAAATTGTAATGAGCCGATTTTTTTTTCTTTAAAAAACCTATGCTCGTTGTAAGGAATGCATAGTAATTGGATATAGGTTTTATATACAAGGAAATATTTCAGTTCAACAGGTGTTTTTTCTTGATAAAGGACTTGCTAAATAAAAATTTCAGAAGGAGATAAAATTGAAAAGAAACAAATAATTAACCATTTTTAAAGCAGTTTTAACAGAGCCACGGATATAATTACAACTGTTTAAAATGTTTAGTTTAAATATTTCACTGAAAAAAATAATAATAACACATAAATTTAATGGCGTTATAACTTGTTAGTTCTGACTTGCTAGTACAAAAAAATCACACTAAAATAGGAAACGTGAGTGTTGCTGTTTGAAAGCCAATATATATATATCCTAACTAATATTATAAATGCGAAAGTGAGTTTGTTTGTTTGTTTGTTTATGACGCTTTCACGCCTAAACCGCAGAATCGATTACAAGGAATTTTGGTTTAGATATAGATGGGAACCTGGAGAAGGTTATAGGCTACTTAGAATTTTAGATTTTTAATTACTTTTTTAATTATTAATTAAAAACCGTTTTTACATTGCCATGCTTGGCGAGTTTCGCCCGTATCAAATGATTCATGTTTTGAGCTAACAAGAATGCTATTACTTCAATAAAGAAGCGCGTGCATCTGAAAAACATTAAATAACACGGAAATGATGCCAGTTTTATGCCAAATCTATCTATCTATAATAATAAAAATGAATGTTCTCCAGACAAGTCTACAGAAAGCAGAGCTTTGAAAATTTGAGCAAGACTGAGCCCATGACTTCGGTAAAGTGCACCTGAGGCGCAGAATTTTGAAATTTTAATAACTTTTCTAAATTAAAAACCGTTTTATCGCCCGCACAAAATGATTTATGCTTTTGAAATAAAGCAGAAATTCTATTTGAAAACATGAATTGGTATGGAAATTATGCTGATTTTAAAGCCAAATTAAAAAGCATAATTAAAGAAAAGGGTACTTACGTATTATCCCGGCGGTCCGCCAAGTCGAGCGATTTTTTGCCGAGATAAATGCCGGGCACATGAAATCATTAAGGGTTTTGAATACGATTGGCAACAGTTTGGCAATTCATTTGACGGAAAAACAGTTTCTCGGGAATGACCGCCGGGAAAGTATGTAAGTACCAAGAAAAGTCCAGATGTGTTTCTTAAAGTTCTTAAATTTCCAAATCCTACCAATAATACAAATGTGTACGTTTGTGTGTTTGGGTGTTTTCGACTGAATCACACAAAAATGGTTGAACGGATTTGGAAAAATTTGTAATGAAGATAGCTTATGCCCTGGTAACCTTACAAGCATAAGCATAAATAATTCTTTTACAAACATACTCAAAATAATTCTAATGCATTGCGCTCTATGGAAATTTTGTAGCTACTAAACCGATACTAAAACTTTTTTCACTGATTGAAAGTTACCTTATTGTTTGTTTGTTTTTGGATTAAGACCGATTGACTGCACTAGGGTCCTAGGCCTATATGGGGAATTCCTCTGTGGCGGACTTTCTAAGGGATCCTAGCCCGTATTTACGCGAAGTTTTTTAGAAAACCACGGAAAACTGGGAGCGGCTAGGTCGACAGGCACGACCGGGGTTTGAACCTGGGACCTCCCACCTTGCAATTTTGAGAGCAGAACGTCTTAGACGCTGGTGGCATCCTAAGTGTTATAGGCTACCTTTAGTGCATATATCACAGATAGTTCTTTTAAAGGGATCCCCATATTAATTACATTACGCTCTATGAGTATCTCTGTAAGTCCCGAACCGACGCCTAAATTTTTTTACTGATAGTAAACTACACTATTCTTGAGTATTATAGCCTAAAATTCATGCATGTAGAGTAAATAGTTTCTTTACAGGAACACTCAAAATAATTCTAATACATTACGCTCTCTGGGTATCTCTGTAACTACAGAACCGATTCTAAAACTTTTTCACTAATAGAAAGCTGCTCTATTCCTGATTAACATAGGCTAAAATTCATGCATATAGCATAAATGTTTCTTTTACAAAACAGTTCGCAAATACTGTCGTAACAGTCTCTATTCGCCAAATGCCTGAATAAAATCTAAATTTAGTAACTCTGCATAATCTGCTATTTTAAATGAAGTATACTACCGTGCATTATACTTCATTTAAAACAAGTAAAAAGCAAATAATATTTAAATGCAGTTTCTTTTGTCGCAAACACATTTGTTATTCACGCATGCTTCATTTCTCTCGGGACCTAATTCTAAAGCCGACGCGGACGAAGTCGCGGGTAGCAGCTAGTATATATATATATATATATATATATATATATATATATATTAATTTAAATATACCAATTTATTTTATTGTTACAATAATTTTTTTCAGTAATTTTTCAATAATTTCAGTTAAATAAATTTTATTTTTTCATTGAAAAAACGTGAAAAAGGTTTATAACATTAGTATGATTGTATGATACGTGGCTTTATAACATGTGCACAAGAAGCAGGTATGGGCTGACATACACTCATACAAGTATATGAAAATGTATAGTATCTCTCTAAACTCGACTCAAATTACTGGGGGAAAATAATGCATTTGGTGGTTTCTAATGAACAACCTTGTGAAACACCTGCCCCAACAACGCTGAGGCAGGCAGACGATTGTTTATAAAGATCATAACGTTCCACAGAACTCCCCCTTACACCCCAAGCTAAGTACCACGTTACTTCCCAGTTTGGTTCATTCATCACACACGCACATACATGCACACACATTCACAAAGCAGTTACCAGAAAATAATTTATCTAAATAGTTTTCGATTTGGGGGTGAGAAACTGCCCCGGGATAAACAAGGTAGGAAAAACAGCCACTAATAATAATAATAATAAAAGTAAAATGAAAGAAGGGAAGGTCGGAAATATCTCTAAAGAGAGGAAAAAAAAAAAATCTAGGCGGGGCCTTAAATACGGTATGTCACAGGTAGTACACAAGTAAAACTCGACTCACGTAGAACCTGCGGCGATTCACGAACTAGCCATGGTGGCATAAATTGGTGACTCCGATACTGTATTTTGTTCAGGGGGATGGCATCAGCTCTCGGCCTTGGGCGCTGCGTTTAATTTTGAGGCGATCCTTTCTTGTTTTATTATTTCAGAAAATGGCAGTATGTTCATCCCTTCCCACCTCCCCCTATTCTCGGCCGACTCCCACATAGGTTCGGGTGACCTCCAGTGCCAAGAGTAGTGGCCAATAAAACTGGTCATTATAGAAGTCTCCAATCTTCTACGTTTTGTTCGTTGCTGCTTCGCCTCTTTTTTATTTATCATTATTGTTATTACTTAATGTCATAGACATTGAACGAAATGTTAGGGAACAGAGCATAAATTGCGAATAATTTACGAATCTTCTCGAAACGACCTGACGTGAAAGCTCCATAACTGGTTGGTTAAGGACAGTAAATGCCTTCCGATAGGTCTTTTGTCTACCTTACGGCTGCCAGTTAAGTGTGGACT
This sequence comes from Cheiracanthium punctorium, assembly GCA_038373885.1. NCBI lineage: Eukaryota > Metazoa > Arthropoda > Arachnida > Araneae > Cheiracanthiidae > Cheiracanthium > Cheiracanthium punctorium. Next base: position 669,704 of record JAWZYV010003555.1, on the reverse strand, counting down.
TCATTATTGTAAATATCTCTTTTGGGGGGCAAGGGCACTGGTCGAATTTTTTATGTTTTTGTTTTTGATTGAATTCAGGAATTCTATTATTAACCCTTTGAGGCGCAACCCTTTCCCAATGCTGAAAAAAAGGGCAGCCGTTGCCATCGCTCGACTTAACTACGAGCAAGATGGCGGAAGATCGAAACGTTCATCGCGTGCCACAGATCTAGAGACCCTTTTTTGACGGCAGCTGGCTGTGTCGAGCGATGGCAACGGCTGCCCTTTTTTTCAGCATTGGACAATCTATCCAGCTGTTCTCGCGTTCTTCCATTTTTCAGCAGATGTCAGTGCTGTTAAAAAGAATAGTGACCATTTTTTTACGGGAAATGACGTGCTAAAAAGTAAGGGCTTCTCGTGGAGCTATATCACCCGCAACTATTTTTATAGAAATGAAATCTATTCTTCGTGACTGGCAACAGTCAAAACGTCAGAGTTGGGTGTTCCCAGAGTGGGATCACTGCGCGTTAAAGGGTTAAACGCAACTTTGATCGAGTCTTCCAAATAGACTTAATTTACATTCTTTGATTCCAGCTATTCGAGGAAATCCCCATTTTCAACAAGGTTTCTTAGTACAGCACATCATTTATGCAGTACAATGTTGATAATCTGGCAAATATAGCCGCCGAATTATCGAAAAATTTTGGAATATCGAAGCATTCTTGCTTTTGACACAAACTTAAAGCCACGTGCTTTCGTTTGGTCGAGACTGCAATACACTAAATAAATATACCACAAAATGCAGTAGGTAAACTAGAAAATAGTGACGAAAGAGGGAGGGAAGAACAAGAGTCTGAATGCTTGTTTCATCCGCGGTAGTCAATGCATATTTACGGCAGTTAACGCTTTAACGCGCAGTGCTCCCGCTCTGGGAACATCAAACTCTGACGTTTCGACTGTTGCCAGTCACGAAGAATAGATTTGATTTCTATAAAAATAGTTGCGGGTGACATAGCTCCACGAGAATTCTTTACTTTTCAGTACGTCATTTCCGGTAAAAAAATTGTTACGACTATTTTTAACAACACTGACATCTGCTGAAAAATGGAAGAATGCGAGAACAGCTGAATAGATTGCCCAATGCTGAAAAAAGGGCAGCCGTTGCCATCGATCGACTTAACTAACAGCAAGATGGCGGACGATCGAAACGTTCATCGCGTGCCACAGATCTAGAAACCCTTTTTTAACGACAGCTGGCTGTGCGGCACAGCCAGCTGTCGTCAAAAAAGGGTCTCTAGACCTGTGGCACAGGATGAACGTTTGCCGCACAGCCAGCTGTCGTCAAAAAAGGATCTCTAGATCTGTGGCACGCGATGAACGTTTCGATCGTCCGTCATCTTGCTGGTAGTTAAGTCATTCGATGGCAACGGCTGCCCTTTTTTCCGCATTGGGAAGGGGTTGCGCCTCAAAGGGTTAAAGCATGGACAGACAGACAGACAAACCGAAATCACACTTTCGAACTTTGTTAGAAAGTGTTAGGGATGCTTTGCTTTAACGTCGTGACAACAACCTTCCTGCAGAAGCTTAGGCATTTTAGGCATTCATAGGAATCAAGATGTCTACTGCGTATATGACCTTTTAAACGCGTTCAGGAGCAGCCTTAGAACAGTACAGTGCTTGTTCTTTTCTTTACTGTCATCATAAAAAAGTACGCCTTTCATAATTAACAAGAAAATTAACAGCTCGAAGGGCTCGTTTGGCGGTGTTTTTACGACTCCAGTCGGATAAAGCAATAACAAACCGACATTTAGTAAAGAAAAAAAGAAGGCCAACCGACTTTGTGAAGTTCCCAATCGACTGACTTATACCTCCCTTGTCTGAACCAACAGAATGCGAGGAAAATTTAAAGAATCCTTTGTGATCTTTACGACGGGATTAAGAGATTCAAACATTTAATTCTCGTCTTCTGACCCAAATCGATTTTCTTTTTCTCCCTTCGCAGTAATTGATGAGGATGGGAAGTAAAATCATTTCGAGTTATTTTTAAAGCAAAATTCTTTGTCTTTCTTTGGAATCGAAGGAAATATATATATTTTAATTGGGGTTGCTCTTTCTATTGTTTCTATTTTTTAATTGGAGTCGCTCTTTGATTGTCGTTTTTTTTTTTTTTTGGGGGGGGGGGGAAGTTGATCTTTGTCTCTTTTTATCACCGCAAAATATTTCATCGGAAAAGCTTGGATATTTGCCATCAATGGCAACTTTCCATTTTTTTGGTGATCCTTTGGCGATTTATTCATGTGCGTAATTGATATTTCTTTCATATTACGGCTGCCATTAAAGCAGTTCTTTCGGTACATCTTCGATATAAATCCTTTACGGCGCTTTTCTCTTGGCGGTATCTATTGGCTTTTGTTTTTATGGCAACTCGGGAGCAATGTAAATATTTGACCAGAAGTATTTTAAGGTAACCCGACCTTAGCGACGCAAACTAGGTGAAAAAAGTTTTTGGCGAAAATGTCGACGGTATATAATACACAAGCACTAAAAAAAGTTGGGGATTAAGGGGGCAGACCTCCTCCTGAAGTTAACATCAACTGCAAGTCTAGTGAATCAAAATATACAAATATACAACACAAACGCATTCATGAATATTTAAGAAAGAAAACAAATATAGGTTTTTGAAGGAAATGGCGACATCAATTTGTCGCCAAGACAGGACAGTGCCAAAAAGGGATGATATCAGAGTTGTTCCATTCTTGACATGTGTTTAAGCATAGCAATCTTTGGCACATTAGTGTATTTAGCACCATGAAATATTTAATCTCGCCTTGTTGACAAATATTCGAGATGTGTCGACTAATAGCTGCTGTACAAAATATACAAGCAGTACATACCTAAATTTTGAGAAAGGGTCAGTTCAACTAGCATGAATAATTATGACAACAAATTATCACATTTACTGGAACGTTTGTTGTAACTTGAAAATAATTTGAACATAAACTTACTGAATATACATCTGAACGCCAACGAATGGATGCCATATATGGGATTTTAAGTAATTCTGGTATCAGTTAAGCCGCTTTTTGCTGATTAAATTTCATTTTTTCATTTAATATTTATTAAATTCGTAATCAAATCAGATAATCATCCAAGCCGTGGATTAATATTAACCTAAACGTTTGAATCAAACATCGTCTAGAAATTGGAAGTGTTGCCATTATATTTATAAATATAATATTAAAATGCTTTTCTTTGAAAAGAAAAAGGAAACAGCATTAATCAAAATTTCTAATCGTAAACCTTGTTAAGTAACAAGTAAGAAAATCGATTGTAACTTGGTTAAATGGCAACTGTATTTTGTTAAATTGAAAACACGTTGCATAAATAAGAAAATCTTAGTTTGATAGAAAGTACAAAACACCATAATCGCACCCTAGTAAGTTTAATTCATAAACTGAAATCTTTTTGTAAGATTGTCTATGATTGGTCAGATTAATTAGAGTTTTTCTTTTGGACACACTGAAGAGATCCAAGCTCATGGACAGTAATAGACAGTTGATTTCTAGAGTTGGTACTTTATATTTTTTTCCGCACGTGTTACATTTTTGATTTTACAGCTTTCCGGATTAGTTCTTTCTGTCCAGCGGAATCGCAGACATCTTGCTTTGTACATATTTCCATCATCATGCTCTATCTGTTAATGATATATTGTTCTGATGCAAATGTCTTTCGAGGTACTTCAAAACTTTCAAATTTTCTAGATCTTCCCAGTTACTGTTCGTCATGACTAAGTCCAATGCGAGTAGTACAGTATAAAAAAATATGGCGGAGATCAGGGGTAGAATCTTGTGATTTCTTTCGGTTGCCCACTGGACAATCACTGAAATTATTTTGGTTGCCCGAAAATGAAGTTTTTTGCCCTTAAAATTTTCGCTACATAAAATTTTTAAGAACATGCGGCCGTTACAATGAAAATAAGCTGTCAAAAGTTTATTCATAAAATTGCCATTATTATGAAATGAAAATATAAATAGGAAGAAGTTCAGAATGAAAATAGGAATAGGAAACTACATTTTCAAGCTAAGGAATTAAAAGGGGAATAGTTGCTTTTCTTGGTGGCCAGAGGGGCAACTGGATTTTTTGTTTTACTTGCCCATTTAAAAATCTGATCGTCCCGGGCAACCGCAAATTTCGATCCTTGGCGGAGATACTTTTTTTTGATGAGCCCCATGGCTGAACTTCACTGAGTATGCGTTAACACAATTTTGGATGATAATTCTCCGAATTCGGCGGATCAGATTTCTCGTGATAGGGGCTCAGATCTGGTGCTAATCTTTGTGTTTGGCCTGGTGAATACCATTTTTCAACTAACCCTTTATGTAATCCTGATGATGCTGTGATGATGCGCGTTAAATGTTTGGTGAATAAGGCCATTAAACATTTTTCAAGCTTTCTTCCATCGAGTAAGAAAATTTCATAAAAACGTATATGCGCTTATTTTGTATTAGTGCGATTTGAAATCAACTTGAATCCCCAGTATTAAACTCTAATTTCATCATCAATGCCAATTCATGTCTTTTTTTCTACAACACTGTCAAATGCCTAACCCAATGAATAGCGATAAAAAATTATTACATCTCGATTATTATTATCATTTCACTAACTGGATCTGAAAAGGCTTCCTCCCTCTAACATTTTTTTTTCTTTCATAGAAGATTTCTTTTTCTGGTGACCAAAGAGGACCGCCATATTTACGACTCTAACATAATTCGTGAGCCCTTGTTACATTGTTCAAGCCGAATAGAACAATCGCGTCCATTTTTTTTCCACTTAAGAAATAAAAAAAAAACACCCACAGACTGCATCTTCGTGTGTAACTCAGGCCTGTAATATGGTGTGGAAATTGTTCATAAATATACTGGATTAACATCTCTTGCGGTTGCAAGGCTAGCGTAAAAAAAAAGGAGAATCTGTAATTTAATTGGTGGACTTGCATGGTTCTTTTATATGAAGTACATATATTTGATAAGAGTTATATTCTTAAAGCGGCTTCTCTTATTATTAACTAAATAAAAGTGATAAAGTAACTAAAAAGGGTCTACACTCTAGAATGAAGGTAGGAGGGTGGGGGGGGGGCAAATGTCGTAAAGCTGACCTCCCAAGTATATTTCTGAGTAGTTTTAATTGACTGGAAACAACCCCGGCTATTTTTGTGAGCGTTACAACAAGGTAACAAGATTTGGGCTTATAGCGTTTTCTATTTTGTTTATTGTCTTTCCTTTTGTAGCGTTTCTTTTCACAGGCAATTACGCAGTTAATATGGGGGCTCCATTTCTTTCATTTCTTCTTCTTTATTCTATGACTCTTCTAAAGTACGTGAATTTACAAGTCATTCTGTGCCTTTAAAAATATTCAGTTATTTATTTTAACAGCTTACTTTTTGAAAAAAGAAGCAGTAAATGGCTAGACGTTATTATGCTTTTACTTTCTTAATGCAGTCGTTCTAAAGACGGCGCAAGAAAAAAGAAACTTCTAAGTCATGGGTGGAACTCTCGTGTTCTTGAATTCGGTGTTTTATGCGTTGATGTTCTGTTTTTGTAATTCGCCAGGTGTTTACTAGAGATATATAGTAGCTAAATGTTTTGCTGAATCTGTTGATTCAACAACAATTTGTTTGGCGCTATTTTATTCTTTTTTTGGGGTGGTTAAGAAAACGAAAGTTGAAGGTTGTGACGTAGTGGAACATATTCAATCCCTTCAATAATTCAATGAATGTTGGGAATTCCTCTGTTCTCAGTTAGCTTAATTTCCTGCTTTCCTATTGGCCCTCGTAAATGTTATCCTGAATTCCCACTTTTTCTATATAAACAGAGCAATCTTATTCTAGCACTGACGACAGCGTGTCATACATGCCGAAACGGGTCTGCTATTTTAATTTTCTTATTGCTGCTCTTATACGTTGTTTTTTTGATGATTATTTATTTTCTGCACTAAGCATCGTTTCCGAAAATTTAATCCACTGCTGTAGTTCCACATCTTGAACAGTACACCATCTTTGACATTAAAGAATGCATTTTGCCTCTTTGAACTACTTTACGAGACGTTTGTTTATATCATGCGATCGCAGTTGCTCCACTGGTTGCAAGGTTTCTCAGAATGCTCTTTATGCATAACTTCTATTAGTCACTTTCCTTTTCTCCTGTTTTAGTACTTCTGTTGTGCTATTCTGTAATTGTTAGTGACTGTCTTTGGAATAAAAATGCACTTATATGCAAGGAAGAACAGAGAGGAAAGGCCTATCCCATAACAGCCATATATTTCGGTAAACTCTCACAAACAAAGATAAACTAACTGCTATTAATCAACCTATATGCTTGAGCAGGCTGAACGGAAAAGCTTCAGGACTGGGCGCCAGTGGGTACAAACGAGAAATCTTTGGGATCTAGAAACCAAATATGTACTCCAACTCATATCGAGCACAAGATGGTCAAATACTGAATTCTCTTTAAATCATTAATACCAAGTATTATGGCAGCTACTAAGCTATTTGATGAAACACGTGATATGACATTTGGAAAATAATTATTGCCCATCTGTAACCGCCTCTTGATTTTTCAGAGTACAATGGACTGTCTTAAGAAACCAGATCCGCCATACTATCATAATTATTTGCAGATACATATCTTTACTAGATATTTGCACTTGTTATTGAATTCTTCAATATGTGAGTTTTCCGACCTGCTGAGTCTTATTAAGACGGTATCAGTATTTATTCTGATACATACCAGTGCAAATCAACAATTGAATAACTCTGGAAAATAATTTGACAGTTGTCCTTAAAGCACTTGAGCTTTGTAGAAGTGTTCTTTTTGTCAAGAACCATCATCTGCAACGGTGTTGTTCTTGGTTGCCGATTGCTTACAAGAGCGACATAGATCTAAGTAAGGTGGGTTGCCTTTATTTGCAGAGGAACTGGTACGTACTCTCAAAACTTTGAACATACAGTCTGTGCAACTAAAACAGATCAGAACCAGGCTTCTTTACCCACAGATATATTCCAGCTAACAGACTGCTTAGCCTCTGCTTGTGCTCAAATTCAAACGTGTATCTTGTATAATCAGCGGGGAAACTCAAAACACAAAGCTGCACAAAACTGCTCAAATTATCAGCTCTGTAGATACTGGACTGGGGGACCAGACTGGGAAATATAGAAAGGAAAAAAAACCAACGTTCACTGCCATAAATGACTTAGCAAAAAGTTAAAAGCTCATAATAATAAATACATGAAAAAAAAGGGACATTGCAAATTAAGGGCGGGAGGGGAGGGGGATAAAACAGATGATAATGATAGCTACTCCGGAAATCTCTCCCAAAATAAGTAATTTCTTTTGTTTTTACCTTACTCTTTCCCTCCCCGTTCTTTTTGCAACGTAATAACAGCATCAAAACCGCCAATCAAGAATCAATTACACTCAGCAGTAGAAGAACATCTAAACTCGGTCATTTCCTTTCACCCACACGGTTAATACATAGTATAGAGGCGGCGGCACACACCAGCGAAAAGAATAACATTTCCAAGATTACTTTTTCCACGTAATGTAACCACTTCCAACGACCTCTGTCTCTCCCGAAAAAAACAAAACAAGTAGAGTTACCTGCAAAATATCGATTACCAGCAATTATACATGGCGTCCGATCGACCGTAAACGGCCGAAGGATGGCGTCAAACTTGGCGTTCTTTCATTTATTTATTTATTTAATTTTTTTGTGTGTGTGGTTCGGACCATCTCTAAACCAATTACACTATGGACAGTTCGTGCAAAGTTTTTTTTTTTCTCTCCCCATCCCTCCTCGCACACGAATTCTAACGCAAGGGGGGAAAAGAAGGCCAAGAAGGTAAAAATAATGTTTCTCTTTTCTTGGGCATACCGCGTTGTAATTATTCGACAAAGGAGCCGCTAAACTGGTAAAGGGTCCTCTTGCGCGCTTTATAGCAGTTATTCTCATTTGTTTCATGCTAGGAAAATTTGACAGGAAGTATTTTCTTGCTTATATTGTTCTCTTTCAACACTTTGGGAAGCCGTTGTTTGGGTACCAGGTAACAGGTTGCTGCTTGAGTGTTCTTTTTTTTTGTTTTTGGTTGTATTTGGTTTTCGTTTGAGTTGTGGGAAAAGAATTCCGTAAGGGGTGGCCGAAGCATTTATTGTACAACGAACTCGTAACAGCGAAGTTGTTGACAGTGGCGGCGGGTGTGAGGAATTTCGTTGTAAGAGGGGGAAGAGAAACAAGGAATTGATTGTTCAGTTTATTCAGTTTCCAGCAAGACTTTACGAGCTTGGTTATTTTTTTTAAATTAAATTTATCTATTGGATTATGTTCTTATCTCTCTCAATAGAAAAGCGCAATATTTTGGAAATGAGCTGCATTCTTTATACATATTCTAATCTTTCTTAATGGAAAATTGCAGTAATTTGGAAGTGAGCTGTATTCTTGTCCCTCTCGTTAGAGAATTGCAATAATTTAGCATTGAGCTTCCAGACAAAAATTTAGTCAGTGAAAATCCCATTGCTAACATCAAGTATCTAACAGAAAACCCAAAGAAGAAACAAGTGAGGTAATTTCATTTTAACTCGTGTATAAACAAAAATTCTGCTTGTTTGTTTGATTGTTTGTGTAGTATACAAATCATTACACCTACAATAATCGTTACACCGGAAATAAAGAAGTGTAGTTAAGGCAAAACTACACGAGAGCTATCTCCCTAAGGGAGGGTGGAGACCTCATTAAGGGGTTCTAACGCGTATTCATGTTACATCTGGAGAAAACCACCCAAAGCTCTAGACTGTTAGATCGGAGGCCGCACTTAAGGCCAGAACCCTGGACCTACATATTTCAGCCATTCACCAATGTTCAGTATCTTATCCACTCGGCAAACGAAAGTAATATGGTAAAAAGTGTTTTATAATTGATCCGTGAGGTATGGTTTGTATCTCTTGTTTTCCTCTTAAAGGAGTATTAATACAGTTTATAAAAAGAGATATTCTGGTTTTCCGAGTCTTGGGCATAATTTATTTTTCATTACTGTTTGTTTTACAAGTGTAGTTTACTGTAAAAGCACTTATTATCGCGAGGCTTTAATTTTCACGAGCCCGTCGTAATCAAGAAAATTAAAGTCTCGAAAAGTACCTTTTTTTTCCGCTTCAAATAATAATAAAAAAATCAGAAAATTTTCAATTACCAAAATTTAATGATTTATTGTACAGTTACAAATTCTTTCTTTCTTACAGCGATTTCTTGAATACTATACAACTATTTCTTGAATATAAAACAATAATACAACTAATAGAATGCAGTTCCCTCACTTAACAACATTTATACCAACTTCTTTAATGCCATTCTAAATGAGGGGGGGGGGGGTTAAATTTTTTGGACAAAAGGAAGTTCCTTAAAATGCCTCATGCAAATGGGGTTCTATATTCAGGTATTTTTGGGATTTATCAACTTTCGGTTCTATTCATATAAAATTCGCGAAAACACCGACATCTTCATTTTTGCAAAATTTATTTCTCTCAAAAATAAGTGCTTTTACAGTACTTCAAGATCAGCTTTAACTACTGAACTAACCACGTCCCAAACCACCGGGCTTGTCCAGTCGAACTGATTCTTCTTGAAATATGAGAAACATCAGGGATACAAAAATGTTTAATTGAATTCAACAAATTGGTGGGGATTCAACAATAAAATCTGGTTTTAGTACATTTATTGAAGAAAATTAGTCACTTTCTCATGCTTATGTCAAGTAAATCCAAAACTGCGTGAAAATCCTCATTAATTTCAAACAAAATAAACAAATAAATAAAACTACATAAAAAATGCAACCCTGCGTCGGCCGGGAGTCGAACCCGGGTCAACTGCTTGGAAGGCAGCTATGCTAACCGTTATACCACCGACGCTTGACAGCACTTGCTCATCTTGGGTTCAAGAATGCAGAACCAGAAAGTAAGCCAATGGATTCACCAGACTGAATTAAGCGGAGCAAGGAATTACCTTGTTACGCAGTGTAAGCTGCACCACAGGGGCATCTTCAGCGACATTTGGAAATATTCTTCGTTGATATTCTTCGTTCGTTTCGTTCGTTCAGATATAGTTGGCGCTGGTTTAATCAAATAATTTTGCTGGATCAACAAAATATTTCAAAGCATTTATAGCTCTTTCATGGAAAATCTTTAATCATTCATATAGAGCTTTTCTTTAAAACAATTTTGTTGAATTTAAGAAAAGTTTATTCGACGCGTTTTTAACAGACTAATTTTGTAGGATCAACAAAATATTTCAAAGCATTTATAGCTCTTTCATGGGAAATCTTTAATCATTCATATAGAGCTTTTCTTTAAAACAATTTTGTTGAATTTAAGAAAAGTTTATTCGACGCGTTTTTAACAGACTAATTTTGTAGGATCAACAAAATATTTCAAAGCATTTATAGCTCTTTCATGGGAAATCTTTAATCATTCATATAGAGCTTTTCTTTAAAACAATTTTGTTGAATTTAAGAAAAGTTTATTCAACGCGTTTTTAACAGACTAATTTTGTAGGACAACAAAATATTTCAAAGCATTTATAGCTCTTTCATGGGAAATCTTTAATCATTCATATAGAGCTTTTCTTTAAAAACAATTTTGTTGAATTTAAGAAAAGTTTATTCGACGCGTTTTTAACAGACTAATTTTGTAGGATCAACAAAATATTTCAAAGCATTTATAGCTCTTTCATGGGAAATCTTTAATCATTCATATAGAGCTTTTCTTTAAAACAATTTTGTTGAATTTAAGAAAAGTTTATTCGACGCGTTTTTAACAGACTAATTTTGTAGGATCAACAAAATATTTCAAAGCATTTATAGCTCTTTCATGGGAAATCTTTAATCATTCATATAGAGCTTTTCTTTAAAAACAATTTTGTTGAATTTAAGAAAAGTTTATTCGACGCGTTTTTAACAGACTAATTTTGTAGGATCAACAAAATATTTCAAAGCATTTATAGCTCTTTCATGGGAAATCTTTAATCATTCATATAGAGCTTTTCTTTAAAAACAATTTTGTTGAATTTAAGAAAAGTTTATTCGACGCGTTTTTAACAGACTAATTTTGTAGGATCAACAAAATATTTCAAAGCATTTATAGCTCTTTCATGGGAAATCTTTAATCATTCATATAGAGCTTTTCTTTAAAACAATTTTGTTGAATTTAAGAAAAGTTTATTCAACGCGTTTTTAACAGACTAATTTTGTAGGACAACAAAATATTTCAAAGCATTTATAGCTCTTTCATGGGAAATCTTTAATCATTCATATAGAGCTTTTCTTTAAAAACAATTTTGTTGAATTTAAGAAAAGTTTATTCGACGCGTTTTTAACAGACTAATTTTGTAGGATCAACAAAATATTTCAAAGCATTTATAGCTCTTTCATGGGAAATCTTTAATCATTCATATAGAGCTTTTCTTTAAAACAATTTTGTTGAATTTAAGAAAAGTTTATTCGACGCGTTTTTAACAGACTAATTTTGTAGGATCAACAAAATATTTCAAAGCATTTATAGCTCTTTCATGGAAAATCTTTAATCATTCATATAGAGCTTTTCTTTAAAAACAATTTTGTTGAATTTAAGAAAAGTTTATTCGACGCGTTTTTAACAGACTAATTTTGTAGGATCAACAAAATATTTCAAAGCATTTATAGCTCTTTCATGGGAAATCTTTAATCATTCATATAGAGCTTTTCTTTAAAAACAATTTTGTTGAATTTAAGAAAAGTTTATTCGACGCGTTTTTAACAGACTAATTTTGTAGGATCAACAAAATATTTCAAAGCATTTATAGCTCTTTCATGGGAAATCTTTAATCATTCATATAGAGCTTTTCTTTAAAACAATTTTGTTGAATTTAAGAAAAGTTTATTCAACGCGTTTTTAACAGACTAATTTTGTAGGACAACAAAATATTTCAAAGCATTTATAGCTCTTTCATGGGAAATCTTTAATCATTCATATAGAGCTTTTCTTTAAAAACAATTTTGTTGAATTTAAGAAAAGTTTATTCGACGCGTTTTTAACAGACTAATTTTGTAGGATCAACAAAATATTTCAAAGCATTTATAGCTCTTTCATGGGAAATCTTTAATCATTCATATAGAGCTTTTCTTTAAAACAATTTTGTTGAATTTAAGAAAAGTTTATTCGACGCGTTTTTAACAGACTAATTTTGTAGGATCAACAAAATATTTCAAAGCATTTATAGCTCTTTCATGGGAAATCTTTAATCATTCATATAGAGCTTTTCTTTAAAAACAATTTTGTTGAATTTAAGAAAAGTTTATTCGACGCGTTTTTAACAGACTAATTTTGTAGGATCAACAAAATATTTCAAAGCATTTATAGCTCTTTCATGGGAAATCTTTAATCATTCATATAGAGCTTTTCTTTAAAAACAATTTTGTTGAATTTAAGAAAAGTTTATTCGACGCGTTTTTAACAGACTAATTTTGTAGGATCAACAAAATATTTCAAAGCATTTATAGCTCTTTCATGGGAAATCTTTAATCATTCATATAGAGCTTTTCTTTAAAACAATTTTGTTGAATTTAAGAAAAGTTTATTCAACGCGTTTTTAACAGACTAATTTTGTAGGACAACAAAATATTTCAAAGCATTTATAGCTCTTTCATGGGAAATCTTTAATCATTCATATAGAGCTTTTCTTTAAAACAATTTTGTTGAATTTAAGAAAAGTTTATTCGACGCGTTTTTAACAGACTAATTTTGTAGGATCAACAAAGTTTTTCGTAGGATTAACAGAAGTTTGTTGATTTAATAAAAGCATTCGGTGAAAATAGCCCTAGAAAATTTTGATGAATTCAACAAAACATTATAACACTGTCCAACCAGGCTGAAAAGTGTCTATGATTTCGGTTCGTCTGTCTGTCCGTCCGTGCTCTAATAATTATTGATGCAATAATTATCTCGACAATGCTCCAATGATTATTGATGCACATTAACATCGGTACGTAAGTATACATATATTACTAAGAAATTTATACATGCTATTTCTATGTACGGTACCATGTAATCTATTGAAACTTATGTAAGTAGCATTTTTAAGTCTTTTACAGGAGCACCTAAGAGAATTCTAATACACTACGCTCTGTGGGCAGTCATTCTTTGATGTGTATTTTAGAGATATTAATCTATTTCAAACAACAGCAAAAAAATATTGGTACATGTTATTAACCTCTTAAGCCTCGCTCCCATCAAAATCACGGGCTAAGCTTTTCCCCTCAATTTCGGGAATTGAGGGAACCGAATAGAGGTTGCCCGTCATATTTCCGGGCAAATTATATACGGGATATCATATTTACGGGCTCGTCGTGCCCGTCATATTTCCGGGCAATAATGTTTAAATGTTACGCACCAGGAAGATAGGAGTATTTCAATTCTTATGCACGGATTTATTTTATATCTCATTTTACACAACAGATGACAATACTAGATTATTTTTAACTTGACTCGGGGATGGTTTAAATAAATGGTAGCAGTACTCAAATACGTGTATCTGTGACATGCATTGTGCAAACTTAGATCGCTTTTTTTACTTATGTTCAAAGAAAGCTTTACAAATATTTATCTATTTTACGAAGTAAGTTTGATAAAATTCTCCTTTAGTGTTTAAAACATATATTTTTAATGATTCCTTGCTTACTGCAAAACACACATTCTGTCACAATAACCCTGAATGTTGGCTTTTCCTAGAAATTTAACCTTGTTTTTCTCTTTCACGCTTAAAAAAAAACCCAAAACCTTAAAATGAATACACTTGTTGTACATGCACTTAATTTCTTTTTTTTTTTTTAATTAAAAAAATAGGTTCTCTTTAGATCGATTTCTTGAAGACGACCGTTAAGGGGTTAAGGATTGCTACAAAATAAATTTCTCTACCGAACATAATGTCTGCATCACTTACAGTTTTTCTACAGGAGCATTCAAAGAATTCTTATACATTGCGGCAGGCCCGGACTGGCCAGGTCGGCTGGTCGGCGATCGCCGAGGGCCCCCGATCCCAAGGGGGGCCCGGAGAGGCATTCAAAAATGGATATAATATTTTATAATAAGAGTAATTTGGTATACATATATCAGAGTAATTTGACTATTTATTTTGTAGTACTCTTATGCAGTGACGCAGCAGACGATCCCAGAAACTCCGCGACTCAAAAGGGCCCCCAAAATCTCTAAAATAGTTAAATTGATTTTTAGGCACGTAAGCCTGTTTTTCAAATATTACGTATTCTAATATTCTATTCCTTCTAAATTCCCCGATAAGAGGCAGGGCCCGATTTCTGGGAGGGAATTCGGGGCAAGCGCCTGGGCCCCCAACAAAAAGGGGACCCCAAATTGTTCTTCAAGTTTAAAAATTGGTAAATTTGAAAATGTTTTCGAAAGAGGAGGCTCCCCAACGATGCTTCCAATGAAGCTTTTGCCCAGGGCTTCCAACTCGACAAATCGGCTCCTGATGAGGCCCCCTATTCAATCTCTAGCCGAGGGCTCCCAAAGGACCCAGTCCGGGCCTGCATTACGGTCTATAGCAGCTTAGTACCATTTAATATATTTTAGGCGCAAACCATACGCAAACGATCACAACTGCTTACTCTTCATTTAAAGGATCTAAATAACCTTTAAAGCCAGCGGTTCTCAACCTTTTAATGTCGGGCTCCCCAACGAAGGCTAACTTATAGTGGCACCCCCCATTTTTCAGCATACATTCAGTTTTTTAATCTTTAACAATGAACATTTAGTCGAATTTTCTACAAAATAATGTTATCAGTAAAGTTTGAATGAACATTTTAAGCGAAAATGGATATATTTTTGAGTAAAAACGAGAATAAATAAGATGATATTTTTAAAAACATGCATCACTACTTGCTCTTTGTTTCCTCCCCTCCCCATGAAAACGCTTTGCGCCCCTCTTGGGGGTCGCGCCCCACAGGTTGAGAAACGCTGCTTCTATTTTACAGGATCTCACAAAATTTCATTATTAATGATTTATTACATACAGCTGTTTTGAGGTTATCCCCCAAATCTCACCAAAGTTTCAGCAAGAAAGACTATATTGTGTTGGGAAGGTTTTATAATCGATGCGTTTAGCATGATTTATCTTTCTTGTCACTTATTTCTTTTTCTGAAAACAGCACTAGAACTGTTCGACCTTGAGTTTATGATTGTTCTGCTCGTTTAGAATGGGTTTTCCAGTTATCCGAAAAGACAATATTTTTGAAGCTTTCCTGTAATTATCCATTATTTGTGCTTTCCAACACATTTATTATGCTCGAAAATCTGTTTAATGGTTTTCTTAGGAAGGCTTTACTACAGGAAGATGCATAAATAAAACACGTTAATCATCTAACGACCTTCTTCAGTCTAACGTTGAGGATTATTTATATTTAAAAAAAAAAAAAAAAAAGATCACGAAAACAGTGGTATAAATTTTAAGAGATTTTTTTAAAAACAGGTGCCTATGCTATGAAATTGAAAATAAATTTTCATAATTTTCTGTGATAGCTTTCAAATGCGTTGGTCTTGTTTATTGAGGTCAGTTATTTTAAGACGCTCTAGATAAGTGTGATGCAGATCATCACATATCTTATTTTTAATTATATATTACCTAATTGTTAATTATTTCTAAATTTAATCTGTGTTCAAAATTTATTCTTTGCACTTTCGATTTGGTTTTCTCTTCCCTTCGCCTGTAAAGTTTTTATTTCTGCACCTACCGTATTTAAAAGCAATCTTCATTTTTCATTTATTTTTCCTTTTTATTTCACTTTTGCATTGGTAAAGCCTAGCATTTCTGTTTCCGTGGTTTGTTTATGACCATATATGGTATCAAATCTATAAACAACATTGGCTTTCATTTTGGGTTACAATTTAGCTGATAGATTGTTTGTTTTATCCGTTGGCATGTCAGGGATTCAAAAATAATTATATAGAAATGTATTTAACGTCTACTGGCGTCAAGTTACTTTTGCACTTTGTTTGACGTGCCAAAGACGGCCCGAGGGGCGTGCGGGGCCCCAGGCGTAGCGCAAGAGCGGGGCCTCTTCTTTATCATGTCTTATGAGATAGCAATAAAATAGCCTAGGAGCGGGGCCTCTATAAGCGCGGGGCCTTAGGCGATCGCCTACATTCGCACCCCCCTAGGGCCGGCCCTGGACGTGCCCTGTGGCGTGTTTAGCTTCTGTACTAACCTCTTGGCTTGAGTTTCTGATCATTCATTCACGCCTTAGCAGTTGTCTAGTGAACCTGCGTTTTTGAGGGGTCTGCTCAGCCACCGTAGGACTTTATATTTTTGATGTTTATGTGTTGATATGTTAAAATAAAATGTAATTGCCACTATACGAAGTCTTATTCTTTCATCACGGCCTGGGGTGTGAACCTGGGGAAAGCTTCCCCATAGTAAGGATGATTGATATGTTTTGATTGAAAAATAAAATATTTTTATTATTTGGAACTAGTAGTGGAATGTTGTGTTCTTTACAAATATTTAATTTTAAAAAGTATCTTTCAAATTTAAATTTTTGATTTTAACTTTCATTTACTAGTAATAAGAAGTAGTTTTGCCAAGTTAACAAATTACTCCGTTTTTTTTTTCAAATTTTATCTACCCATTAAAAGTATGTACTTTTAATATTTTTAAAACATTTAGACAGAATAATTATTTAAAAAATTACCAACTTAAAACTACTTCATTCTTAAAAAACATGAATATTGCGGTTCTCGTTTTAAAAAATCTTAAAAAATCGATTTAAAAATGTCTTTAAAAAATACAAGTCATTTAGAATATTTACCAGAGTTATTGGATTCATTGTACTAAAATCATGTTTCTGTCTCTGTTATGAAATTTTTCTGTTCTATAATAGTTGCTGTAATTTTTTTATCAAATGAAAATAAAGGTTTTCTATAATATCATTGTGTTTTCGGAAGATTATTTGCTTTTCCTAACACTTTTCAGTAAAGTTGAAAAGTGTCTATGACTATACCGTTTGCCGTCTGTTCATCCGCGCATGGATCACCGCGCATAAATATGCACGGATCACTGCGAAGTGTGTCGCACTGATAGTTCTTTTAAACGTACATACGAAAGAATTCCAATACATTACGCAATTCGGGCAGACGATTTTATGGAACAGTTTAGAGATATTCGACTGCTATAAACAAAACAAAATTCATATATGTTAATACGAATTTTAAAATAATGCTCTGCATCAAAAATAGTGTATGTAGCACTTATAGAGTTTCTACACGAAGATTCAAAAGAATTCGAATGCATTACGGTCTAAGAGGTTTAGCGACATCACTGAATTTCAAGGACAACACAATATGTACAGTATATAAACGTTTATAAAAGTTTACGGTTCATTTAAAGTTCTTTTACAGGATCTCACAATATTGCATTAACAGTGATTTACATTTTTTTTGAGATTTTTCGCATATCGTGCCAAGTTTTGGGACGAGAAATCACCAAATTTGGCTAATAAAGAACTGTTGTGCTGGAAAGTGGCTTTATACTCGATGCTTTTGACATGTCATCATTCTTGCTTTAATTTAACAGCGTTGTGGAAACAACAATTTTAGTAATTCATGTTTTTGCACTGCAATAATTTGACTGACACTGTATTTTTAGCTTTTATTCACCGTTACTGTTTTTGCAGTTTTCAGAAACTCGACACTTATATTTTGGCGATTAAAATCTGGAAAGAACTCTGTTTTTTTATTTTCCAAGCAATTTAAATATTCAGCGTGATTTTCATCACTGTATGATTGCAGACACTTATTAAAACCACAAACTTTTGCTTTAAAGTAATGAAAAAAAAAAAAATCTTAAAACACTTTCATGTTTTAATTCTCAATGAAATGCTATGTATTAGAAGCGTATCATAATCCATGCGTCATCCCTATTTTTCTTCGTTATTCCATTAAGTTGGAAAGTGTATTACTATTCATGAGTGTGTTGCATTTTTCTTCCTTGTTCCATAAAACACTTCCTTGGAATCTAAATCTATATTAAAATTGCCTACTAAAACTGTTTTAGAATCTTCGCCAAGCATATTTTACTGTACTACGAATATAAAAATTGTTTGGAATGTGCATCATTATCCATTAGTGCGCGGTATTTGTTTTTCTTGCTTCATAAAATACTTCTTTGGAATCGAAATCTGTATTAAAATCGCCTACTAAAGCTATTTAAGAATCATCGCCAGGCATATTCTAACTATACTTCCCATCTGTAACAAACTGTAGCTTTTGCTAGATTTCTCGCCAGATATGGACGATATCACCAAGCTAAGTTCAGTTTTGGGTTCTTATATTTTGTTGCCAAACTCGGCGATAAATCATCAAAAATTGCAAACCCTAACGAGTTTAAACAGTTTATTCTCCCTGTTCCCGCGATCTGGGCAACGAATATTGAAAAATGCAGCGAAAACTTGCCTGCGTGCCGACCGGATTGTATGGTGGATAAAGCACCGTACTACGGTTTCGGGTTCAACTCCCGGCGGTCGAGGTTCGATCCCCGACTGAGCGTGGATGTCATTGTGTCCGACCCTTTATAGGGGGCAACGTTGGTCCACCTACGAAGCGCCCCCATAATAAAGTGACGAACAACTCCGACGTTAGTAGCGACCAATGCCTCCAAGACGTTGTCAACACCCGCCATTAAAAAAAAAAAAAAAAAAGTCGCCGCAAATTGGTCCACAAAAATATGTTCACCGAAATGTTTACAAATTATGTCACCAGGAAAACCGAGAGTGAATGAAATAGCGCTCCAGTGCTAATAATGTATATTTAAAAATATAATTCTTTACAATGAAAAGATATAGTTGTACCATATACAGGGTTATCAAGGAACGAATCATCTGATTAGAAAATTTATACATTATCCAAAATTACAAACAGAAAACTCCAATTAGCTTGTCAACATAAAGGAACACTGTTAGGTTTGCAACTTATAATATTTTGAATAAAAACTAAACAGAGAACTCCCACACCATTTAGTCGCAGTGCAACCGATGATTTGGTCGCACACAGTTACCCATGGGTCGATTCTTAACCTCCTGCGACATTTTTGGGTTTGTTTGTGTTGTTTTATAGCAGAGCTACACAAGGGTTATGTGCTAAAGATGAGGGCTGCCTTGGTTGGAAGACTTTTTAAAGAGTCCTTACGCTTATTCATATAACATCTGGAGAAAGCCGACCAAAACTTCAAACCGTTACATCGACAGCAGCGCGATAGGCCATGTCAGAATGCTGGACTTTTTGAGTGTCTTATCGACTCGCTCATGGTGAGGCTTCTTTTGGAAATACATCAAAGATCTTGTGTACATACCACATTTGCCTACCTACATGCTTGCCCGAAATGAAACAACGCATTTGTGATGCTTTGAAAACAGTTAACAGTAAAGCATTGCAATGTGTATTTTTTTACAAGAAATGGCATACTTCAGTGATATTAGCCTATTAACGCTAGCAATGATCTAATTTTAGACCGCCACAAAATCTGTTGATTGCAAAAACATTCAAGCATTAATTTATTTTCTTATTTTAATTTCTCAAATAATGTCACCTTTCCACAAAATGGTCAGTGATAACAGAGTAAAATTATTATCTTTCACTGTCTTAATCATGTTTTTGGAAAAATAACTACATTCTTCATAACACATAAATGTCGGAAATTTATTTATCACTTCTGGCATCAACATAAATTGGAGAATGTGCTGAAAAAATTCGGGCGTTAAACCATAGAGATATGAATACAAAGAGATGGCATTAGCTATCTTCAGCATTGGACGAAATGAAGGTACTATATGTTGCTCTAAGTATGGGGGGACATTTTGTTGGTTTCTTTTTAAATAACAGTTGAAACATGCACGATTTTACGGATTGAAAAGCAAAGATGCACAATTATATGTTACAATAGTTCTCAATACAAAATCTCATCATTCTACAGTTGAAAGTTTTACAGTTATGTCAAATACGTAATTATTCTTGGCGCCCACTTTGGCGACATGACTTCTTTAAAATTGGAACCGTCCCCATAGAATAACACAGTCATATTTGCAATGTGGTCCAAGCAAAATGGCGGATCGGTTACAGATTTAGTTTCACTATCAGATAGCTGAAATCATCAAATCATTCATTGTCGTCTTTTTGTATTCATATCTCTATGGGTTAAACGCATGACTAAAGAAAATCATATTTTACACTCGTGAAAAAAAAAAAAAAAAATTAAATAACATCTCTCTTTGCAATGACATACTAATTACAATTATCTATTTGTAATTATGGAAAATATTAAATTTTTAATTGGATGATTCTTTTCTGATAACCCTGTATATCAACACAAAACCTGCTTACAATGCCTATAATAAGCAGGAAAAAAAAATTCCTGCGTCGGCCGGGAGTCGAACCCGGGTCAACTGCTTGGAAGGCAGCTATGCTAACCGTTATACCACCGACGCTTGAAAAGAAGAGCTCATTTTATTTGCTACATAAGAATGCCAAAAAGAGGTCGATGGATTCACCTGATTGCACATTACATCGCATGCAGTAATCTTCTTTTTATGCAGTGTAAATTGCTCTCAAGGGGCCGTGCCCTAGGCCGGCCCAACCATATAGGCAAACTAAGCGGCCGGCTAGAGTGCCGAACCGAAGAGGGCCGGCACGAGGAGGCACAGCACTTTGTTTCTAGTTCGGCTCAATTTTTACTCATTCTTCAGGATATCACTCATACAAATGACTAGAATGTAGCGGACTAGAATGTAGGACAACAGTACTAGAATGTAGGGACAGCAGTACTAGAATGTAGCGGACTGGTCACTTGGAAGATGTAGAAAATTCCACTTGGGCAGGGCCCGATTATGACAAACCGGGGCCTGCGGCAGAAGTCTGAATGGGGGGGGGGTCCCCTACATGTTGCTACTGTGTCCGTCAACTACTTTATGTATTTTTTCTGCGTTCGCATAAAAATCTTTGTCATGATTAAATATATCCAACATGAAATATACTAATATTAGATAAATGAGAATGTTTATGAACATAGATTATTAAAAATGAAATGATGACTTAAAAAATACAACTAAAAGCTTTAATTTTTCATAATATTAATAATCATAATCGGCCAATTTCTACTTATGGGTGCCCCATTCTCGTTGTAGCCACTTAATAAACTTCAGTGGGTCCGGTAACTTACCGCGTAATCACTTAAAATTTAGCAGCCATCTTAGTTACCACTCCTTTTTATAGAAATCGTTAATCTGGCATGATTTTTTTTATATAGAGAGGTAGAATTAAGAAAAAAAAAAGATTTTGACTATTTGTAAGTTGTAAATTCATCATTGAAAAAAAAAATGTGCCTTAACTACATTGGAAAATACAAAACCCTTAAACTAAATTCCTATACTTTAATAATTTAGGGGCCCCTCAAAATCGGGGGCCTGGGATGGGACATATACCCCTCTTGCCCCTGCAATAATCAGGGCCTGAATATGGGCCGCATACATAATATTCGCCCAGGACGGAGTCCGAAATTTTTAATAGATTAATAAAAGTCAAATACTTCATTGATATAATATAAAAATTTTTGCTGTTTTTGCAAATTAAAGACAAATATAGTAGAAAACTCTTTATGTTTTTTTTTCTAATACTTTATATTTAAGTTTATCAAAAATAAATATAAAAATGTTTCAATTTTTATCAAAAATTCTGCTGAGTAGTCGCACCAGTGTCGAAAACTTGCATGTACTCTGGTATATTCGATAACAGAAAAATGCGAAGTCATAAATCTCATATAAAAGTGACATTAAATATGTTACATCTAAAACACGTTCAGAAAAGAAATTTTGCATAATATGCTTAAGAAATTTGCATATAAAAAATTAAGTCATAAGGACAAAATACTAACATGTTTCCCTCTAATAGTATTATTAAGATTTAAAATATTAGGAGCAATAAGAGCCCATCTAACGAAGAAAATTGACAACTTTCTTATGTTTGTATGTCAAGTAAACATATAATTGCCAGCTGCTCAGGAATATAACTAACCACTTTTTTAAAACAGGATTTTTCGGCTTACAATACTGTAAAATTTTTTATTTAAACGGGAGGGCTGGTTTCTACTTTCAAAATATGTTTAGAAAAAATGGTTAGTTATATTCCGGAGCAGTTAGCAGCTATGAGTAAACCCAAAGTTGTCTGAAAACCTTAAATAATTTCCAAAATAAATAAAACTAATGACAATAAAAAATGCAGCCCTGCGTCGGCCGGGAGTCGAACCCGGGTCAACTGCTTGGAAGGCAGCTATGCTAACCGTTATACCACCGACGCCTATCAGAAAGTGCTCATCTTGAGTTCAAGAATGAAGCAAGTAGGCCAATGGATTCACCTGGCAGAATTTGGTAGAGCAAGGAATTACCTTGTTACGCAGTGTAAGCTGCGACAAAGGGGCGTCTTCGGCAACGTTTGGAAGCGAAATCTCCCTATTCGGAACTCGCTTGGTTCCAGTTAAAGATTCGCTATACAGAAAATTTCTTTGTACAGACATTGCCGATTTTTGCAGTTATTTCAGTAAACATTTCAAACTTTTTAGTTCATTCAGTGTTTATAAGTATTTAATTACGACTTTCAATTAAAAATAAATTAGCATATACAGGGTGTCCCAAAAAGGTGATGACGGGCTTTAATTCTTTATCTGTTAGAGATAAGTGGGCAGAGTAAATTGAAAAAAATGTCCAAAGTTCAAAATAAGGTCGGAAATAATACTCCGTTAAGAAAAAGTTCCTCTCGTTTATTTTCAAAAAGTTACACTTCTTTAATTTGTATACGACCCCCGTACAAAAGCATTCCCAATTAGTAAAAGTACATTAGTACAGTAATGAGGTACTGTACCAAATTCGAGCGTTTGATCATAGAACGTCGCAGAGATATCCTTATAGAAAGGGGATCGGGGACTACACAGGATTTTGAATATAAACGTTCATTGATAGAGTGGAAAAAAACTTTCCCTTCGTAATTTCTGTACGACCCCTGAAATGCGTTCATTCGATGTGATTTTATACCTTCGAGAGTCATTGAAAATTGATTTAAGTCAGCGTTATATTTATCTTCATATCTCTGGCAATTTTTAAGGTACAATTCTCAAATTTTGTATGTCACCTGGCCAGAGGCGCAGAGAGCCAAGTCGGGGCCCCGGGGATAAAATCTTTGGGGTCCCTTTGCTATCCAGAAATTCTTTTGATGTCGTATTAGATCAATTATTTATTCCCTATTAAAATTATTAATCATTTAAAAAACTTTAAATTAATAGTAATTGGAAAATAATTAATAGAATTAAAATTATTAATTTAAAAGAGTATTATACTTTAATAAACATCCATGCTCTAAAAAATACCAACATTTTGTTTTGAAGGTTTCGTCACCTCCTTAGAAAAACTGTATTTGAAACGTTAACATTTTTGCATGGCATGTTTCCTCAGTATTGAAAAAAATTAACATTTTTATGCAAGCAGACAGCCAAAAAAATTTCAGAAGGTCAAAAAAGTGGAAATTTCAAAATTTCTCATAGAAAGTCTTGATCTTTAACATTTTGGAGTTTGGGTGTTCCCAGTCTCTATTCTGTCTATACCCTTTCTTCCACTATTTAACAATGTGCCTCGGAAAAAAAAAAAAAGATTTCTTGTTAAATAAATCTTTTCTACTTTTAGTTATGGCAAACCGCTGAATAACACCATCAATATCTACTTTTCTTGCAAAAGAAGACTCAATCAAGTTGGTGGTTTATGCTCTAGCTGGCTATATGTAATTTCATTCAAAAATTAGTGTGAAACATCCGGGGACATAATCTGATTTTTTTTTTTTTTTTTTTTTTTTTTTTTTTTTTTTTTTTTACAAAATTGCCAACACACAATTAAGTATTATATAAACAGCAAAAGTGAGGCCCCTTCCCAAGCTGAGGCCCTGGGGATTTTTCCCCTGCTCCCCCTCCCTCTCTGCGCCACTGCACCTGGCTAGTGTATGGGGCCTATTTTACTAACAGGGTTTTTTTTTGCAGAGGGGTCGTATACAAATTTAAAGAGTGTAACTTTTTGAAAATGAACGAGAGGAATTTTTCCTTCTTTTTTGAGCCTCATTTCCGACCTGATTTTGAAATTTTTTTCAATTTATACTGACCACTTATAGATGAAGAATTAAAGCCCGTTACCACCTTTTTGGTACACCCTGTATTATAAATTTTTTAAATATTTAAAAATATTCAAAAGTTCCGTATGTTTAGGATTTTTTCCTGAATATTTCGTAAAATTTATTAGCTTACTATTTACAACCCTGCATACTATAAACGTTTTCAAAAATTGTCCGAAGTTTACTGTTTGCAGTCCTGCATAGTGCAGTTTGTAAAGAGAAATTCTGATTTTTTTACGGTCTCTAGCGCAATTAGATTCTTTGTATAGTTGTTCAAAATTTGTATGATTTCTGGAAAAAAAAACAAAACAACAACAACAACAAAAAACCTTAAGTTACGAAATCAGAAATCTACAGAAATGAATATAAAGTGTTCGCAGCTTTTTAAGGACTATTTCAATAAATCAAAATATAATAGCTGTTAGGACTCTTAAGTACGCAGTGCGTTTGTGCGTTGGCGGTTAAATTGTGCGCCAAAAAATCCATTGTATGTTTTTATAGAGAAATGTGGGCATAGATAAGGATCATGCGATTTGTTCGCAACGCTAGGAGGTTTTTTGGCTTATGAAGGTTCACCAAACACGGGGCCGAGGAAAATATGAAAAATTTAGAATAGTCAGGGGATTTTCCTTTAGCAGAAAAAGTCAAAGAAAATTGCAAATTTTGGTTAAAACCTGCAAAATTTTTAATTGTGGTCAGGAAATTAACTGAAGTCTGCATTTTTAAATTACTTTAACACTTGCCCTTAACTCTGGAAAAAAAATAGAAAATGTTTTGTGCAGCAGTGGTGGATACGATAATTTTTTGAAGGAGGGCCTGGTTCTAGAAAAATAAAGAAAAGCTTATTAAACCTAAACAAAATATGAAATAAAGCAAAACATTACCCTAAAGCAATATTTTATTTTATTTTGTTGTCCTCTCGAAAAGAATTCTGTATCCCCAACTCTTGCGCACCTATACCAAGTCCTATTTAGAGCATTCCAGATGCATAGAAAATGAAAAATTATTTATAAATGCAGACTTTAAATTACGTCAAGATGGCATTTCATGATTTTCCGGGTTTTCAGCCAAAACTTCAAAATTTCTCTGATTTTTTCTGCTAAAATAAATTTCCCTGACAATTCCAGGTTTTTCTGGGTTTCCTCGACCGGTGACAGCTCTGTATGCCCCAAAACACCTCCCGACATCCCGTAAATATATTTGCTAAGACAAGAGAAATTTGTTGCCTTAAAATACAAGCAGTACGAGAAAGAATAGCGTGTATATGGACAAAGAACGTAATATAAGTGTAAAAATAAACAATATTGATAAATAACGTAATGTTTCGTACTTATTCGAAACAAAATATATTTTTTCAATACACTGTGCTCAAGGCTACCGCTACCAGTAACAGGGCCCGCTACTAATTTTAATGCCGGGTCGCCATACCTATTTTTATGCCACCGCCAACTTATCTCTCTCTTTTACACACTTACATACTCAAAAATGAATATTTTCAAATTGCATATACATAATATATACAGGGTGTCCCATAATAATTGGGACAGACTTTAAGAGGAGGTAGGGCACATAATAAGGAATGGGAATCACATGACAATATGGGGTCTAAAACGCCGTTTTCCCTTACCTGTTAATAATCTGAGTAGGATTAATAATCTAAGTAGTAAATCGAATACTGAGCTTTGGGAAAAGAGTTACAGTGTTAGTCTAATTTCTCAACCAAGTTTCATGGACAATGGGTTTGTCTCGAAAAATTTCATCAGTGAAATGAAATGAAATTTTTAAACGATTAATGTTAGTCTCGCGTTTTTTCTGTGAAAGATACATTAGTTTTTGACGAGCAGTGATCGAACAGTTCAATATTACTTCAGCACTACTTCCAAAGTGATTATTACAAGCTATATTCAGGCGACATTTCAGACGCCACATTGCTGTGTGATTCTGAATCCTTATTACCTGACCTACCTCCTCTTACAGTTTGTCCCAATAATTATGGAAAAGTTTTTAGTAATTTATAATTGAAATTTTAAATTTCAGTGTAAGCGTACAAATTCGAATTTTGTATAAAAATATATTTACAAAGAATATTTTTAAGGTAAAAACTTTATGATTCGCCGCGTCTGGGGCCAGAGGGGTTATACTGTATTGTGTACTATTTATAGCTTTGAAATCACTTTAGAATCAATTTATATGTTTGATTCACTGGCTGGTGAACCTTAACCTAGGATTTTTTTTTGCGCGGGGGGGGGGGGGGGAGGGAGGAGGCACAACCCTCTGACAAACCCGTTGAGTGATGGAAGTCTTTAGGAACTTTTTAGGTGAGATATGAATTTTCGTATCCCGCTTTAAGATAAAAAATTTCAATGAAATTATCTCTGTGCTCATAAAAATAATAGCTTTAGCAACTTTAAAAAAGACCCCCCTCCGAAAAAAAACCTTCCATTGCCGAGTACTGTTGGACCAAAATCCCCCCCCCCCCTCAAACGAGTGGTCTGACTGCTTTTCAAATACGCTTATCCTACAGAATATCTAAGATTTGGAGATTTAATCTTACAAAGTGCCTGCTTACCTTTAAACTGTTTTATTTATTTATTTATTTATTTATTTTAATGTTTAAAAAAATTGTTATTAACTTGCATTATACTAGAGAATGCAGTTAAAGACTGTTAATAAGATGTAAAAATGCGTATACTTTTAAATATTTTGACTTTTTAAGTCAAAAACATGCATAAAAGTTACTGAAAAATAACTTTAAACAATCAAATTCAAAACTTAATTGAAGACAGTTTTATTCTGTAAATTTCATTTTGACATTTGAGGGAACTGACTGCTTTCATAACTTTAACTAAATTATATTTAAAATTACAAAATTCTACAACTTCAAACGCAGGAAAATAGTGATAAATTTGAGAATTTATTTCTTCAAATAAGTAAAAATGAAAAATTATCTAACTTCATTCATATCAGAAGTTCCTTCACCTTATCAACTCCTTCGGAGTATTTATCAAAAGTTTCGTAACATTACATTAATGATTATTTGAGTGGGGATGTTTCACGATAAGGCAAAATCTTACAAATTTATTTTTGAGAGACTATAATAACTAAGAAAAACTACATTAGAACCCATTCTAATCCGTCACTTTTGGGACTGGGGGGGGGGGGGTGTATAGCCGGAAAGCAGAAAATGCCGGATTATCAGAAAATACAGAAAAATAGGGATTCACAGTAAGATGAACAATCTTTGAATTCAAAAATGACTGTAAAGCATTGTTCTCTACAGTAAAAACATTACAATGAGCCGCAAAAAAGCTGTCATTATTATTGAAACAGAGCAAAACTGTATGCATTTACTGTACATGTGTATGTAATGTGGGTGCAACAAACTGGACAGAGCCGGACCTCAGCCGGGGCCATCGTGATTCTACCGGGCCTGCTTGTGTACTCCGAAAGAAGCTTACGGATGTTTCCTCATTGGTTAAATTCGGCCGTTAGATAATGTACACCCTCCAAAAAAAGTATTCGAGCAAAAGAGAAATTTCATACGTTGGTTTCGTATATTAAAAATTATTTATCATAGAATATGAATTAGGCTATGTATAAATATGACTTTCCATACTTCTATCAAGTTGTGCGTTTTTCAAAAACTCAATTATTATTCGCAAAACTAAAATAGGAAATTTCTCTCTTGCTCGAATACTTTTTTTGGGGGGTGTATCTAAGTGCTGGAACCAATATCTGAGCAGACAAGAAGGGTTTTAATATAACATCAAATACTAGGCCTTATCTCTGAAATAACTAATATTAAAATTACTGAAATTCAAGCTCTAAGCAAAATAGCGAGAGCATTTCAAAGTGGTTTAGAATCTAAAACATTCAGATTTAATACTCTGTTGTAATATATCGTAAAATACGGCAAAAGCTTCCCTGTCGAATAAACGCACGACCCCTGCTTTCCTCCTGCTCTTTTTTTTTCTCTTAAAATACCGAATAAACGCCCCCTTAACCCTTTAACGCGCAGTGTTTCCGCTCTGGGAACACCAAACTCTCACGTTTTGACTGTTGCCATAGTCACGAAGAATAGATTGGATTTCTATAAAAATAGTGGCGGGTGACAGAGCTCCACGAGAATCCTTTACTTTTTTAGCACGTCATTTCCCATAAAAAAAGTGACACAATTATCTTTAACATCACTGACATCTTCTGAAAAATGGAAGAATGCGAGGACAGCTGGATAGATTGCCCAATGCTGAATTTTACCGTTTATCCGCCCTCATAAATTGCTATTTTCCTTGAAGATTGGGGGGGGGGGGCTTTTCCGGTTTACTTAATATTTAAACAAAAAATCGAAAACTATTTTCTCCGCAGTTTGAAATTTTAAAGGCACCTTGAGAACTTATTGTGTCCATGGTGCTACTTGTGAAGTTCCTAAAAATGAACGTCATCTCTAACATCCTTGTTCGCATCCTTTTCCAACCCTTTTAACTGTTGACCACAAAAATTGAAACTTCCGGAGCGTCCAACCTCAAACAGCAGGCTAATCGAGTGGAGGCGTGAGTGCAAGTTTCTGATCTGACCACATTAAGCATATAGGAGAGCGCTTTCCTGAAACCACAAGGTCCCTGACTGACATAATATGCCTAGATTATAACCCTATCATTGAATTTGATAGATCCCCACTAGATCCGTTTAATCTGCATTCATAATTGTGGTGAGTATTCACTTGAGTGTTTTCCCATAATCCTCATCACGCATAAGATATTTCAACTTGACGTCAGTTGGAGGACAGACGATTTTACTCGCATTTGAGCAGATTTTGATGGTCAAAGAAAAAAGTTCTGTTGATTAAAATAATAAAAATCTGATGTGTCCAACACATGACTTCCTTGCACGTCTATTAAATCAAAAATGTTTTTTACGCACTTCCTCTAAACTTATTTGTTTGAAAGATATAAAATATCAATAATAGTAATATTTAGCGATTTCTAGCCAAATATTTCGATATCGCCAAGCTGAGTTCAATTTGAAAGATTTCCTTCTGACACTTTATTTGGCGATATTTCACCAAAAGCCGACAAAATTGAGATAGTTTGCGAGATTTTGGGGATAGCCAAAGTAGTCATTGACCACAGACTTTCAATGAATTGAATGCATCCATACACCTTAATGTATTTAAAGTCATTTGGCTCACCCTGTAAATAAATTTCCAGTCGATTGCTGTCAAAAAAGATATTGAAAACAGTTAGATATTACAATAGTTCTAAATACAAAAGTTAAAAAATCTACGGGTTAGTTTTAGAGTTATACAAAATACGAAATAATTTTTGGCGCCAAATTTGGCGATATTTCGGCGAAACTCGTCAATGTCGACGACATTTGGCGAGATATTAAGCATGGACCAACAATGACAGATTATCGCCAAATTTGGCGACATTTCGCCAAAACTCGCCAAGAACGATGACAAATGGCGATACTTTGGGCATGGACCAAATGACTAACTATGGCCAAATTTGGCGACATTTCGGCAAAACTCGCCAAGGTCGATGACAGACGGCGAGATTTTGGGCATGTACCAAACAATGACTGTCTACAATTGTATTATATTGAAGATGTCCATAGACATTAAAGTACTGAAATTCTTTTCGGTGGTCCTGTAAATAAACTCTCGAGTAGATTTTAACCAAAAATCGAGATGCACAACTAGATGTTACAACAATCTTATATATGAAATTTCATAATAGTTTTTGAGATTTGAGAGTTAAATATGCACACACGTACACAAAAAAGTCGCCAAGCTTGGCGACTTTTGGCATAGTTCTTGAGGGAGGCACGTGACCGTCGTCGGACCATTACCTAACTTATGTGGTAGGACGGTATTGTGCTTGAAATGGATGAATCTCCTAAAATTGCCATTGACCGTAATGTATTGGAAATCTTTTGAGTGTTCCTGTAGCAGAACTGTAAATGATAAAGACACTTTTTTTAATGGAGAAATTCATTTTCTAACTCTTTACAGCATATATCACTTCTGAGTCGTTTGAAATAGCCCAATACCTCTAAAAAATGCTTTGATGAATTTCGGCCGATAGAGCGTAATGTATTTCGAATCTTTTAGGCGGTTTTGTAGATAAACTATCCAGTCGAATGGAACCGAAAGGGGAGGTGCACAACTAGATGTTACAACATTCCTAAATATAAAGTTTCAACATTCTACGCCTAATAGTTTTTGAGATATGCGAGTTTAATGAGTTTCGGCCCATTGAGCGTAATGTATTTCGAATGTTTTGGGCGGTCCTGTAGATAAACTATCCAATCGAATGGAACCAAAAGGGGAGGTGCACAACTAGATGTTACAACTATCCAAAATATGAAGTTTCGACATTCTACGCCTAATAGTTTTTGAGATATGCGAGTTTAATGAATTTCGGCTCATAGAGCGTAATGTATTTCGAATCTTTTGGGCGGTCCTGTACATAAACTATTCATTCGATTGCGACCAAAAGGGGAGGTGCACAACTAGATCATAGAACAATCCTAAATATCAAATCTCAACATTCTACGACCCATAGTTTTTGAGATATGCGAGTTACATACATACGTACGTACGTACAGACGGCATGGAAAAACTGACCACAATAGACTCGCCGCTGGTCAAAATGAGTTGCAGACGCGTTAATATGATCGTGCATGCTAGCCTACGATGAGATGCATCGAAAAAATTCTTTAAATTAAATTTAAAGGTAGTCAAAATCGGATTTTTTGTCGAAATTTGGCCCCCAAAATTTTTCGGGATCACATTACTTCATTATACTACGTACAAGGAAGTAATAATAACAAATTAAGTAAAATAAATAAATAAATGAAGGTATTTTATTTTGATATTTTTGTTGAAATAGATTGTTAATTCATCTAAATTAATTGGCTGAAATTGTCGATTTAAGGAAAGAACCATCGATACTTTCTTCAGTTTGGCCAATGGCGTATATAGGTTTTCATACCATTTTGGTACTTGCTTTTTTTTACTTCCTTGTACGTAGTATAAGGAAGTAATGTGATCCCGAAAAATTTTGGGGGCCAAATTTCGACATAAAAACCGATTTTGACTACCTCTAAATTGAATTTTAAAAATTTTTTCGATGCATCTCATCGTAGGCTAGCATGCACGATCATATTAACGCGTCTGCAACTCATTTTGACCAGTGGCGAGTCTACTGTGGCCAGTTTTTCCATGCCGTCTGTACGTACGTACGTAGTACGTACGTACGTAGTCGTATGTATGTAACTCGCATATCTCAAAAACTATTGGTCGTAGAATGTTGAGATTTGATATTTAGGATTGTTCTATGATCTAGTTGTGCACCTCCCCTTTTGGTGGCAATCGAATGAATAGTTTATGTACAGGACCGCCCAAAAGATTCGAAATACATTACGCTCTATGGGCCCAAATTCATTAAACTCGCCTAACTCAAAAGCTATTAGGCGTAGAATGTCGAAACTTCATATTTTGGATAGTTGTAACATCTAGTTGTGCACCTCCCCTTTTGGTTCCATTCGACTGGATAGTTTATCTACAGGACTGCCCAAAACATTCGAAATACATTACACTCAATGGGCCGAAATTCATTAAACTCGCATATCTCAAAAACTGTTAGGCGTTGAATGTTGAAACTTTATATTTAGGATTGTTGTAACATCTAGTTGTGCACCTCCCCTTTCGGTTCCATTCGACTGAATAGTTTATCTACAGGACCGCCCAAAAGATTCGAAATACATTACGCTCTATGGGCCGAAATTCATCAAAGCGTTTTTTAGAGGTATTGGGCTATTTCAAACGACTCAGAAGTGATATATGCTGTAAAGAGTTAGAAAATGAATTTCTCCATTAAAAAAAGTGTCTTTATCATTTATAGTTCTGCTACAGGAACACTCAAAAGATTTCCAATACATTACGGTCAATAGCAATTTTAGGGGCATTCATCCATTTCAAGCACAATACCGTCCTACCACATAAGTTAGGTAATGGTCCGACCACGGTCACGTGCCTCCCTCAAGAACTATGCCAAAAGTCGCCAAGCTTGGCGACTTTTGGTGTACGTGTGTGCATATTTAACTCTCAAATCTCAAAAACTATTATGAAATTTCATATATAAGAATGTTGTAACATCTAGTTGTGCATCTCGATTTTTGGTTCCAATCTACTGGAGAGTTTATTTACAGGACCACCGAAAAGAATTTCAGTACCTTAATGTCTATGGACATCTTCATTATAATACAACTGTAGACAGTCATTGTTTGGTACATGCCCAAAATCTCGCCGTCTGTCCTCGACCTTGGCGAGTTTTGGCGAAATATCGCCAAATTTGGCGATAGTCAGTCATTTCGTCCATGCCCAAAGTATCGCCATTTGTCATCGTTCTTGGCGAGTTTTGGCGAAATATCGCCAAATTTGGCGATAATCTGTCATTGTTTGGTTTATGCTTAAAATCTCGCCAAATGTCGTCGACATTGACGAGTTTCGCCGAAATATCGCCAAATTTGGCGCCAAAAATTATTTCCTATTTTGTATAACTCTAAAACTTTAACCCGTAGATTTTTTAACTTTGTATTTAGAACTATTGTAATATCTAACTGTTTTCAATATCTTTTTTGACAGCATTCGACTGAGAATTTATTTACATGGTGAGCCAAATGACTTTGAATACATTGAGGTGTATAGATGCATTCAATTTATTGAAGGTCTGTGCTCACTGACTACTTTGGCTATCCCCAAAATCTCGCTGACTATCTCAAGTTTGTCGGCTTTTGGTGAAATATCGCCAAATAAAGTGTCAGAAGGAAATCTTTCAAATTTAACTCAGCTTGGCGATATCGAAATATTTGGCTAGAAATTGCTAAACCTTACTATTATTGATATTTTATCTCTTTCTAACAAATAAATTTAGAGGAAGTGCGTCGAAAATATTTTTGATCTAATGGACGTGCAAGGAAGTCATGTGTTGGACACATCAGATTTTTTTGTTGTTGTTGGAGGGACGGAGGATATTATTTGAACGAAAATTGTTTGAAATCTATAAGACCTTTTGACTGTTTTTTAAACTATCGGAGAAATTATAAACTCAATTATTTTTAGAGTCA
Organism: Cheiracanthium punctorium; assembly: GCA_038373885.1. NCBI lineage: Eukaryota > Metazoa > Arthropoda > Arachnida > Araneae > Cheiracanthiidae > Cheiracanthium > Cheiracanthium punctorium. The sequence goes on along the minus strand of JAWZYV010003555.1, from coordinate 636,315 downwards.
TTCAAAAATACACAAAATATTCTAATTAACCCATTCGTGCCTGGATATTTTTGCGACTTTCTTCGATTTTTGCTAACACCAGGAGTAATTGATAAATTTCTGATGTTAACTTTTTGAACAAGGGATGATTTCATTTAAAATCATTATGTATAAAAAATGAAATGTCAACATTCTACTTGGCCATATTAAAATATTTTGTGGAATTGAGGTTCAATGCTCGAGAATAAAGGCTAGGAAAAATAAATAACGTTTTCAACTGATAGCGAAAATGCCGTCCCAAAAAAGGGACGCTAGGCATAAATGGGTTAAATAATAATAATATGGCTTATAACATTCTAAAGTTAGTTTACGATAGATCTAATTGTTACTGGAGTTAATATATATATATTTTAAATTGCAGTTTTTAATTATTGTTTTAAATTTATGGGAGGGGTCCGGGCCCCCTCACCGCTTTCTTAAATGCGACATTGAGTCTGGCTATAAAGAATATACAGAATGTGAATTATTTAGTGGTAAATTTAAGAACTTCATTTTTTCTTCGAAAAATTACATAATTATACTTTACATCATATTTTCATGTTATACTTTTTTTTTGTTTGTTAATAGTGACTTATCCATTACCAAATTGTAGTTGTTTTTATTCCAACCTTGTTAAAAGCAAGTTCATACAATTTTTATGAACATAGAGATTTATTTTTCATTTCTGACAGGCGTTTATTTATGTGATATTTACATCTGTTCAAATTTTTTAACATGATAATCATGGTAACAAATTTAAATTTCTTACCACTTTTTTCCAGCTAAATTTATCTAAAAAACACGTGTTTATCTAAGAAAATGCAGAACTCTGTAAGAAAAAGAAGAACTAAATCGAAAACTTGCGCGTCGCACATTGTCGTTCTCAAAATTAATGTTTATTAGAACCTTGAACAGAATAAAAGCTTCACAAGTCTACAAATATAACAAAAAACTTGAATTATATCTCCCTAATTAAATATATTACACCCAGCTCTTCCACAAGTTTTCTGTTTTTTGTATCATCACTATCAGGTATTTCACTCGAAAACTTGTGTTGCCATAGAAACATTTTCAGACAGACGTTGAGTAACGTCATGAATCCTATGATCTAAACCAGACATAGATTAAATATAAATGTAGTACAAAAATAATATGAAAAATACACTAAATCGGAAACTTGGAACGTTGTTGTGCACAAAGTTGCTGTTCTAAAAGTCTGATCGGAAAGTAACGCAGCATATGTCAAAAAATTAATTTTTTAAAAATGTGAAAATTGTTATCTTTTCCACTAAACGCATTATGCCCATCATATTTATTATTATTACTCTAAGTTGCCAGTTTTCAGTATTATCGGGCACTTTTGTAGAAAATTTAAGTCAAACTGCGTTGCCATGGAAACAGGACTGATTTTATGCTACTTTTTCCTTAAAGGTTTCGACCTCACAAAAGTTTTTTTTTACCCCAAACATGCTAAACTCGGCCATTATCATTCCCAAAATTGATACTTTGTTACATTCCGAACAAAAAGGGCAACACACAGACTCTTAAGAAAATGGTAGGAGAACTTGAATAATGACTTCTCTACAAAATATATTATCTCGAGAAGACTTTTCTTTTCTTTTTTTTAGCTGTCTGCTTTAGTGTAATCGAACATTACGGCCAGAGAACATAATTCTACGAAATGCTTTTTCCTCGTTAAGTAACCTGCCTCCTGGGGTGATAATTCAACAGAATTCAATGCAATATGTAAAGTTGTCAAAGATTGAACTGCAAAAAATACAACCTTCAAATTGTTGCTATTTATTTAGAAATACCAACGACTTTTTTTTTTTTTTCTTTTCGTTGTGATTAATGCTAAGAAATCTCAGAATAAACATTCAGCTCACACTGCTTTATTATTGTTATTATTATTTTATACTCTCATGTTAACCTTTTGAAGATCAAGCATTTTCACATCAATCTGGAAGACCAACAGGATAGACTGCCCAACTCTGAAAAAGTGCAGTTGCTGCCATCGATCCATTTAACTACCAACAACATGGCGGCCGATCTAATCGTCCATCTGCAGCCACAGAGCTAAAGAAGTTTTCTGACAGTGAAAGCGCTGTAATGGTGGTTTCATGGCAGACCCACCGAGTAGCAAAAGATTAAATAATTTGCCTTTAAAATATGAAAAATTCGTTGCAGTAGAGCTGATTTATAGTTGCATCTAGAAAGCTTTTCAAGATTTCATTGTTATAAGTTTTTAAAAATTTTCCGTATTTCAATCCCATACGCTTGGCAATAAGAAATATATTAGAAGGGATATTTTGAATTTTAATTTTCAAAAAGAAAGTAGAAAGGTGGAGACTAAATGAATATTTCTGGTTTAATGTTTTAATTTTTGTATGTAAATTATTATCTTTTATTTATTTATCTATTTTTGATGACCATCCGCATAGTTATTTTTGTATTTAAAATATTAAGTGCAAACTGTAATTTTAAATTCATTTAGAAAACTTTACCAGATTTATTTACCCTAAATATTAAATTTAATTGCTCTAAGATAAGACGGTCTAATTAAAGGAGTTAATACCGGGAAATTATATCAAATAATTAAATACATAAGTACATAATTTAAAATCTTTATACAAAGAATTGAAGACTATATAAATATCATAATACACGGTTCCCATATAACCTTAATTTTTAAAAAATTGAGGTAAATTAAATTTAATAAAATCGTGCGTATATATATATTGGACCAAATTTTTATTTATTTATCTATTTTTATGCTGTTTATGTTCTGTGCTTACACTTGCTCGAAGGATTAATAGGATATCTATATTACATAAGTTTTTGAAGAATTTTGTTGAATCAAAAAATTTCCGAGTTAGCAACGTACGTATTTTGACTGTATGACATTTTCGTAAATGCAAACGATATTAAGTCAATTCGACTAAACTACTTGCTCAGAAAACAGCCATGTTTTTGTCGACAAAAAAAAAAAAGGAATAAAAATTTAAAAATAAGTAAATAAATAAACAAATCCATGCAAAGAACGAAAGCTGATCGATTTTTATCCACTAAAAATAATATGGTTATTATATCTTCGAATGGGATATCAGTTGCGGTCATTGTGGTATCTATTTGTAGGACGTGTTCTCATACATCCTTCATGTGGTAACAAGCGATCGCACTTCCACGTGGGTAGCTGGATTTTGAGGTCGAACACTGCAGAAGCTATACCATTGTTGTGGTCAAGAGTTTTAAAACGGATTCTTGAAGGCTACAGAATAGAATCAAGGATGTTGTTAAACATCCAGAAGGTCAATACCACGCACGATAGAAAGGATATGGGAATTTCCACGGCTCCGTGTTAGAGGATTTATGCTAACTCTTCAAGTTCCATAAGTATTGTGTTTTATTTGCTAAGCAGAAGAAAAAGTTAATTAATAGAGTTTGTTTCGTCATAATATTTAGTTACGCTGATCCCTGACTCTAACAATTCCGATCCGGCCACTTCAAAACAAAACTTTTTCCGTGATTAATCCAAAGAGATAAAAAAGTTATGGTCTAAAACTATAATAAATTCATAGCGTAAGTACGATTCGCTTGAAATTTTTCATAATTATGAATAAAAATAGAGTAAAGAATCTGCGCTCCTTTGAAAATCTGAAAATGCACCCGCTCCCTCTTTTTTAAGCGATTTCCCAATCTTTTCATCTCTATTTTACTTCCGAGAGTCAAAAAATTGAATCATTTGCGTGACAAAATTACTTTTTTCAAGTGAAAATGACGTCATACAATTGGAAGATTCCAATTCATTTAAAATAGTTTTTTTCAGATTACAAAGTATGATATTTTTTTTCACAAATAAATCGTCTGCATAGATATATAAGAATGGCTGTGTACACAAAACGAAATATTTCGAACGAGAGAAGTTTCCGCACGTTTCTAGAACAGGAAATTCGATTTGGGTACACAATAAAAATTGGAGTTATTTATTTTAGGCGGACTAAGATTAAATATATTGAGCGTAGACATATTTTCGTCGAATGTTTTTTCTAGCGCCCGTTTGCCTCCGCAACGTGCTTTGGCTTCTAGTTCGTAATATTATGCAATACACACCTGCCCAGTGTAGAACCTAAGTTAATCAGTTTTTAATTTGCCTCGGATTCCGCAAAGGCCTTTGTCGCTAAGCTCCGTTCCCATAACACAGAAGGGGAAGCAGCACAGTGCTTGGGAGGGTGAAAACCTCTCTCGGCTGGACTGCTGTGGAACCGTGTTCCGCCCTCCGTGTTCAAACGATAGCTAGTCACTCATCTGGAATTGTTTCAAAATTAGAAGACCACTCATCGGGGACAACGCTGGTCTGCCTAATAGACAGCACCATTTTGAAATGACCAACATCAGATGCCCGTGTAGCGGTCAAGCCTACAATTAGGCCGCTGACCCAGTCATTAGAAAGAAAAAAATTACCTCTGTAAAAAAAAGTTTTCCCTGGCATTTACAATGTAGTCATTGATTAAGTGCGTGTCTCTTTATTATAGATGAAAGGCCCAATTAGTCGAGTCCACGTTGTCCCCTACAAATTCGCCTCATTTTGAACTAATTTCCGATGAAATACCTGCGAGTAGATTGGCAGTCCCAGAAAAATTGAGCTAGCTATATACAGTGGCACAAAATTTGAAAAGTGCCCTAGACACAAAAATGTTACTGTCAGGCTTTATGATTGCTATGGTATGACACAGTGACGCACCCAAGATTTTAGTTTAGGTAGGGCTAAGGCCATTAATACTGATGAACTCGGCAATAGTGACTTCGATTGTAGTAATAACTCTCGTATAAAGTCAAAATGTTTTGCAGCACTTGCCCATAGAACACAAGCCCACTATCAACGTAACTCCTTATAGAGCCATAAATACTGATTTTTTCAATGACGTAATAGGGTTTAACTGTACTTCATACACCAACTGTAAGTATTTAATTTAAAACGAAAGCCTTTTTTGGTAAACAATATTTTAGAAATAATTTGAAGACAAATTAAAAATATAAAAATATTTTAATTCATTAATGACAATATTTTCAGATCTAACTCTCCAGCTTTAGGGAGGTCGAGGTCTTTAGCCCCCCATAGGTCCCGCCGTGGGTGCGCCTATGCTATGAAACTCTGGTAAAATATTCAAAGAGTTGATTTAGGGAATGAACAACCACAAAAAATAATGTGAAATTATTATTTTTAGTTTTAGTTACTTAAAGATTGATTATGATAATGAAAATATATCTTCATTATCATTAAATCATTAAATTAATGATTTTTCTGCGCGAAAAATTGTTAACTTCTCTGACTTTTCTAGGGATGGACTGCGAGACAGAAATTTGCGAGACGAGACAGAGATTTGGAGTTATTTTGCGAGACGAAACAGGCATATTTTACATTATGATATAGGGATTTTTGCGAGACGAGACAAAGTTTTTCAGCGATTTTGCGAGACGAGACAGCCGATTTTTCATCTCGCGTCCATCCCTACACTTTTCAATTACGATAGTTAAAGCTTGTTTGTAATTCAATACTACTTTTGAAAATTTATTTTTTTGAATTTTACATGAAAAAATAAATTACTTTCCGGAACGCCTAATATTTAAAAAAGAGAATCAAACACGTTTTCATGGATTTTCATTGCTGTTCTTCGAAGAAAAAAAAAAACTCTTTTTAGTCTTGGTACAAATATTGAAATAAACTAATAGCACCATGGTCTCCAAAAAATTCCAGATGGTCCTTCCTAAGCTGCTTTACACACTGCAATAAGCGAAAAAGCTGTGCTTTTGTGAAGTTTTCAGAAAAAATTCTTAAACATGGATCTGAGCTTCAGGATTTTTCGAAGAGTGACACGTTTTGTGAAAATTTCCGATTTTTACGAATTTTTTCTAAAAGATTTGAAACTGATACAGGTTTATCGCTTATTTCAGTATGTAGTACAGCTTGTAAAGAGACAGTTTCAAAATTTTGAAGTGTCTGACATAATTAGTTTATTTGTAGTTATGTTCCAAAATCACATGATTTTTTCGAACGGCACCGTTAAAAATCATTCAGAATTTTTAACCATTTTATTTTATTTCGATTGAACATATTTGCTTTCACGCAAAGTTAAAAACCGTATATATAGTCTACCTTTAAAAATTCTTCAAAATTTTAACAGCCTTCCCGTCTTAAATTTTATAGATTCAGAATTTTTTTTTTCGTTCTCTTTTACTGTGATATAAACATATATGCTCTAATTAAAAAAAAATAAATAAATAAAAAAAACCAAAAAAAAACCGGACATTTAAAAAATTCCAACAAGTTAATAAAATACAGCACTTAAATAAAAGAGCATTAAGAAATTTTTTTAAATGAAAGAAAAGAAATTAGGATCCATGGACGTAACCAGGGTGAAATGTTAGGTGGGGCTTTGAAATCTAGTTCGGGAGTGCTGACCAAATATATTAGTAATCGAAGGGGACGGGGAAGAGACTGTTTTTCAATTTGTATATTTTGTTCTTGAGAATTTGCTTCATAAAATGGCGTATTTTTAAAATACTTAATGTTTATTATGCTAATAGCTTTCCATTGAGACTTCATGAAAAATATTCAAATGATATATTGAGAGAATGCATTACTGGATATCCGTTAGAGTAATGTTTGTGCAGCAATAATTTATAAGATATAGTTACTAGTCAATTGTACCTTTTGAAGTCCATTAAATGCTGCCGAATAAAAAAGCAGTAAAAAAAAATAATAATCAAACCTTGGGATGAAAATTTACTGGAAAATGCATTTATTTTTCATTTTAAATATGTACGATGAAGTAAAATAAAAATGTTGTACAGGATGATCAATTTAAAAGAGTACCCGTTAGTTTTTCTTGTTACTCTTAAACCTGACGGACGTGGTAACTATTTTAACATTGAAGTATAATTGTTTGAAACCTTCTTAAGTGTGACAATGTGACAATTTCTAATACATCTTAAGTGAGACAATTTCTAACACAGTTGGATTGTTACAACTTTATGTGTGAGATAAAACAGACATGGAGACGCACGATGTTACTTAATCCTGTAATAATTTTATTTTTGAAAAACATAAATTAATTCACTTTTTTACATTATCATTCCTTGCAGCAAATGTTGAAAATGTTCGCCACCATTTTGAATGCGAACATGAACACATTGAAAGTTTTAAGTTTACACTCCCCCGCGATATCGTTGCACTGAGAAACAGGCTTAAAACAAGAGCTGCAGTTTTGTGTTCTCGGAAAAATGCGAGTACCGGTGTAACACGCAGCCAAGAGAAGCAAAATAATTAACTTTATATAAAGAAATCTAGCAACTATGATGAGAAATTCCCCCAAAACAAAGGGCATTTTTCATGATGTAAAATTCAACGATTGTTAAAAATAATTCGTTTTTAAACTTTCGTATATAGCTGTAAATTTATAAATTTTTTTGAAAATGTTAGGGGGGGCTGAAAGCTTTCTAGGCAGGGATCATCCCCGAAGCCCCCCCCCCCCTCCGGTTACGGCCCTGTAAGGATCGCTGTGCGAGGGAGGATAGGCGATTGCCTTACTAGACACAACATTAAAACACACATTGGAGCTATAAATAAAAATATTTTTCTATCTTAGAGCCTTGATATAAATTTTAAAACTTATAATATTCTAATTTCAAACCATAAAAAAATGGAGCAACACGCAACCAAGAGAAGCAAAATAATTAGCTGTATATATAGGAATCTAGCAACTATGGTGAGAAATTCCCCTGAAACATTGTGTATTTTTGATGATGTAAATTAACGAATGTTAAAAATAATTCGTTTTTAAATTTCCATATTTATCAGTAAATTTCCAAAATTTTTTGGAATTCTTGGGGGGGGGGGGACGTCTGAAAGCTTGCTAGGTAGGGCTCAGCCCCCATACACCCCCTCCCTTCCCCCTCTGGTTACGGACCCATAAGGATCGCTGTGCCAGAGGAACATAGGCGGTTGACTCACTAAACACAACATTAAAACACACGTTGGAGCTATAAATAGAAATATTTTTCAGTCTTAGAGCCTTTGATAAAAATTTTAAAACTCTTAATATTCTAATTTCGTACACATAAAAAAAAAATTAACCGAAAATTTCGAAAAATCGACAAAATAAAACGCTTAGGAAGAAAGAAAAGAAAAAAATAGAATAGAAAAGAATAAAATAGAAAAGAAAAAAAAAACCTTTTTATGAGCCTTGTACACAAAATAGATTTTTTTCTATAAAGACTCTAAAAAGTTCAGGCCATCCATAGCTGAGTGGACAAGACACTGAATATTTTAGACGGCTGAGGTGTGAAGATCCAGGGTCCTACCCTACCGCCCGGCTGTTGACCTAACGATTTGGAGTTTTGGACGGATTTCTCAAGACGCAACGTTGAGTACTCGTTAGAGCACCTTTATGTCCTCCACCAAAGGGCACGCTCCCCTTAGGCAGATACCACTCCTGCAGTTTTGCCTTGAACGCAAATCACATTCACAAATTGGACTGCACACTGTAATAAATGAAAAGCTGGTGGCTTTTGCGATTGTTTCCCAAAATACTTTTAAATGTGTATCTACACTGCAAAATCTTCGAAAGTGTAAACATTTTGCTAAACATCGTCTTCTTTGAAAAGCTCTCTTTTTCTTTCCTTCTTTCTTTCTTTCTCTCTCTCTTTCTCTCTCTCTCTCTCTTTTTTTTTTTTTTTTTTTTTTTGAATTTTCATGTATATATATTTATGAACTGTCAGTTTATTAGGGATTGATCCAGGAATTTTTTCCAGGGTCCCACTTTTGTGAAAATCGCTTATTTTTGTGAATTTAAATTCTTAATTTTGTGAATTTTAACACTTACTTTTTTCTGAATTTTCATACCAATATTTAATGAAAGTTACTTTTTTGTTAAAATAATGATAAACAGATTAAAATGTAGAAAAAATGCCAATCAAAAGCCGTTTTAATCTATTGTAATTTTGTGAAGGCGCCGCAAAACGGACCCAATTTTCGACTGCATTGACCCCTGTACACAGTGCAGTGTGTAAAGAGACATCATAAGAAAACTTCACGTTCCAGATAATTAGTTTATTTCTATTTGTAATCGAAAAACGCAAGATTATAACTGCACGATTAGCAATTAACGATTAAAAATTTTTAACTGTCGCTATGAATACCATTTTCATTTTTAAAGGCTTATTATTTCATTTTCATATAGCTTATACACACCAATAATAAAGTTGAGGTGTAAATGCAAATACTATTCTTATATTTAAAATCTGCGTTTAGCAAATTTTCTCTGCCAGTAATATTGCCCGGGTGTAAATGTAAACATCCAAACACTCAAAAGTTGCACTTAGTACTTTTCAGCTGCCAATAGTAAAGCCAAGGCATAAATGTAAATATTATAACTTCAAAAACATTCATTTAGAAATTTTCAGATGCCAATATTAAAGCTCAGGTGTAAATGTAAATATTCCAATTCATAAAAAATTTCATTTAAAATCTGCGTTTAGCAATTTTCATATGTTGATAGTAAGGCACAGCTATTAATGTAAACATTATAATTTTCAAAGCTTAGAATTCGTATTTTTCAGCTGTCGATAGTAAAACCCGGCTATAAATGTAAATTTTAATTTAATAAAAATGGGACATGAAACTAAAAATTTAAAGGTAATTTTAATGAATATAAAATTTGAAATATTGGAAAATTTAAGTAAAATTTGGTAAAAAATTGCAGCTACGCCACACCATTGTAACCAACTCTAATAAATAAATAAATATATATATTTTTTATGATACATATTTATACAGTACATAACTAAAATACTTATCTATGTTATGAACCAAAAGATTTGCAAATGTTCTAATAGTTATGAAAATATTTCAGTTTTATATGAAATCCCAGTATTTTTTCTTTAAAAAAGCATTTCTTTGGAGAAGAAAATGGTCGTAAAATCAATAAATACAGTAATATTATTTTCTGCCTCACAACGCAGCTAGTAATGATAAAAATACGGCGAAATGTCTACTCAATACCTTAAACACCTTGTCAGATAGGAAATTTATCGTAAAGAAAAATTACCCAAAACACACTTCTTCAGAAAACGCGCTTAAAAATACGTACAAAATACTATCTTTCGGGTTCATTATTTATTGTATAACTTAGCTTCTTGTTATCGTAGAAACAAAAGTAAAACGGTTTTGGAATACCGATCAAGTGAGTAATTAAATAAGCAAATTTTTTAAAAATGAAAAATTTCAGGAAACAGGGATATTTTTGGGAGCAGTTGCGTACCTCAAAGCAGTGCTCCCAAACACTTTTATCGTCGAGGACTGTTTGATAATTTTACAGCGGACAGCTGAGGGGGTGTGGGCGTTGATTTTTCATATTTTACACTGTTTTGATTTAATAACATTTGATAATGTTGATGTATAAATGACGTTACGTTTATTTATTGTGCAAAGAAAACTCGTTTTATTTATCTATTTGTCACTTTTCTCTCTTTCTTTTTTTTTTCTTCTCTCAGGTAACTCATTTATTTTTAATTTTATGTCACAATCTTGAAATGTTTAATAAACAATAAACTAATTTAAAATAGTTACAAGATTCCTTCTGTTACAAATGTGTAAATTAGCACGAACCCAACAAAGTCGCCCGAGAGAAATACACCACAGTAAATAAAATGGAAATAATTTAATGTTTCTTGGGCAGGGTTTCTACAGATTTCACAGTTTTTGCTTCCCTGACTTTTCCCCAACTTTCCCTGACATCTATCACGCTCTTCCCTGACTTTATGTAGCGTGCTTTCCCGAATTTTGCGTTTCTATTTTTAACATTACATCCTTTATTTAAGTAATATTTTTTTTATTGTAAAAAAAGGGGGCAAAATATATAATATTAAAATTAATATATACAAGAATCTTATCTGACATCACTGGATTCTAACAAAAACCATGTATGATAATAATTTAGGATAAAACTAAGCATATTTCAAGCGCACAAAATATGCTCATAAAGAACACATTTTAAAATTATTTATAAGGTTGAATTAGAAAATGAAAATAAAACAATTTCTATACTTAGGTTCAAACAGCAAATATTTTCTTGATTTTTACCGCAAAATTCAATTTTTCGTGCATTTCCCTGACCTTTCTTCAATTTCTGCTAACTTCCCTGACTTTTTTCCCCAAATCCCTGACCAAAACTCATTTCCCTGACTTTCCAGGTCTGTAGAAACCCTGTTGGGCGGACCACTGCCTTATATAGCACAGAAAAGACCACAGCTATATCAGTATACAAACAGAAGAGAGAGAGAGAAAAAACACATATCCACGTGCTTCTCTCCTCCAACCACTTACCTGTAAGGCGATCATGGTTTTCCAACCCGGTTCTCTTCTTACCTTCTTCGTCGCACGCACGCACACACCACTCTCTCTCTTCTCTCACACGCCAGAAAAACTCATCTGCAGGTGCGGCAGACGATAGAGAAGAGAAAAAACAACACAACACACCATTCTCCCCCCCCGCCCCCACACACACCACCACCACCACCACCGCTTTGTTTCTTTCGATGGTGGTGGGAGGAGAGAAAGTAAGCGAGAATCGTCTGCCTATTGATTCGTTCGTCTGCTGTTTTATTTTTATTTTTTTATTTATGTGTATAGTTTTTTTTTTCTCCTCCAACTCGGGGCGGGACTTCGGTTCCTCACAGGGGTGGCGTGAGAAAAAAAAACAAAAACAAAAAACACTGGACATTTTTATTTTTATTTATTTATTTATTATTTTTATTATTTTTATTACTGCGAAGTAATTTCTCCCCTTTTATTCTTAATCTGGACTTTCATAGTTCGTGATCGGCGGTGCTGCGGGGTGGTGGTCAGTGTAGCCCCGCCTCGGACCAGGGTTGGACGGAATGGGGTTTTTCCACGCCAGTAACCCCCCCCCCCCTCTCAAATCTCCCCCCCCCCCTCCGTGCGTGCGTGCAAGCATGAATGAATGAATGGAGGAATGAGTGACTGACTCGCGCGTTGCTTCCATTTAGTCTCCTTCACCCACGCCTTTATTTTATTTATTTTTATTTTATTTAGTTTCATTAACTTTCTCTCTCTCTCTCTGCGTCTCCCTTTCGTTTCATTTTTTATAGGGTCTTGTGCTGACATGTTGAGTCCTGCCGTGGAACTTTGGTTAGTTTCCGGTGATAGGATTTCTCGGAATTTGGAAATGGACTGCGTGGGTGCTCGGTTTCTTGGGGGGTTGGATGAGGAGGCAGGGACATACCCAGAAAAAAATGTCGGGAAGGGTCCAAATGGTAAAAAAAGGCACAATTTTTCACGAAAAGACTTCATCCTTATTATTTTTTGTTAACAAAAACTGAAATTTTGGAGGAGGTCTGGAGTCTGGACCCCCTGAACCACCCCCCATGGATATGACCTTGGGGGGGAGAAGAGTCTCCAAGTTATGTATTGCCGCGCTTCCCAAAATTTTAACCCTCAAAGGCACGAATTTTAAAGACGTTTGCTCGATAGCTATGAAGGTAAGCTAAATTTTCTATATCAGTTTAGTGAACAACTAATTAAATTTTGCAAAGCAGTTTGAAAGAAGTATGTGAAATTTTTATTATTCACGATCTGAACCCTTTTATTGTTAAAAAACTTACATATTAAAACTGGCGTAAGAAATTTGGCTTCTACTCTTATCCGGTAGAGAAAAATACGATGCAGATATGCATCGCTATGCATTTAAAGGGTTAATGCGCTATTTTATTTTATTTTTAAAGGGGCACTGTGTCCCTCCAACGAAGGATAGCTTACATTAGCCCCCCCCCTCACATTCCCCAGCATTACGTACACATTTGTATTCTTCAACAATGAGCGTTCAGTCACCTTTTCTGCAAAAGATTGCTATCCATAAAGTTTGAATAAACATTTTCAAATTGCAATATCCCTGAATTTCACTTAGAAATATGGGATTTTTTAAATTTACCTTTTATAAACAAAGAGCAACATTTTTCCAAATATAAGTGATAGGAAAGAAGGGACCGTATAAAAATTAAATTCCGTATTTTAATACAGTCCCAGAAAAAAAAAAAAAAAAAAAAAAAAATCATATCTGAAAGCTACTCTTAATTTGACAAACTTTTCTATAACTGAAAATATTTTTCGATCACTTATGGTTTAAAAGATGTCGTCTTTACTCGCCTAATAGTGGCCCTCGAATAATAGTCGCACCCTCGTTTTGAAGCAGAAAAAATAGTTTTCGAGTTACAATATTATGTACCACATTTTCCCCGTATAATAGTCGAACCTAGACTTTCACCATGAAAAATTGGTAAAAAAAAAAAAGTGTGACTATTACGCGAGTAAATACGGTAATCGCTTTAACCCTTTAAGGCGCAGTGATCCCGCTCTGGGAACACCCAACTCTGACGTTTTGACTGTTGCCAGTCACGAAGAATAGATTGGATTTCTATAAAAATAGTTGCGGGTGACAGAGCTCCGCGAGAATCTTTTACTTTTTAGCACGTCATTTCCCGTAAGAAAATGGCCACGGTTATTTTGAACAGCACTGACATCTGCTGAAAAATGGAAGAATGAGAAAACATCTGCAGAGATTGCCCAATGCTGAAAAAAGGGCAGCGGTTGCCATCGCTCGACTTAACGCCAGCAAGATGGCGGACGATCGAAACGTTCATCGCGTGTCACAGATCTAGAGACCCTTTTTTTTTTTTGACGACAGCTGGCTGTGCCCGCTGCCCTTTTTTCAGCATTGGGAAAGGGTTGCGCCTCAAAGGGTTAACATGTATTTTGAAACACCCGGTATTTCAGTATTCTCTAAATTAAATAATGACCACTGTAAGATTTTCTAGGGAATAGACTCTTCTCATAAATGTAATATGAATATCTGAGAGGCTAGAGCTTTTAAAACGCATGCATATATAAATATTTCTGAAAATTCTTCACAACTCAAAATATAAACCATTATCAAATATACAATTTTAATACATAAAAAGGAGCAAAGTCTATCGCTTTTATTACTGCCTGTAAAATAAGTATGCAAATTTCAAGACATTTCACGAGTAATTTTTAATTTCTGATGTTAGGAGTTAAACCGAAAAGTGTAAAATTTTATTTAAAAAAAAAGCGAAAAGTAAGTTTTAAACAGATGTAGTATTTGGTGTTTGAGGAACATTTAAATAACTGTAACTTCGGATCTAAGTAAAATAGATCTAAAATTTAATCCCTTGAGGCGCAACCCTTTCCCAATGCTGAAAAAAGGCATTCTAGATCTAGTGACCCTTTTTCGTCAAAAAAAGGTCTCTAGATCTGTGGCACGCGATGGACGTTTCGTTCGTTCGCCATCTTGCTGGTAGTTAATTCGAGCGATGGCAACGGCTGCCCTTTTTTCAGCATTGGGCAATCTATCCAGCTGTTCTGGTATTCTTCCATTTTTCAGCGGATGTCAGTGCTGTTAAAAATAATCGTGATAATTTTTTTACGGGAAATGACGTGCTAAAAAGTAAAGGATTCTCGTGGAGCTATGTCACCCGCAACTATTTTTATAGAAATTAAATTTATTCTTCATGACTGGCAACAGTCAAAACGTCAGAGTTTGGTGTTCCCAGAACGGTAACACTGCACGTTAAAGGGTTAAACTGTTTTGGAAAGTTGGAAGATGTAATTTTAACATTCCATCAAAATTTTAAAAAATGATATTTATATTCAGTATGACGTTTATAACGTGAACGGTTATCTTAATTTGTTGAAGTACATACTTTTTTTATTCGTTTATTTTAGGCGCTGTCCCTTAAAAACCGTATAAACTGAGCAAGGCTTTGAATCTATTAGATAAGTTGTATGAACAGACATTTGTCTGTCATGTACGGACATATGTACCCATACAGATTACAAAAATTAGTAATCCTGGAACAACAGGATTACTTAAGTTACAGGCTTTCTACTCTTATAGATGCTTGGAACTTTTTTGCAACTGTAAAAGAAGTCCCACCAGTGGCCGAGCGCATCGCGCTTTGAACTGGGAGACGAAAGATAACATGTTGAAAACCAGGTCCCCTTAGCCATCCTAACCGTTCGGAGTTTTTCGTGGTTTCTTCCGAAACTTACCGTAATCACGGGTTAAGACGCCTTAGAAAGACCCCCAAGAAAGGCGTCCCACCCCTCGGCCACTAGATCTTACGTGCAGATAATTTGCCGTAATCCCACAAACTTCTTCCATGCTACCACGGTCCTGATTAGTTTCTTGGTTGTTAAGAGGAAATCTAAAAATTTCAAAGGTTTTTTTTCATTTTTTTTTTCAAACTAGTCCATATTTTCTAACATTTCCATTGACATTCACCCTATTAAATTTTTCACGTAACGTAAATGAATATTTTTGATCAAATGTATTCATGTTGGAGTGACTAGAAATTTCCGTAATTTCGCCATTCTCAAATAAAAGTAAGCTCCCAACCACGGTTTTTCAAAAATCACAAGACAACTGTAAAAAGACGAACCTTTGGTACAGCCCAAAATGATAATATTGACCAAATATTTTTTCATGATTTTAATCAAAATGCTTTATTAAAACCTTTTTTTTCAGTATAATTTAATAACTTTTTAAAGAGAATTGAAGCAGAGGGGGGGGGGGCAGAGAAGAGAGGAAAAAGTTTTCTAGAAACAACACATTTCTACAAAATACTGTGGAAACATTTCTTGATTTGGCATATCCCTTTGACCGGGGCCCGGAGCAGCTGCCCCGCATGGCCTCCCCTTACTCAGGCTCTGTCTGTAGCATTTGAACAACAACAAAAAAAAAAAATATTAATTTTGCAATTATATTAACTAACACAGGAACGTAGTTCACATTAGTTTCTACATCCCACGTCATTTCTTATATTTAAATAAAGGCTGAAATTCGTATGTCTAAAATAATAATTTCTTTCACTATTACTTTAACTTGCATTCTACCGACCAAGAATTACCAAAAAAAGCATAAATCTCATGTAAGCGTAACCCGGAATATGTTTAACCTGTAAAACACTTTTTACTGCAAGGTTAGTGCAAGCGGGGAGAAAGTGCAATTTAACTAAGCGCTTCTTTTTCCATATCTGGCTTTATGATAAATCTACTAATCATTTTAAAGCAGTTAGCCAAATTCAAATATACTCTTTGTTAATTTACAGTATTAACTGAATAGTGTATTTTTCTGAATGGGATTGAACATTTTTTCATCTTAAAAAATTTGGCTAAACTCAGAAATTTGCTTTGATAATTTACTGTAATTAGCTAAATACGTGCTTTTCGAATGGAATCGAATCTTTTTCATCTTAAACCACTTTGTTAAACTCAGAACTATGCTTTGGTAATTTACTCGAGAATGGCTAATGCTCAAAGACAAGAATAGACAGACTTTTAAATTATTTATTATTGTATAACTGTTCGGAATTTCAAGTTTATTGGTGCAATTGTGTCAGATGTGCATTTTGTTTAAGTTGTAAATTGCGCTAAAATACGGAAAATCAATATACATTTTGAAAACAGTTAAGCGTTTTATTCTCGATATTTTATGGGTTGTATTTTGTACTTAATTTTCATGTAATTGGTTCAACCGTCTCAGAGACTCTTTAAAGCTGGGCAGAAACTACTAAAATTTTAAGATTAGATAGACCTACATTTTTAAAGGACAAAGATTTTTTTTATATTTTATTTTTAAATTTTTGTGTTAAATTTCTAGTAGATTATTCCAAAGGTTTGGATTCACATACAGTGGAAACAATCAAACAAACAAACTAACAATTTTTTTGCTTCTTGTATATAAACATAGATATGTAAAATGCAGACATACTTGAAGTAAAAAAACATACAGCATTTAAAACAAATTTAACTCAAAATTCAAAAGATATAAGGCAGCAGTATTCTTTGCTGTGCAGGTTAAATATTTTCCTTTTAATTAGTAACACTATATTATTGTAAATATACTACATCTAGTTTTCCCTTGAATACTGTTTTCGAAACTATTGTTTTTAATTATTTTGCTTGTTATATTTAAAAGAAGGAAAATACTGCATACAGTTAGGTTAAAGTCAATGGCTTTGTTAAGAAACTTCTGTAACATTATTTATATAAATAGCTTTACAAAATTACAATCATATTATTAACTAGATATTGCAGATGTCTGATAATTCCTATCTTTTTTTTTCAAGCATTGTTCAATTGTGGAACAGATTAAGAGGAATCTAATTATTCAAGGAACATTCAAAAGTTTTCGCCGAAAGTTCTTGTTTTAAGTAATCTAAAAAGAAATATGAGGAAATTTAACAAAAACAGTTTGTTAAAACTAATGTTCAGTACAAAGGAAAAGGGATTTTAATTGCAATGCTTTCTTCGGACACTAACACATAGCTGTAATTAAAGTAAATAAATAAATATGAATTAATATATAATTTTTCGAAAATTATTTCAAAATACGTAAATACTTATGTGCGCATTACGTAATATAGACTAAAGAGAATGAAATGAAAATTAGTGACGCCACTACAAACAAACACTTTTGATATTTACAAAATTTTCAGAGAAAAGTTTTAGGCATAATTTTAGTGTGTATCTTGCTTCCAAAAATTTTTCGATCAAGTTTTGCACTTAAAAAGTCCCCCCCACCACCACTAGGAACAGGTTAATTTTTTAAAATTATTTATAAGCATATTTTTGAACAATTGTGTTATAAATTAAAAAGATAATTAAATAATAAATATATAGATTGTTCCTTCGGGAATGAAAAATATCTTGAAAAATAGGAAGCAGTAAATCATAAATATATGTCTGAGCAACTTTCTTCTGCGGTAATTAAAATTCGAGGTAATGATTACGTTCTGATTTTAATTTTCTATTTTTCCCAAAGAGCAGATGTCAAGTTTTCCTTTTGCGATAACCGAGGTCTTCGAAATGCGTCTATAGATGGCGCTACGTCATCACATGAAAAAGTTAGGCTTTAATTTTGTGACATAAAAGATCATGTTATTTTCTAAGTAATGAAAAAGACAGTGACTTTGAAGTTGGATTTAGATTTAAATATTTTTCTTCGACATGAAAATAATTTGCATTTCTTTATAAAATAATAATAGTAATAATAATAATAAAAACTTGTTAAATGTTTTGTTTTGCTTATCTCAAAATTATCACATTATCTTATCACAATTTTTAATCTTTTAAAGATTCTAGCACACATTTTTCTAAAACATCTATTTTTGTATGGTTTGCACCGAATCTAAATTTTTATCGCTATCGTTTTAGTCGATAAAATTTTGTCTATATCTGAAAGTTGTCACTATTTTTCATTTTCAATTATTTTTTATTTATGAATAGGTACAGACTACTTTTTTTTTGCTCTTCTCTGCAAGGCCGTACCCAGGGGGGTCCGATACCCCCCCCCCCGAAATTTAAAATTTTGTTAACAAAATAATAATTATGAAGTCTTTTTTGTGAAGCCTTTTTCCCCGTTTGGTCCTCCGAAATTTTTTCTGGGTACGGCCCTGCTTCTTTGTACTTAAAAAAAAGAATTTTAATTTTTGCTAATTTTAATTATGTTTTCTTTCAGGAGGGGAAGTAAAAAGATGATTGACTGAAAGACGCTTACATCACTATATTCAGTTTTGGATATTCATAAAAGGATTTACGCTGTGAAAAAAGAATTCTGCTCCATTGTCCACCCACATGCAATCTGTTGAAACATAGAGTGAAACCGCACAGCCACGTGATAGCTCATTAACAAATTTAGTTTCATGGTCTCTTTGTTTTGCAGGAGAGGACACCTCACCTTAAATGTGTCGTTTAGAGCTAAACGTGTTCTTACAGAGTTTCACGACACAATTTGGATCCTCATCAGAAGGACGGGATACTTCCGCGAATTGACACCGGTCGGAAACGGCTAGCGACCGAGAAGAAGAGTTTTGGAACCACGGAATTTAACGTACACGTACACCGCACGATGGTCTTCAGAAGTATTGTGTGTTAACCGTTTAACGCGCAGTGTTCCCGCTCTGGGAACACCAAACTCTGACGTTTTGATTGTTGGCAGTCACGAAGAATAGATTTCATTTCTATAAAAATAGTTGCGGGTGACATAGCTCCACGAGAATCCTTTACTTTTTAGCACGTCATTTCCCGTAAAAAATTGTCACCATTATTTTTAACAGCACTGACATCTGCTGAAAAATGGAAGAAGGCGAGAACAGCTGGATAGATTGCCCAATGTTGAAAAAAGGGCAGCCGTTGCCATCGCTCGACTTAACTACCAGCAAGATGGCGGACGATCAAAACGCTCATCGCGTGCCACAGATCTAGAGACCCAATTTTGACGACAGCTGGCTGTGCGCGGGCACAGGGGGTAGTTAAGTCGAGCGATGGCAACGGCTGTCCTTTTTTCAGCATCGGGAAAGGGTTGCGCCTCAAAGGGTTAAGGCAAACCTGCACGAGGAAGGGTATCTACTTAGATGGGATTGCCTTAGTCGGGGGAAATTTTTAAGGGGCTCTAACGCGTACATCTGGAGAAATTCGCCTGATACTCCAGACAGTTAGCGAAAATTGCTAACCCAACTGTACCCAGATATTTTTACGACTTTCTTCGATTTTTGCTAATACGAGCAATAATAGATAAATTTCTGATGCCAACCTCTTGAACAAGGGATGATTTCTTTTAAGGCCGTTTTTCGAAAAAAAAAGAACTCTGTTTTTAGTCTTGGTACACAAATTGAAATAAACTAATAGCACCATGGTCTCCAAACAATTCCAGATGGTTCTTCATAAGCTGTTTTACATACTGCGATAAGCGAAAACGCTGTGGCTTTTGTGAAATTTTCAGAAAAAATTCTTAAACATGGATCTGAGCTGCAAGATTTTTCGAAGAGTGACACGCTTTGAGAAAATTACCGATTTTTAAGAATTTTTTCTAAAAGTTTTGAAACTGATACAGATTGGCCTGTCTTCGCAGTATGTAATAAAGCTTGTACAGAGACAATTTCAAAATTTTGAAGTGCCTGGCATAATTAGTTTATTTGTAATTAAATCGCAGGATTTTTTCGAATAACACCGTTAAAATCATTATGTATAAAATTTGAAATGTCAGCATCCTACTGGGTCACGTTGAAATATTTTGTGGAGTTGAGATTCAATACTAGTGAATAAAGGTTAGGAAAAATAAATAACGTTTTCGACTGATAGAGAAAATGCCGTCCCCCCAAAAAATAAGGACACTAGGCAGAAATGGGAAATTCAGAATTTTTTCTTTCATCACATTGACGAAATTGTCGGAGGAAAGCCCATTGTTTAAGAAACCTGGTTAAGAAATTAGACGCATACTTTAACACTTCTTCCAACGTGATCATTAACAGGTATGCATGAAGACGGCGTTTCCGACTGCGCATTGCTACGTGATTCTGAACCGTCTAGGTGTGTCCTACCCCTCCTAAAAATTTTGTAAAACTAATTTCGAATCACTCTATACATGTTGTTATTATAATTATTTTTTTTAACTTTAAAGTAAAAGGAGGGTTGGGGGGGGGGGGGTTAGAGCACTTCTCATGAAGTAAATATCTACTGAAAAACAAGTGAATGAAAATCTACAAATGTATAACACAAACTTATATGTCCCTATCTAAAAAGAAAAAGAAAAAATCTGGAGTGACTCCACTCGACTTTCCGAACACTTACAATTAAGATCATTACCAAGCATAATAAATTTTTATCGATGAATAATTCAAACATATATACCAAACTGAAGCTCAATCGAATATGCCGTTTAAACGCTAGCGCACTTTCAATAATTTCCCCCCATAGGCCATAATGTAAAGGAAATCTTTTTCGTAGCTCTGTAGAAAAACTATAAGTTCTATACACATCAAAATCAATACCGGTCTTACGACGGTGGTTTATAACATGTATACCATATTTGAACTCAATCGAATGTACCGTTTAAACGCTAGCGCACTTTCAAGAATTCCTCTCATAGGCCATAATGTAAAAGAAATCTTTCTCGTAGCCCTGTAGAAAAATATACGTCCTATACACATCAAAATCAATACCGGTCTTACGATGGTGGTTTATAACATGTATACCCAATTTGAGCTCAATCGAATTCCCCGTTTAAGAGCTATCGTGTTCACTCACATACACACAAACACACACACACACACACACACACACACACACACACACACACACACACACACACACACACACACACACACACACACACACACATACATACATCTCGTAAAAATAGCATAAATGAATTCAGAAGACCTCAAAACGTGTCAATACACCAAAATCTCGAAGTCGAATTTTTTCATGATTGCAATACTTTCCTTACATGGTACATGTTCGGAAAGTAAAAAATCTGGAGTGACTCCACTCGACTTTCCGAACACTTACAATTAAGATCATTACCAAGCATAATAAATTTTTATCGATGAATAATTCAAACATATATACCAAACTGAAGCTCAATCGAATATGCCGTTTAAACGCTAGCGCACTTTCAATAATTTCCCCCCATAGGCCATAATGTAAAGGAAATCTTTTTCGTAGCTCTGTAGAAAAACTATAAGTTCTATACACATCAAAATCAATACCGGTCTTACGACGGTGGTTTATAACATGTATACCATATTTGAACTCAATCGAATGTACCGTTTAAACGCTAGCGCACTTTCAAGAATTCCTCTCATAGGCCATAATGTAAAAGAAATCTTTCTCGTAGCCCTGTAGAAAAATATACGTCCTATACACATCAAAATCAATACCGGTCTTACGATGGTGGTTTATAACATGTATACCCAATTTGAGCTCAATCGAATTCCCCGTTTAAGAGCTATCGTGTTCACTCACATACACGCAAACACACACACACACACACACACACACACACACACACACACACACACACACACACACAAACACACATATACACACACACGCACACATACATCTCGTAAAAATAGCATAAATGAATTCAGAAGACCTCAAAACGTGTCAATACACCAAAATCTCGAAGTCTAATTTTTTCATAATTACAATACTTTCCTTACATGGTACATGTTCGGAAAGTAAAAAAAGAAATGTAGTGCATTAGAATAACTGGCGGCATTTAACTGTCGCCGATCCAAAGCAGCTCCAAAGGAGGTGATATCAAAGCTGCTCTCTATTTCTTACACACACAAAACTTCCATATTGTTGCAGAAAAAACTCAGCTTAATTTCGATAGTAGCGTAACGCGTAGTAATGCGCAGTTTGTTGTTGTTGTTGTTGTGAACATGTATAATCGGATTTGTGTGCTTGACTGAAAGTCCGCTTATAAATCCTCGTCAGAAGGACAGCACAAGATAGGGCGGGGGGTCCTCCGTGGGTGTCTTTCTAAGGGGTCCTAAGATAACATGAAAGAAGGTATTCCAAACCTGCAATGCATGATGGGAAATGTGTGAAGCGGTCGCTCCAATACCTTCTTTTATATTATCTTAAGGGGTCCTAACTGTATTTAAGCTAAGTTTCGGAGAAAATCACGGAAAACTCCGAACGGTTAGGTCGACGGAGGCGCGATGGGACCCGAACCCGGGACCTTCACACTTCGGCCCTGTACCATTTCCAGTGACATAACCACCGGTGCCATGGTGAGGCATAATGCATAGCTTAAAAGTCCAGTGTATGTGGAAAGTTCTAGTAAGCAGTCCACTTGTCGGGACGAAACACAAATTTATTGATTCTAAAACTGACAAACGGTCTGCTATACACAATTCGAAGGTACTGAAAAACAATAACAAGTTTTGCAGCAGTCAGCTTAGCACAGAAGCTCTTTCAGATACACACGCAGTATAATTCTTTCACAGTCTAAAATTTAGTGGAAATTCTCCACTGGGAAACTGATATCTGTTCTTCGACTTAAAAGAATGAAGTACTCCAACACAGAGGTTTCAAAAATAAGCTTCTCAAAACAAGCGATAAGTCGCTTCAAAATCACGCTATAGATAAGGAAGCACAACTTCTCAGCAAAGCTCGTGTTCCTCTATTCGCCGAAACCGCTGACAAAGTGACTGAACTCCTGTGTGAGATCTGCCGTTATATAGGCTCTTCGAAATCTCTAGGAATTTCTAGAGACTCCAGAAAAATCCCAATCAATTGTGAACTTTGATTGCGTAACATAAATGCAATTGACTAATGCTAGGCTGTATGCGTAGTATTAATTCAGGGAAGCAAACATTACAGGCTCCATTAGTAGAATCGCTCCAAAGGTCCCCAAATGACGCCAAGCTTGGCACCTTTTTACGGAAATATCACCTAATTTGGCGCCAAAAATAAGTCCCCGAACGTGAAGTCAATTAAGCGATAGCAGGAATATTTCTTGGTAATTCGAGAAAACTCTATGTTAAGCAATTGGGCCATCCAAAACTCCCCATCTCGCGTACTAGTTGACTGCTTTTCATGCAGACGCGTAGAATATGATTTTGGAACTCTATTTAATACCTGAAGGGCAAAACAATACAGAAATTCGAAACAATATTATTCCAGGACTTAAATGACACCTACCGAAACGCCACATTCGTCGTGTTAAGGCTGTTCTTCTCATGCAACTTTTGAACAGCTTTTAGCGAATTCAGTTGAGTTATAGATTTGAAAGAAAATTAGAATGTCTCTTTACAAGTTGAACTGTGGACTGCTACAAACAATGAGCCTATAGGAGTTACGAAACAGGATTAAATTCTAAACATACGGAATTTTGTAATATTTCCCTTAACCCTTTGAGGCGCAACCCTTTCCCAATGCTGAAAAAAGGGCCGCCGTTGGCATCGCTCGTCTTAACTACCAGCAAGATGGCGGACGATCGAAACGTTCATCGCGTGCCACAGATCTAGAGACCCTTTGTTGACGCAGATGGCTGTGCCGCACAGCCAGCTGTTGTCAAAAATGGGCCGCTAGATCTGTGGCACGCGATGAGCGATTCAATCGTCCGCCATCTTGATGGTAGTTAAGTCGAACGATGGCAACGGCGGCCCTTTTTTCAACATTGGGCAATCTATCCAGCTGTTCATTTTTCAGCAGATGTCAGTGCTGTTAAAAATAATCGTGACAATTTTTTTTACGGGAGAGGACGTGCTGAAAAGTAAAGAATTCTCGTGGAGCTATGTCACCCGCAGCTATTTTTGTAGAAATCAAATCTATTCTTCGTGACTAGCAACAGTCAAAACGTCAGAGTTGGGTGTTCCCAGAGCGGGAACACTGCGCGTTAAAGGGTTGAAAAGTTGCATGATTTCCAAAAAAAACAGTCTTAAAGAGTGCGTTTTTAAAGAGTGAAGGCAAATAATTCCTGGGAAAAAAGTTAGTTACCAGAGTCTGGTAGAGTCAATTAGCGAACTACACGCTGCAGACGATTATTATGAGAGATTCTTCATGTCGGATATAGAAGTGATAATGGTATTTCCTGCGCATTTTATGATTGATGACAGGAGGTCACACACAAAGTCTTTTATCACCTGACCTCCAAGTTCTTACTCAAATCATTATTTGCTGATAAGGATACAACTATCAACATTTCTCTTTCCTCTTTATTTTTGCCAGTGGACTACACAAGGCCCCGAGAAATAAATTTGATGGAAGATTTTGCGTCCAGACACACACACTCTTTTCAACATTCCATCAAAACATCCAGTTTGAAGTATGTGTTTCGATTAAAAAAAGAAGATGCATTAAGTGGAAGTGGTTTATTTATTTATTTTTTTTTTTTTAACAATGAGCTTAGAATCGACTGTGTTTAGACGGGTGAATCAGTAATGACAGTTATAAATGAGTAAATTCTAGGAATTCATGTGTGTCTGGAACTTTATTAAGGTGCATTTTATTGGTGAAAGGTTGTAGCCACGAAGTTAAATCTTTAAGGGGGACACTTCCCTTAGAAAAGGGAATAACGCTGTTGTTGCATATAGATGGCGCAACAACTCACTCGGTAACTGATGGTGTAGCCATCGAAGAGAAGGCAATAGTTAAAAAGAGTTTATTTATAATGACGATCCCACTCAAGCAATCGGTATTTACATTTATTTCATGCGGCGATAAATTTTAACAGAGCTTTAAATTCTCGCTAAACTCAAATTCATAATAAAATATTAAATTCATGTTACATAAAATAACTAAGTAATGAACTCAAAGCCATTCTCTGAGAAAGCCACAGACGAAAACTTCTTTTTTAGTCCTGTCAAAATAGACGAAAAGAACGTGAAAGTTCGGAAAAATTCGCATAGAGCTTAAAATTGGTTCAGAACTTCAATATGTCATTATAAATGAAATGCCAAAAGTCCCCATCGATCATTGTGCTGCTAAAAATTTTAAGCGAGGTCAAATGTTGAAAAATCATCTTAAATTGTAAATTTTATTGTAAAAATAGTTCATAAAAAATTTGTGTATTATGCGATTCTCTACAATAAATAAATAAATAAATAAATGAAAATAAAATAAATAAAAATGTCTGAATACTTTTTTTCTTATAAATCATCATATATGATATATCGAGGTTTTAAAACTTTCGAAATACTATATCAATGAGTAGTCTCGCGTTTCTCAAGACCACACAGACAAACGAAATACATCAGCATTCTATATGCGCACTCGTTAACAAATACAAGGTGAGACTGAAAAGTGTCCAAAACTTTATGGGGTGATAGGACGCATATACATGAGCAAATTTTGTCTTACAAAGTATAGGCAGAACGCATTCATCCCACCCTTATTATTTTATGCACCAGTGTTTCTTATATTTAATTCATTTATTTAAATATATAATTAAATTACCTATTTGCATACTTACGCATTCATTTTTGAAAATTCCTGGGTGATTTTTTTTCCCGATGCCTTTTTATTATTTATCTTAATTTACTTTCCACTTTTCCAAGTTTAACATTTTTATAATTTTATTTTTGAAATCAACAATATAAAAATAATTTTTTGAAAAATGTTAGAAAAATCATTAAGTGATAGCATTAAAAATAACTAATTTCTCTATTTATTCGAAATTGAATTTGTTATAAGTAGTACTCATGCATAACAAATAAAGGGAAAAAAGTTTGCACAGCACAAGACTTGGATCCGTGGATGCAAGAGTGCATCTCGAAAGAGCCTGATATTAAATACACGCCACGCCATATTCAAATGGACGTTTGTGTAACTTATATTAAAAATGTGGCGAAAACTTGGAGGGGTGGCGATTTTCTTGACTACATTTCAGTATATTCGAGTATTGTACCTTACAATTTTACGCGCAATACGCTACCACTATGCCGAAGATAACTAACATAAACTTCCTCTTAGCCGTAAGTCTATCAGAAATATAAAAATAATATAATAATAAATGACAAAAGAAGTTCTGCGTCGGCCGGGAGTCGAACCCGGGTCAACTGCTTGGAAGGCAGCTATGCTAACCGTTATACCACCGACGCTCGCTAGATAAAGGCTCATCTTCCTTTAATGAATAAAAGAAATAGGTCGATCGATTCACTTGCTTGAATTCACGTATTATGTGTGTTTCACTTGCAGGTGTCTTTTCTTTGTTAGGCTGTGTCTGTGATTCTTTTTTTCTCTCCCCTGGATCCGCCTTTGCGATATCTTAATTTTATTACTTGAATACTGTAATAATTTTTGCTTCGAATAAAGGTATTACATAAGAATTATTTGATTTTATTGATTCTGATTTAAACTAGCCTTTTACTTTTGTTTACGTATGTTTTTGTCAGAATCTTGAAATATGTATTTTTTACTTTAGAATATCATTTTTATGTAATTTTTGGAAGGTAGTACGCCTTTAGAATAATATTTGCTTGCATTATTAAACTTATTTTAAGAAAACGGAGCAGTGTCATTGTTTATAATCGGCCTAAGGCAAACCTGGATTGACGATAAAATTTTGTCGTCAACTCAAAAAATCCCCAAAAAGTTCAATATTAAAGTTGTCCCGATTATATTTCATGCTACCTTTTCTCAGCTTGTCCTATTCGTATTATACAGCTTATTCACAATGTACTGCTTTTAATTTCGAAAAACATTTAAATTGGGAAGGAAGCGAGTTTTTTTTTAATCATCCATAGTCCAGGTACAATATCATTACATTTTAGACATTGTAAACGTACTCAGCCGGCGCCTTTACTGAAAATGCACTTGCTATAAAGTCGGTACAGTGCCGGTTCCGTGCTCGTAGCGTACGTGCTCATAGCGTACACCCCATCAAGGGTGCTCGTAGCGTACATATGGTGCTCATAGCGTAGCCCATCTTCCCCGCCACCTGCTTTCACCACAGTAAATTGAAAAGAAGAAATAAAAAGGCAACACCGGCTAAATATAGATCTACTTTAGTAGCGGCCGTTTTAGTCCACAAAATCGTAGATTTCATTACTACTATTTATTTTCAACAAATGTGGTGAAATTTAAGGCAAGTCAAGCAAAGAGTCATTGTAAATTTTGTTTTCATTTAAGGAACTGTTTTACGGTCGATTCCCAATTATAATGAAGTGTTTAAAATAAAAAATTGTATCTAGCGGTGTATATTTCAGAATTTCTTTTAGCATGTTCGAATACTGGATAGAGCTTCAAATATTAAAAACAGTGCTGGCTGTAAAACATTAAAGAAAAACAAAAGGTATCTTAGACCCCCCCCCCCAAAAAAAATAAATAAAATAAAAATAAAGGTGTTCTTGGAATATGAATGAGAAGAGGAAATGCTTAGGAAAAAACATTGATTAGCTCAAAATTCATTATATATATTTTTTTCACATAACCCACAAGACAATTGCGCCTTATTAGATTCATGAAAGTCTCAGACGGTACATTACAAAAATTTTAAATACTTGTTAATATCTGTGTAGTGTTGGACTCTATCAAGTACCAAGGAAGGGATGATATGACATAATATTAATTATTAATAAAAATAATGAATATATTAGTCACTTTATAATAGCTTGTTTAACAAATGCAGTTAAAGGAGTAACAACTGAATAATTAATAAAGCAATAATTAACAGTATCATAGGCGCACCCACGGAGGGGGCTATGGGGGCTAAAGCCCCCCAAAGCGACCCGTAGATTTAGATCTGAACCCCCTTAAACACCATCCCCCCAAGATTTAGATCTGAAAAGCTTCGAACATTGTTACAAAAGAATTAAAATATTTTATGTTTTAAAAATTGTCTTTAAATGTTTTAAAAATATTCTTAAAATACTTTTAAAAAGGACGTTGGTTTTTAAATATTTGCAGTTAGCGTGACCCATGTACTACAGTAATTTTCTGCATCATCTTTAGCACAGCGATCAGGTAGGCTTTTCGCTTCTAAGTGTGTAATTCTAAGCTACTAAAATGAGACGGGCTCGGGTTCTGTAATTCGCGATTGTGAATTTCCTATGCAGAATTATTTTTCAATTTCGTTTTCAAATCCTGGGAGGGGTAATTACCCCCATTACCCCTCCCCCAGTAGAACCACCAATGTCTGTACACTTTTACATTTTTTTCTTTCTTATAGCTTGATTTTCAGCCGGGAACGCAGCAAGGCGAAGGCATTTATACAGATAGAAAAATTAATAGTTTAAATAGCAATATATTTTTAAATGATGCTTTTTTATAATTTTAAGAGGTTTCTAGTATAATACATTATGTACACAGATTGCTTACACACTTTTAAACAAGAGAACAACAACGTTAAACGATCAATATGTCCAAAATCCTCATTGCTTTCAATAGGATGACCAGCAACTCAATTTTCTTGGTAAAGGAGGTGGTTTTTTTCCCATGTATTATTGTTTTCTAAACTACGATTTTGTGGACTAAAATGGCCGCTACTAAAGTAGGTCTACATTTAGTCAGATTTGCTGTTGTGAAAACGAAAACAGGTGGCGGGGGAGATGTACGCTACGAGCACCATATGTACGCTACAAGCACCCTTAATGGGGTGTACGGTATGAGCACGTACGCTACGAGCACGACACCACAGTGCCGTTTGCTTTGCTGGTCTTCTGGAAAAAGGTGCAAGGACGGCGACCACTATTGTTATGATTTGCCGATGCTGATAAGTCAAGCCTTGACGTCACTACAGGGGATAGTGACCCTGTAGTGACGTAGATTGGTGTGATTGGTAACAAGGGCGGCTAGAGAGGGAGCCATGACCCCTCCGTCCGAAATTTTGTTTCAGAAATTTAGATTGTCATAATTCACGATTTAACACTTCAATTTGCATTTTGATCAATTTTTAGACGTACGTAAAAAGTTCAATGGCCTCCTTCGAGAATTCAGTCAGGGGCAACACTTGGTGGGTAATTCTCTACAGTTTGTTTCAGTGTCCAAATCGCGACCCTTAAAAGTAGATCTCAGGAGATTAATTGTAGAGATGTCGATTCGAAGTAAAGGAACAGTCGGTTGACTTAGAAGCATTGAAGTTTAACTTGTGGAAGTCTGAGAATTCGCGAACAGCCTCCAAAGAAAGATCTAATTTAGAGGAGATTTTAATTTAATGATCTCGGCACCACTTGACCACAAAACATGTCATCCGCAAAAATGGCAAAAATGTCTATTTGGCAAGGGAATACTCTTTTTTTTTTTCTTTTCTATTCCTGCAATAAATATGGAGAAAAGTGTGAAACTTAAAACAGAGGCCAGGGGATGTCTTAGTGCAATTTGTAAAAATCAGATTGCTTACTTTGAAACGTTGCTCACAGCAAAAATGTCTGTGATTCAGGAAATTTGAGATCCATGGAAAAGCTCTACCCTGATCCCAAAATTGTTATACCTGTATTTCCCGACCTTATCAAATACCTGTGTCAGGTCGAGAAAAAATGCTAACGTACGTGCGGTAGGTTTGCAGTTTTGAGCATCTATAGCACCCTGATTGAAGAATAGAATTTGTCGGAATTAAACTACTCGATAATAGACGTGTGTTAATAATCTCAATATTATTCTTTCAGTCACCTTGCATGTAATACAAGTGAGAGCGATAGGACGGTAGCTGTCAACGGAATTGGCTTCCTGGTTAGGTTTTCGAACAGGAATAAAAAATGGCCGATTTCCACTGTCTTGGGTGTTTTTCAGTTGTCCAAGACAAGTTAACCCTTTAACGCGCAGTGTTCCCGCTCTGGGAACACCCAACTCTGACGTTTTGACTGTTGCCAGTCACGAAGAATAGATTTGATTTCTATAAAAATAGTTGCGGGTGACATAGCTCCACGATAATCCTTTACTTTTTAGCACGTCATTTCCCGTAAAAAAATGGTCACGATTCTTTTTAACAGCACTGACATCTGCTGAAAAATGGAAGAATGCGAGAAAAGCTGGATAGATTGCCCAGTGCTGAAAAAAGGGCAGCCGTTGCCATCGCTCGAATCAACTACCAGCAAGAGGGCGGACGATCGAAACGTTCATCGCGTGCCACAGATCTAGAGACCCTTTTTTGACGCTGACCCATCTTGCTGGTAGTTAAGTCGAGCGATGGCAACGGCTGCCCTTTTTTCAGCATTGGGAAAGGGTTGCGCCTCAAAGGGTTAAAAAGGTTTGAGAGCCTTTCCCTCCTATGTTACCCGGATAATCCGGGGCCATCGTGATTCTACCGGGCCTGCTTGTGCTCTTCGAAAGAAGCCTACGGACGTTTCCTCATTGGTTAGATTCGGCAGTTTGATGACGTAGCTAAGTGAGCATCCGTAGGCCTCTTTGGATGACTCATCGGCGTGCATAAGCAGGCCCGGTAGTATCACGGTGGCCCCGGATGATCAAGGAACTGACCATGAAATCCATCCGGCCTTTAGACTTAGGTCTAGGGATGGACGCGAGACGAAAAATCGTCTCGCAAAATCCCTATACCGTAATGTCAAAAATGTTTGTCTCGTCTGGCAAAAAAAGCTGTAAATATCTGTCTCGTCACGCAAAAAGTCGTCTCGCGTCTATCTCTACTTAGGTCCTGATTCTGAAGAGTGTTCGATAATTCTGCACTCTCAAAAGTTATTTCTTCAATTTACGGAAATTTTGCAGCAGTGCTGCCGGAATATTTCCGTTTCTTTGTTCTTTTTTTCCCTGTCTATTGAAGAAAATTCTTCAGATTCAAAGAAATATTTTCCTCTTTCTTCAGATTTTCGAGAAGAATTCACGGAAATATAACGTTTCCCAGGAGTACGGAAATTATTCGTTGAAAAAATGAGGAATAAATTAGCGTATAAAAACGCGCTGTCAAGTTATTTCTTCAATTCACGGAAAGTTCTCTGGGAGTAGTGCTGCCGTAATATATCCGTTTCATTTCATCTCAATTGAAGAAACTTCTTGTGATTTAACGGATTCTTTTTTCCTCTACTTCAGATTTCACGGAAATATTATGTTTCCATACAGAAAAATTCACGGAAATATTACGTTTCCATACAGAAAAATTCACAGAAATATTACGTTTCCATAGACAACGGAAATTATTCGTTGAAAAATGAGGGATAAAGCGATGTACAAAGAAGAATTTTTCTGAGAGTGTGTTGCAGTAAAATCCTCATTGAAATGATTGTTGACATCACGGCAGGATTTAACTTGATTTCTTGTAATTATAGACATCTTATCCGATCTGTTAAATGCCACTTTGCTTTCTTTACCATACTGTTGAGCTAAAGCTTCAGCTTTCTCGTGATCCTTTACCGTGGTACATCTACCATTACCAATGATAGCATTAGTGTCCTCATTTCTGATTTGTATTTTATCAAGACTTTTAGCCATTTTCCACAGCCTGGAATTTGAGGTTGTATAATCTATTTTCTTGCAAATGTCATGCCAGTTTGATCGCTTAATTTGGACGTAAGTTCTTTTAAATTTAGCGTTCAGTTCTTAAGTTCAATCTTTTTTTGCCCATACTAGCATTTTGGGCTGTTTGCTTTAGTAGTTCAGATGTTTTGTTAAGTATGAGTCTACATAGGGTCTCTGCTAAAGTAGTATCTCACTTTTGTATGTTTTCAACGAGTCTTTCATTTTGTGGCTGTAAATATTACAGACTTAAAATGAGACCATTCTCTCTCAAAGTTATTCAGTGGAGGAACCTGGGAGACTAGCTCTTCATAGACCTCAAATAATGACCAAAAGTTCCAGCGGAGATTACGATCTTTAAAGGAGCTAACTTTGAAGTAAATTTCTATTAAAACTGGAAGGTGATCACTTCTCATCTCATCAAGAACTCGCCAAGAGCAAAAAGAAAACAGACTTGGACCTTGGACTAATCTATGATTAGTGCAGGTCTGTTTAAGTATGGCGAGAGGAAATGGATTAATGTCTCTAAACTGTCATAGATCATACAGTGTATTCGAATTGTTTTGAATACTTCTGTAAAATACCTGAAATGGTACGTGCATTATTTTTTGATGAAGGTTTTTTATACTTAACAACATAAATCCCCGTTAGAAATTTTGATTGTATCTAAAATACACCTTAAACAATAACTACCCATAGAGCGCAATATATTGAAATTGTTTTGGATGCTCCTGTAAAATAAGTATAAATTCTAGTGGTATCGTTTTCAGTAAGATACATAGTGAAGTACATTAGGATGCGATATAGCTATTTCGTAATGACTAATACATATTTACAGCAATCAGAGAAAGGAAGGACATACAGGCAAGCCAAAATCAATAATACTTGTAACTTTGTTGTAAAAAGGAATAAAAACATTAAAATCTAAGAGTTTTGAATTCATAAAATGAAATTTCATTGTGTGGGTGGGACCCATTCTTCATCCTCCCCCTCTACTCATTGTATAGGGCTTACAGTACGCCTCTACCTGCACCTTTAACCCATTTGTGTCTAGATATTTCTGCGACTTTCTTCGATTTTTGCGAATACCAGCAATAATAGGTAAATTTCCGATGTCAACTTCTTGAACAATGGATGATTTCTTTTAAAATCATTATGTATAAAAATTGAAATGTCAACATCCTACTCGGTCTTGTTAAAGTATTTTGTGGAGTTGAGGTTCAATACTCGTGAATAAAGGCTAGGAAAAATAAACGACGTTTTCGATTGATAGCGAAAATGCAGTTCCAAAAACGGAATACTAGGCATAAATGGGAACAGCTTTGTAATTGGTAAACCGGGCTGCAAAACCATTAAGACACCAGCCATCTAAAATCGCGCCGGCTCAATTACAAATAATTTTACGATAAATACGCCGTAAAAAAAAAGAAGAAAAATGAGGGTTTAAAATAAGAAAACCGCCCGATCTCATTTTCTCCTTACTGAGATACATTACATCAATGCGTAACGTACCATTAACCGAAAAGATCAACGATATCTATCATCGTTGAAAACAATCCGTACGTACTCACACATCGGAGAGAAAAATTCCACCGAACCAAACTCAAGGGAGAAAAAAAAAATGGCTAAACAAAAGACAGAGAGAAATAAAGAACACAAAATTAAAAGAGAAAGAAGATGCACCTTGTGCAGACAAATCGTTCGTCCGACCCCAAGAGGTCAGCGGCAGACAAAAAATAATAATAATAAAAATTACAAAAAGAAAAAAACAAGAGTGGTAACCACCCTAAACCACGGAGCGGTATCTCACCGTAATTACTGGTTTTCCATCCCCCTTCTACCTGTTTGAGAGATCCTAAACATTCCACGGGCATCTCTGCCTTCCCCCCCAGCACCTTACCTGGATATAATTTTTTTTTTTTTTTTTTGCTGTTTTTTTTCCGTTCGTTCTCTTCTCTCGGGGTCTAGGCATATTCGTCGTTCTGTCTATTCGGCGTTGGCCTTTGGTTCGCTTCCCACGCTTTCTGGAAGTAAGTGAGTGAGGGGATACATAGAGGGACGCGTAGAGTAGTGGAAAGAGCGCATACCAGACCCACCTGACTCGATTTCGGAAATCGCAATTGAATTTGCCCCCCCCCCCCACACCTCCCCCCGAACTATGTGTGCTATGCGCCACACGTGTGCGTACGCGCACAAGCATAAATATGCTCGTGAGGGAGAATTTAACGAGCTGGCAAATTGAGCAGTTCGACTAGCAATAGAGTACGCTCGTATACCAATTGAGTAGTAGTTACGTAAATAAGAACTTAAACAAATTTAACATTTACGTACAGTGGCGCACCCAGGATTTAGTTTAGGGGGACGGGAAGGGTGGGGCGGCTCGGCCACAGATACTGTTGTACTCGGTTATAGTGACTTCGATTGCAGTTACAACTCTCTTATAACGTCGAAATATTCGGTACCAATTGATTTGCTCATAGAACACAAGCCCTCTATCAGTGTAACTCGCTACAGAGTCATAAATAATTATCGGATCTTTTCACTATGTTGTAACCTATTTGAACTGTGTTTCATACACTAAATGTAAATACTTGTTTAAAAAATAATGTGGGGGGATGTTGGGTAAAAATATTTTAGCAATAATTTGAAGACGATTTTTAAAAATAAAATATTTTAATTACGTGACAATTTTCAATTTTTAAAACTTTCCACTTCTAACTCTCCATCTTTAGGGGTGTTCAGCCCCCATAGCCCCCTCGGTGGGTGCGCCTTTGTTCACGTACGTACTGACGATAACTGTTGTATGCACTCTGTAGTTCAGTGGTTCCTAACATTTTAACCCTTTGAGGCGCAACTCTTTCCCAATGCTGAAAAAAGGGCAGTCGTTGCCATCGCTCTACTTAACTACCAGCAAGACGGCGGACGATCAAAACGTTCATCGCGTGCCACAGATCTAGAGACCCTTTTTTGACATAGCTGACTGTGCGGCACAGCTGTCTTCGTTGCAAAATAGTGCACATATTTTTTTTCTGCTTGTATAACAACTTTTGACAGTAAGTGGTAATGCATAGTCCAGCTTTTGAAGAGACTTTAAAAAATTTCAAACGATCTCTAGTGTCATTTGATTCATTTTGAAGTTGTTCAAAGGTAGATGATTCATTTTTACAAAATCTTAAGAGTAACCCGTACAACAGTGTAAATCAATGTAATTGATTTATACAGGGTGTCCAAGAAACACTGATCTAAGCTTTAATTTCTTAAATAACTCCATTGATCGTAGATATGTACAATAAGTAGCAAAACTACGTAAGAAAAAAAAAAAATATACAGAATTTTACGGTGTCGATCAAAATTTTCAGGAAATTTAATTTAAATAAATACAAAATTTAAATTTTTAAACAGCCCCCGTGCAAAAGGATTCCCATTTCGTGAAATGCTCCTCATACATTACTGAGATGATGTACAACGTTTAAGCATTTCAGCCTTTCGTCATAAAAAGGTATCTCAGAGGTATGAAAATAAATACACCTTGATTTAAACCACTTGGCTCTCAAAAAGAAAACAAAATCGGAAGATCGCGTTTCAGGAGCTGTACACAAATTACGAAACAAAACAATGATTCCATAAGCACATAGTACTTTTGCTATTATTAGTTTCTTATAGTCTCTTACCAACTTACCCCTTTATGATGTCTTTTTATGATGAAATGCTGAAAATTTGCACATCATCAAATTAATGTATGTATATTTTGTTCGGAGGCTGTATAAAAATTAAAATTTTTATTTATTTAAATTTAATTTCCTAAGAATTTGATGAAATTAACGCGAAACTTAATATACAATGTATAATAAAAATAATAATAATAATAATAATAATAATAATAATAATAATAATAATAATAATAACAATACTAATAACATTAATAATAGTATGTAGTTACAAATAAAACATTTGCATCGGAAATTATTTCATAATCGATGCACCTGATTTGATTTTTTCTTCTCGCTGTTTGTTCTAACTCATATCATGGGAAATTTTTTACAGTTTCTCTGACCGTTAAAAATTTCAATACTTAAGGAATAAAAGTCAGTGTTTTGGCGACATTCTGTATAGTATAATAATAAGAAACAAAAAAATTGTCAAGTTAACGCTGAACTTAATATGCAATGTGTAATAATAATAATAATAATAATAATAATAATAATAACAATAGTAATAACGTTAGCAATAGTATGTAGTTACAAAGAAAACATTTGAGGCGGAAATTATTTCAGAATCAATGCATCTGATTTGATTTATTCTTCTCGCTCTTTGCTCTAGCTCGTACCATGGGAAATTTTTTTACAGTTTCTCTGACCGTTAAAAACCTACAATCAAACGCCAGGATTATACGTTTCTGCGGTTAGCTTCCCCATCATCAGCAGGCTCCGTGTTTATGTTATTACAACGCAGACACCGTAATTTCGAAAAAAGTATCGAATTCTTTGTAACCACTGGAA
>JAWZYV010003554.1:0-17433 GCA_038373885.1 Cheiracanthium punctorium | reverse complement strand
CCCCCCCCCCCCCCCTCCCTTTACTTATGAAAAGTGTGTATGTTTTTAAAATAATCGAAAAAAGAAGCGTGGAGAAAATATATAGTTTATTTTGAGTATGTATAGCTGTTAATACCGATTGAAGATGACTTGCGGTTAACATATATCCTTGCAGGGCGAAAGTGATTATCTCACACAAAGCTAGAGCCAGACACACATTTTCTCGTACTAAACCTGTTTCCCGACACAGCAATCACGAGTACCGAACAGAACCGATTCATTTCAAACACACCTGATTCACTAAGACTGTTGTGGTTCCGAATCATAGATATTTCCCATAGATATTTCCCCTTCCGATATTCCCATCCGGAGGTTGCCAAGTGAAACAGGGGAAAAAGGCTGTCGCCAGATACAAAAGCGCGCCAGGAGTAGGAAGTCGCCAAGCGGTAGCTAATCGGAAAGCCAGCCCAATTTTTTTAATAAAACGTATTTAAAATCGGTTACCTGTATTAGAATATTTTGACTAACTACGTAACGGTTTGAAATACAGTGCCCCATTTCCTAATATTTATAAAACTGTTCACAAACGCTTCAAATCGCAAAAGGAAAAAAAAAATGCTCATAAATTCAAAGGAGTTAATTCTACGGCCGAGCGGCCCGAGTGCTCCATGCTCCATTATAAACAAACGGGTTACACAATTCCGCGTGCCATATTATGTGCATTTAACAGCTTTCGCCAATTGCATCTCGCCAAGGTGTTGCAGATTTGTGGATTTGGAAAGACGCCGACCAGAACGGGTCAGGAGGGAAAAATCCGGGTCCGGAGCGGATCCATCTGTAAAAACGGAACCGGTCCGGAACCGGACCCGTTCCTTTCGTTCATCCGGCTCGGAAATCAGTCATTTCGGTCCGGAACCGTTCCTTTCGGCCCTTTGGTTCCGAAATCAGTCATTTGTGTCTGGATCCATTCGGTTCCGAAGTCGGTCCATCTCTGTCCGAACCCGCTCTTCTGTCATTTGGATCCAGGGGCCCAACCACCAACTTACCGGAATGAGATACCGGCCGGAACCAATGCCAGCCGGAAACGACTTTTGGCGGAAAGTCATTTCCACTGTTTGTATTATCCGTACCATGAGCTCATCGGAATAACCCATCCGTATGTGAATTCCGGCGATTACACATTCCGATGGGTGGGACTTCCGTTGACCAATAGAGCATTTCGACGTGACGTATCTCTGACGTCAGCTGAGTGACAGCTTCGCGCATCGTTCTGCGCATGCTATTCCTTTACCTAAATGTATTTTTTAGCAATCTCAGTAATCCGTATAAACTACGTGTAATCTGAGGAGGTTCATTGGGTTTTCGGATTACAAACGCAGCCCCACTGTGAAGAATGGAAACAAACTGCAGAATAGCAAGCAACAGGCGTTTCAGTTTAGAGGTTTAGACAGCAATCCACGACTGTGCACGAAAGAATGTACATTATTTATTTAGAAATATGGAAGAAATTTTAAAGCTGTCAGCAACTAATTAAACTCTAATTGCAAAATTAGATATTGTTTCTATTTTAGGACTGTGATATTTTTTCATCATTTTTAAATCTATGGATAATTTGTCTCCAATGTAATTTGAAGCTATGACTATGACTAGATAGGTTTATCCTTAGATTGACATGAATTTAAGTGCATGCTTTCTATGGATAACACTTTCTGGTGTGGTTTCTGTTATTAAATGTGCTTATAAAATGCATTAGAATAAATCAATAAAAAACATGAAAGAATTGGTTTGTTAATATTTTTTTAAAAACATATTTTGATTAAAAAGTCAATTTATACATTGTTTACAGAACTAGTTTTGTACCAGTGGTTGGTTTATTAAAAAAATAATAATAAATAAATAAAACAGGAAGTTTCTTATGTTGAAACTGGAATGTGATGTGTTAATGTATGATTACTTATTGTTGCTTATGCTAAAAAAAAAAAAAAACTATAGAATCTACTTTTTTAAAATCACTAAACTTGGCTACCAGCCTTTTTATTCTTTTGCAGTATTCTATATTAGGTATGGAGTGGAACTTTAATAGAAAAAACACATTTATTCAAGATATTTAACTGACACCCTCTTTTATTTCACCTTCTTATCTCAATTCTTTCTGTTGTTTCTTTGACTTCGTGAAATCAAGGTTATACTGCTGTTCTTCTCGTGTCCATGGACAGATGATTAAATGGTTAAACTGTACTTCGTTAAAATAAATCCTTATTCTTTTACCTAAAACTATTTCCACTCTGTTCTGCGCAGAGCTGATATTAGGATTAGAAATTATTCTGAAGATTTTTAGATTTTTTGGTACTTACGTATTATCCCGGTGGTCATTTTCAACAAAGTATTTTTTCATCAAATGTGCTGGAAACTGTTGCCAATCGTATTCGAAACCATTAATAATTTCATGTGATCGGCATTTATCTTGGCGAGAAATCGCTTGTCTTGTTTGAGTGCCGGGATCATACGCCAGTAGCAATTTTTCTATGAATACTATTCTTATCTGCTGTTTAGATTCAAGATCTAAATCATTTTATACAGCCAAATATTGTCAAATATGATGCTTTTTTTTTTCTTTCAATTTTTTTGGTAAATAACTTCTAAAGTAATTTAAATTGGCTGACTGACATCTCATTTTTTTAATATCTATCGCTTGCATGTAGTCTGGTTCCTGTGTAAATTATGTGAAAACATATTTTCAAGTAACACTGTAATTTACGATGTTGAAAAAAAATTTTCTTACATACAATCATCATGGAAGAATATAACTGTAAAAATCTATATACTACTCCTTTTATTATGATTTTTTTTTTTAATCAAATCATTGAACTAATACATCTGATATGGACACCACATGACTTCCTTGTACCTCTATTAAACCAGAAATATTTTCGGGGCACTTCATCTAAACTTATTTCATTTGAAAGAGACAAACTACTGCAATTCTAAAGTTTACCTCCAAGCTGAGTTCAATTTTAAAGATTTGTTTCACTTAATTGGGCAATATTTTGACAAAAGCCAATAAGCTTGCGATAGCGAGATTTCAATCACAGCTGAAACAGTTATTCATCACAGATTTTTAATGAAATGAAGGTATCTATAGACCCTTAATATATTTTAAGTCTTTTGGGTGACCCTGTAAATAAATTACTCAGTCCACAGCAATCAAAAGCACAGTTAGATGTTACAATAGTTCTAAATATAAAATTTCAACATTCTACATTAAAAGTTTTAGAGTCATGCAAAATGCATGATTATTTTTGGTGTTAAATTAGCGATATTTTGGCAAAACTCAACGCGGTGGATGACAAATAGCGAGATTCTGTGCATGAACAAAACAATGAACGACTAGAGACATAATATATTGAAGACAGTGGCGTAGCCAGGGGTTGGGGGGGGGGAAATAAGGGATCACAACACACACACACACCCTGAAATTTTTGCAATACAAAATGTATATTCTTCACTCCCTCACCACACACATGTATACATATATGTGAGTTACAATAGTAACCCCTCCCATGAAAAATTTCTGGCTACGCCAGAGCCCAGTTTACCCATTTAAGGGCCCGGGGCTGTGATAACAGCGGAGCCCCCCCCCCCATTTTTGTTCTTCGAAGAGAGAGAACTCTCTCTAATTTGGAGTTAGCTCTCTCGGTTTCGCAATTTGATATTGTTAGAGTTAAATAGATACTTAATGGATTAAACATATAAATGTCATTTAACTCGTTTTTAAACATGTGATCATAAATATGAATCGGTGATTTTTTTTCTAAGCTACAGCTTAACAAATATTGTGAAATTTGAATGACTTGGATTTTGTGGCTTCAAAATCAACTTCTCCTCCATAAACTTCAAAAAAATTATCAACTGATTCTTCATTTATTTGTTCGAGACCTAATTTAGTAATGAAATTGAAAATGCTGCATACTGAGTTATAAGCATCAATTTGTTTTATCATTTCTGAATTTAATCTATCGGCTATCACAAATAAAAGTTTCAACTTTAAATTTTTCAAATCCTTGAAGAGTTACATGGCTAGTTTTTTCGGATTTGACAGTACCATCGGTACATTTTTTTTCTTCTCAGTCTTTTCCCCTGATCCTTAGGTGAAGTTTACATATGGAGATAGCAATTGACGGGTTGATTTCTTTGCATACTCCTGACATCTGGACGCCTAAACTAACTCTTCATTAATAACATTAGGCGTCTCTGTTGCACATTGTCAGTCAATACAATGGAATGTAAAAGAAGATTGATACTGTTTGAAGCTGGTGTTCATTTACTCCAGTTTCTAGCATGTCTAGTTGTTCATGAGAATCTATGTCTTTGTGTATAGTCTGTTTATTCAGGCAAAAATTTTGTCTCAATAGATTTTGAGTTTATCCATGAGAATATGTTTAACAAAGATACTCAATATCTTCAATTGTATAAAGCCATCGTTTGATTGTAAAATTTACAATCACTACACACTAACTTTATTTTTATTTTCCATTAAAATAATTAACCCAATCCATTTTTAGGTTCACATATTTTTTTCTATTTACTGGGTTTTCTTAGCCCTATCTAGGGCCCCCTTGTTCACTGGGCCCGGGGCTGCAGCCCCCTCAGCCCCCCCTTAACTGGGCTACGCCAGTATTTGAAGATGTCTATAGACATTAATGTATTGGAATTCTGGTAGTTGCATATTATCCTCGTGCCAAATAATTTTTTCGGAAAATGTGCTGGCAAACTGTAGCCAATTCTATTCGGAACCATCATGATTTCATGCAACCTGGATTTATCAAAGCGAAAAATCGCTCGTCTTGGCAGCCTGCAAGGATACATGCACGTACCAAAATCCTTTAGGGTGGTCCTGTAAATAAACTCTCCAGTAGATTGGAATAAAAAATCTAGGTGTACAACTAGATGTTACAACAATCTTATATATAAAATCTCAGCAATCTACGACTAATAGTTTGAGATATGCAAATTAAATATATACATATATACACCAAAAGTTGCCAAGTTTGGTGAACTTTTAATGCAGCTTTTGAGGGAGGTGGCTGAACGTCACCGGACCATTATCCAACCATATGGTAAGATGTTATTCTGCTTGAAATGAAAATGTTTCTAAAACTGCCATGGGCTATAATTTGTTGGAATTTTTCTGAGTGCTCCTGTAGAACTGTAAATGATAAAGATACCATTTTTGATGGCAAGATTCATTTTGTAATCCTTAACAACATATATCAGATTCATTTGAAATAACTTAATATCTCTAAATTACACTTTAATGAATTTCTGCCCATAAAGCATAATGTATGGATGTAGATGTTACAACAATCCTAAATATAAAATTTCAACATTGTACGACTCATAGTTTTTAAGATATGTGAATTACCTACATACACACGTATGTACAGGTGCCAGGAAACACTGATCAAAATGGTCTAGCTGTCAGTCAGAATGCTTGTACATGAATTTATATGAACATACATACAAGTGTACAATGAGATGTCACGCAAAAACTCAGTAAATTTAGAGGTAGTCAAAATCTGGATACCGAATTCTTTTTGCGATCACATTATTTCTTTGTACGTCATACAAGGAAGTAAAAATATTAGTGTTTATAAATTGTATAGACACACACACACGTACAGTGCCCCTAGAAAGTGATAACATGCTTTAATTCTTTATCTATTAAAGATAATTAGGCAGTGTGAATTGAATAAATGTTTAAAATAAGGTTTAAAAAAAAAAAAAAGACTATGTTAAGAGAAAATTCCTCTTGTTAATTTTCACAGAGTTACACTTTTTAAAATTTCTTAGAACTACCTTACAAAAAAATTCCTAGAAAATAAAATGTACCCCATGCACAAATAAGGTGATGTACAAAATTTCAGCCTCTCATCATATAATGTCTTAAGGGATATCTATAAACAAAGGTGACTGGGGTCTATACTTGAATTTGAATGTAAAATATTCTTTCATAATATCTGTATGACCCTTAAAATGTGATTGTGATTTTTTTCCTTTCAAGAGCTACTGAAAATGAACTCTTAACTTAAGTTAGTCTTAAATGAACTCTGTGAAGTCTTAGTTTAAGTCAATACTCATTATCTTCATACCTTTGGCACTTTTCAGGATATAATTCTCAAATTTTGTACATCACCTCATCAGAATATGGCACACATTTTACCGATTGGGGATATTTTTGTATGCGGGTTATATACAAAAAGTGTAACTTTTTGGAAATTAATGAAAGAAATTTTTCAATGAGAAAACATGTAATTGCTCCAGGGCTAGCGACAATTTCTAGCAAAAAAAGGTGCCGGAGCCTTAATATTCTTATGTTAATACTCAGTAGCGAACTGCAAACCCCTGCAATATGGGGTTGGTAGCACATTTAATTAAAATAACGATAATTTAAAGATTTTCCCATATAATAATTATTTCACAGAACAGTGATATAAAATTAAATAGTCGGAAATTAGCAGGAAGAAATATAAACATTATACAGAAAACACCCAAATTCTGGTGGTCTCAGGACTCTCAAATCTGGCCGAGATGAAGCGAATATGATTTATCGTGTCTGCTAAAATCAGTTTGTGCTTGAAAAAGGGAAAATTTATGAATTAATGTATACTAGTGTTGGGCTTCGGAGCAAAGTATTCATGAGCTTTGCTGGGTTTTGCCCAATATGTAAAAATTCACCCAGAAAAAAGAAATACAGGGTCAGAATTCTAGCTTTTGATTTCTGTTCTCATTCTAACTTGAAACAAAATTAAAAAATGTAATTGTAGAATTGTTTAGTACAGTTTTATGAGCTAACATTGCGAAACAAGTTTTCCATCTTATAATAAAAAGGCAGAAGCTTTATGGAATTATAAATTTACATTTTGCACTCCGTTTGAAGCCGTTTACTGTCAATTTAAATAATTATGCAACTAAGTAAAGATTACATTAATTGGTCTACGTCTTTAATTTAGTTGATTTATTGGATTATTTTTTTAATTCATATTCATACGTATTAGATTAATTACATGTACAAATATGTTATGCGATGCATATGTTACCCTTTTTTTATTAATGGGATAACTGGTCTTATTTTACAGGCATTTACATAGTTAAAAGAACACTATGATAAATAATAACAAGCAGTACATTTATTTTTTATAAAAGAAAAAAGAATCTGAATATATCGTAATAGGAATTTAAATAAACACTTCTTTAATATAAATATTCATGGAATTTGATGTTTTCTAGGGCATACAGAATATCCGATGAATTATAATTCAAAAACAAAACTTTATTCTTGCATAAATCTCACAATGTAAGAAAATTTCGTATGCACAACAGTGATATTTGTAAACAAACAGTAATCCGAATAACCTGCCGAATCTTAAAACAAACGTTGTGTTCATTCCCGCACATAATGTTGTCTTTCCGAACGCAGTACCAGCGGAAAAAGTCGCTTGAAATATCATTAAAATATTATATGTTAAGCCTTTTAAAATATTAAACGCCACCTGGGACACCAAAGTCGAAGGTCTGATTAACAAATTCCATCCATTACAATCATCCAAAAAATTAAATTTAATACTTTTTTTGAATGTTGAAAATCGGGTTTTTCCCATTGAAATACATTACGAGAACCCCAAGCTGTCACGCAAGACGGCGACCGATCGCAGAGAGGAGGGGTCCGTGAAAATGCTCTATTGCTTTTGAGAATGTCAACATTGGATGTAATGTAGGACTGGAGAAGGGATCCGATATCTCTTAATTTATTGATTTGTGAGTCGAATTCAGTGTTACGGGAAGTTATTTTATCATTTTAGTTAGGCGGGATGGAGTTTTTAATAGTTGGGATTGGATTTTCTCACAGTTTTAGGGTTTTGGCTGATCAGCTATAATTTGCCAGCTGTGGGGGAAAAAACATGGACTGGAAAAACGCTAACGGTGAAAACGCCCAAATAATTAATTTTTACTAAAAATTGGACATAAACATTCTCTGTTTTGTAATATACATGAGTAATATATTTAATTGGGTCTTATGCCAAATTTCTTTTGTTTTGGGGCAGTGGCGGCTTTTCAGGTGAAGTGCCTCTTCACCAAGTATTGTAAGTAACAAAAAATTGTTTAACGTAAGCAAGCAATGATCTTTTTTCAAATTTATTCTG
Organism: Cheiracanthium punctorium; assembly: GCA_038373885.1. Lineage (NCBI taxonomy): Eukaryota > Metazoa > Arthropoda > Arachnida > Araneae > Cheiracanthiidae > Cheiracanthium > Cheiracanthium punctorium. The sequence goes on along the minus strand of JAWZYV010003554.1, from coordinate 9,253 downwards.
TTAGAATATACTTAAAATTCCGATGAAAGCCCAATTGCCGTAAGACTATGTGCTAAAATACGTTCTTACTAGCAGTGAAGCCAAACCCCCTTCCCTTGTCAGTGCCAAAGAGAGGGTTTCAGTGACTTGTGCCACGATTGGTCGATTGTTAGAGTCACGTGGTACGCGGGTTTTGACAAACAGTCTGGTCAAAGTGAGTTGTGAAGTGCTAATGAAAAATTTTCTCTTCCACTGCAGTTGATAGTTGGGTTGCCATGGTAACCGCAGACGCTTTATTCAGGTTTACAGCTTTCCTTGAAGGTCAGGTGAAGAGATCCCTCAGAAAATGGTCCGTCTCTTCAAGTGTGAAAAAACGCAGCAGAGTGGATTTCCAAGAACAAATTTGTGTAGGAAAAGGAAACCACGTTATTTCTTTGAGATTTTGACACGAGATATTTACTGCTGGCTTTTGAAAATTTTAGAATTTCTTGTTGTGTTAATTTTAATGATAATAATAGTTAGTTTCTTTTCTGTTTATTCACCTTCATTATGTTTGCTGCAAATGGTATAGTCTGTAATATATTACAAATACCGTTTATTCGGTGGAATGATGAAGATAGATAAAAGATGTTTTCTTTCTCGTGGTCGACCAATGGAGGCATTAGGAATTAATGCCTCTTCAAAAGACATACCTCGAAAAGAGTGGTAAATCTTACACTGTTCGCAGGGGCGTAGCCAGAAATTTTTCATGGGGGAGTTACGACTGCTACAACTCATATATATATATATACACGTGTGTGTGATAATGTAGTGAAGAATATGCATTTTGTATGGCAAAAATTTCTCATGGGGGGGGGCGGGTGCTTATGACGCTACGCCCCTGACTGTTCGTTTCAAACATAGCTGGTTTTGCTGTGCAGTTCTCCTATATTTTACAAAAGTTATTTTATTGGCCTTGCTTACTCTTTAGTAATAAGCATTCTGTATGGAGCAAAGACAGATTTTCAGACATTTTAAATGTAACGCGATCTTGAACATTATGGAGAGAGGGGGTGCAGATCATTTCCAAAGGACATTTAAAAAGTTGTTGTTGTTGTTGTGGGATTAAGGCCAATTATGTACACAGGGGATCTAGACCTACTAGCGGGATGCCCTTCGTGGGGGGGGGGGGGGGGTCTTTCTATGGGTCCTAACCCGTATTTACGCTAAGTTTCGGAGGAAACCACGGAAAACTACGAACGATTAGGTCGGCGGACGTGACCTGGTTTCGAACCAGGCACCTTCCGTCTTCAAATGTCGACTGGTCGGTCCACATTTTATAGGATCGCTGAAAGATAAAATTTTTTCCTCAGAAAGGCTATGCTCCCGCCTAATTACCATGCATAATAGCTGTATCAGGTGTTTTTCATAATGTTTTGGTATCAAGCTCTTCACCTATTGTTTTCATCACGAGCCGCCACTGTTTTGGGGTAAAGGGGTAAACTTTCATGTTCAGTAGATCTGGGAGTGAGAAAGCTATTGTTATTAGGGTTTCCTAAGCACGTAATAATATGAACCATAGGGAAAGCATCGGGGGGGGGGGGACAAGGGGCCACGTACCCTCCCTATGCCCCCCCCCCCAAAACTCGTCTCAAAATTTTTTTAAATAAAAATTTGCTTGAAAATTTAAAAAAAAAAATTTCCCTTTTCTGCTCTCAAATCCGATATGCCCCCCCCCCCCCCCCCCCCCCCCCGCAAACCTTTCCTGTTCCACTCCAAAATTTCAGTAGGTCTGGAAGCAATAACACTTCCTTACCAAGGGTGTAGCCAGGATTTTCATTAGGGGGGGGGCAGGTCATGGAGTCTAACTGGAGAATTCCCGGTTTGTCATAATCAGACATTATGACAAGTTCATTTTAGGGGGGGGGGGGGGGCAGCTGACCCATCCTGCCCCTCGCTGACTATGCCCATGCCAAGGTCGATGACAAATGGCGAGATTTTGGGCATGGACCAAACAATGACTGACTATAGATGTAATATATTGAAGATGTTCATAGGCATTAATGCATTGAATTTCTTTTGGGTGGCCCTGTAAATAAACTCTCCAGTAGATTGGAACCAAAAATCGAGATGCACAACTAGATGTTACGACAATCTTATGTATGAATTTAGTGGCGGCTCATGGGATACAGCAAGTACTGCCGGTCTGCACTTGAAATTATCAGCACATACTTTAAAATAATTTATTCTACTAATTTTCTTAAATTCAGATTAGAATTATGGAATTCAAAAAAAAAAAAAAAAAAAAAAAAAAAACATTTTAGTAACTGCCGGATTGCTCATTCAGAAAAAAAGCCCTTTAATCTTCCCGCAATTCAACTACGAAAGTCTTTGGTACAGCCCTCAGAGCTGATAAAGAAATTGGCAGCACTGTTGCCATGACAACGACTATGTAAGCAGTCTCTCCGGCATAGGGGGTATGTAGGTAAGATTCAGCTGATGAAAGGTTTTCGAACTATGTCTGCACTTGTGAATTCGACTAACTGATTGGCTTAGACGAGAAGTGAGGGAGGCGTTAAGACACAGAGAATAAATATTCCCACAGAAGCAATAGTTTTTTTTTTTTTTTTTTTTGGACTGGAGAGGTTGAAAGTTTTTAGCTTTATTTGTTACTGTGTCAACGTGTTATAGAATTTATGATTTAACCGTTTTGAAACATGGAGCCCCGTTATCATCCAGTTTGCGTCTTGCTTGAAACTCCGTTTAACATATGGAAAGAAGATGATAAACGACAACCACTAAAAGAAAATAGACCGACACCAAAATTGTCCATTCATAAGAAAAAAGCAAGTTCGTCTCAGCATGGTCGTAGCTTCCAGGCATCATGGTATGCACTATTTTCGTGGCTATGTGGCAGTTTTTCCATCAAAGCAGTATTGTTTTTAAGTAAGCAAGAACTGGCATTTAGAGGACATGGCGAGCGAGAAAAATCTTTAAAGAGGGGGAATTATTGATATCTGAATTAAAACAACCTTTTTTATGAGGACATCACTGACCGATTCGCAAGTTTAAAAGAAAGGAGGATTGATTTGACTTACAAAAAATAAGTAAGTTTTCTTTTTTTTTTTTTTTTTTTCTTTTCTTCTCAAGTTATCATTACAAAAGAACATTCTAAGGAAACTTCAAATCAGACATGGATTAATGCAACTTTGAGGATAAGAGCAGCTGATTGAAATTTTTGTCCATTTTATGGAAGGATCTCTTACATTTTTTATGGAATTTCTTTTTTTTTTTAATCCTCGCTGAGGGCTTAATTCGCCAGTTTTCGAATTCAGTTACTAAGATTTTCCATTACTCTCCGGAGAAACGGGCTCATATATTTCCAGCTGCACTAACATTTTTCACCACGGGCCGCCACTGTATGAAATTTCAACATTCTATGACTAATAGTTTTGGATATTTAAGAGTTAAATACATACACACGTACACCAAAAGTGCCAAGCTTGGTAACTTTTGGCGTAATTCTTGATGGAGGCACGTGACCGTGGTTGGACCATTACCTAACTATATGGTAGGACGGTATTGTGCTTGAAATGGATGAATGTCCCTAAAACTTTCATTCACCGCAGGGGCGTAGCCAGGGGGGGGGGGGTTATCGGGATATATCCCCCCCCCCAAATTTTTGGATTAGTAATGAAATTCCGTCTTTATTCACCAAATAAAGCCTTTTTTGCATAAAATATTTTGCATTGCATTAAAAACTTAAAATAAAGAAACAAAAGTTTTAAAGAAACTCTATTATTGTAAAGCTTTAACCAGTACAACAGATTTGAAATTAAAAATATTACTTAACCAAGGGCTTAAAAAAAAAGTTTTGTTTAAATTAAACAACCCTGGCAGTGGACAATTTTTTTTACAACATTTTGTCAAGACGAAGAAGAGAGTTTCCTTCTGCATTTCTAGCTGGATAAAACGACTCAACGAACAAATTTTTAAAATGAAAAGATTTTGAGACAAAGTTGGGGGGCACAGGGGGACAAGTGCCCCCCTATGTTCTCCCAATACTACGCCTATGGTTCATATGTATTACATGCTTAAGAAGACCTATAACATTAGCTTTAAAAGATTGTTTAAAACAGTTTGAGATGAAGTTGGGAGGGACGGTCCCCCTACACCCACCCTCCGAAACTGCTGCTATGATTCACATGTATTGTACGCTTAGGAAATCCAAATAATAATAGTAAGGAACATGGGCGTAGCCAGCAAGGGGCAGCTGCCCCCTTCTAAAATGAGCTAGTCATAGTGTCTGATTATGACAAACCGGGCATTCTCCGGTTAGACTCCATGACCTGCCCCCCCTAATGAAAATCCTGGCTACGCCCTTGGACCTTGGCGAGTTTTGAAAAAATATCGTCAAATTTGATGATAGTCAGTATTTGGTCCATAACCAAAATATCGCCATTTGTCTTGGTCCTTGGCAAGTTTTGGCGGTAGTCAGTCATTGTTTGGTCCATGTTCAAAATCTCGTCATTTTCCGTCGACGTTGTCAAGTTTTTCGAAATATCGCCAAATTTGGTGCCAAAATAATTTTGCATTTTGCATGACTAAAACTTTTAATCACAGAATGTTGTAAGATTCCCAGATCCACACAAAAGGACAGACTTGGTGTCGCCTTTCCAGACAGTTTGTTTCAAAGCAACCGCACCTTCAAAGAGCGCCGAAATTGATCGCGTCTACGTGAGCGGGACCTGAAGGTGCCTTCTAGAGGAGATGGACAGGCGCCATGTACGGACCAATTGGGAATCCTTGAATCCACCCCCGTCGGTAGAGATATCCAATAAGGAATCGATGAAAAGATGAGGGTGAGAGGAGAACCGGAAGAGAGCCGAGAGTTGGGTCGGAGCGAAAGAGCTGGAGAGGTGAGGTCGAGAGAAGGCCTCCGCCGACATTTTTTGAAGTCCGATCGAAGGACTGTAGGGCGCTGCCCTGTGAACTGTTTTTTGTAAGTCCAGTGGTGGACAGAAGGGCTCTGCCCGTGTGAAAGGACTGGTCTTCTATTGAAAGCCCTTTTGGGACTCTGATTTACTTGTATATAACATTCTATTTAATCAAGATTCTTTTAAAATTGTAAATAAATAAATTAATTTCCTGTAAACGGAACTTATCTGTAATTCTCAATGCTACCATTCCACACCCAAGACGTTACAATGTTGAAATTTTGTATTTAGAGCTATTGTAATATCTAACTGTGTATCTCTTTTTTTTTTTTTTTTTTTTCTATTCCTACTATTAGTTCACACTCTCCCTACATATATTAATATATCCTATTCAAATTTTCAATCGTTAATAAAATACTTTTTATTCATCCACTCAAGTTCAAATACATTTTTTTAAAACTTGTAGTGAATGACACTTGATGTTAATACAGTTTTTTCAAATATTAATTCATTAATTAAATTAATTAATTTAATAAAAAGTAACCAAAATTAAAATTTTCTTTGTTGACCTAAGTAGGAATTGACTTAATTTTTTTTTTTTTTTTTTACATATTACTTGTGTAGGTTCAAGTTGTAGCATTAAATACCTCAGACACTATATACGAAATGGACAACCGTTTATCATACTTCACAGGGGAAGAAGCGAATATTTTACTAAAATCATAACTGCATGTGGCAAAACAGAATTTCATTTTTAAAAAAGTTCAAGCAATCTCCTCTGTTGAAATTACTGTGGGATATATTAACGCAAATCAGAATTTATTGTTTAGGTAGTTGTTACGTATTATCATAAACAATAATCATTTCCCATTATGATTGCCATTAAGGAAGCTCTCCATATACGTGCACTCCTTATTATCCGGGCTAATCACCGGGAAGGATCGCACGGATAATAGAAAAACCCAGACAATCCAAAAACTTCTTTTTATTAAAGAAAAATACACCAGTACAGAAATATAAGAATTACTTACATTTGCATGCTGTATATCATCAAATTAGAAATTTTCCTATCAACATTTACTACTCAAAAAAATCTGTAAAGCATCTTTGCTTCAGTTTGTTCATTTCTTGTAGTATATCAACACATATTTTACAAACCGCAGTAATGTCACCATAATCAAATCCTCTTTGTCCCACATAATCTGGCAAATTTTACACAGACTGTAGACCAGTAGAATGGGAAATTGTATCTCCCTTATTTAGTACACTATTATCAGTATTAGATTTAATAACACAGTCAGTAATTAAGTCATTTATCAAATACAGAAAGCCAGGTTTATATATGCATCACTTTGAAAATATCCCAATTTTTGAAACCTTTGAATTCTTTTGCATGTTCAAGAGGTAGGGTTACCACTATGCGGGAACTGTTTTACTGCATGTACTCCTAAATGACTCACTTCGACTAACTTGAATGCTATTAACTAAACAAGATTCTAATTGAGATCAACATCTCATCGATTTTACATGCATGATAAGTATGAAAACGTTTCTTTTTAAATATTTTGTGAGTCTGAAATGAGCATGGATAATTCACAAACTGGATAATCCGTGCACAGATAATCGAGAGTATACTGTATATTTAACTATGATAGTATTTACAAATTAAGAAGCCTCAAGTGGTAGATAAGAAATAAGCAGGGCTGGATTTAAATGGAGACAATTAGGGCTACAGTCCCAGTACATTCATAAGACAAGATGTCTCACAATAGATATTTTTACAAAAAAATTCCTAATGAATACCAAATACACAGAAATAATCAACGATTAAAAAAAAAAAAAATCTAGCACATTTGTTAATGCTGTAATTTAATAAGATTTATTTCTTGTATTTTACCTACAAATGTTTTTACTGAAAGAATGATTTGTTTTAATAAGCATACACTTCTCCACTCCCATACACACACTATTCAATTGTAAGTCAAGCTTTTCACCTATATTCAATAAATAATGGATTCCTTACTTAACCCTGCCCTTAAAAAATAAATAAATATATATAGATAAGTTTTGGTGAAATATTTGTTTTTGAAAAAATAATTACATGAAAGGAACAGTCAGGCCATAAAACAAAAGTACTACATTATATATGCTACAAATATTTATTTGTAAGAATCATACAATAACAAAATATTTTAATTATTGATATAAATGCCACTGCTCAGAATTTTTTTAAGAAGGAATGGTCATCATTACTTTCTGATTTTCAGGAAGGAAGCTTAGATATTCCATAAATATCTTAAATTTTAATTATCATTCAAATGCATAATCTTCTTGAAAATTTAAAATAGTGCATGTATTTATGTTGGTATTTAAAAAAACAAATTTTTAGAAATTTTAAAGAGGCAACTTCTTTTTTGAATAACATTAAAAAAAAAAGACCTTTATTTTAAAGTTTTGGAGGTTTCTACCAAGGTTTACAGTTTAAATGTTTTACTCACTTAAACATTTTAACACATCATCCATTTCATCACTGAGAAAGTAAAAAACAGCAGTTGTCATTGATTATTATGGGAATTTTTACCAGAATTTGATGTGAAATTCATTTAAATCTCGAAATTTTTTTCAAATTTTTATAATTATGAACTTTGATAGCAACTTCTAAAACTCATTTCAGATATCTGAAGTTTCAATAGAAGTATTTTTTTTAGGTCATAATGAAATGAAAGGTAATCCCCATAAAAATATCAAAAGCTTATGTTTTAAGAACCACCCTAATGACTATGCAAATATAGATGTACAGTTAAAAAATTGAAAGGTCTCCAGAAATATTTCATTTCTGCATTATTCTATAAAATTTAATGAGAAAACCACAATCCTAAGGCACTAAGTTAAAAATGTTGCGACTAAATTATGCTAATAGGGTCTTTATCAGAAGCAGCTATAATCAAATTAATCCCAGGAAGTTTGGGGCTCAAAGCTTCAACCAAGTGCTTTAAGTATCCACGCTCAGAGTTGCTGTGTTCACAGAGAATCACACTAACATTTTTGTGATTTGCATCCAACAAATCATGGTGGGACATTTCTCCAGTGATATACAAATCTGCATGGACATTTTTCAGCACACTTGATCCAGATCCTGCACAAACAGCTACAGTAGATATTGCTGATTCTAAAATAAAGAAAACCATTGCTGTAATCATTGTATATACTAGGGGTAAACAAATATTAGCCATCTTGGTTCTGTTGCAATTCTTGGCAATTCTGAGCCAGTTGTAACTTTGTTGTGTATGTAAGAATATATGAAGTCAAATTTGTTATTGCACACAAAAGCACTAATAAATCCCCAAGTTTAAGGAATCCCAAAATGATTGAAATAATGTTCTATTCTTTAAAAAATTAGCATAAAAACATTAATGTCAGTAAAAAAAGAAATGCACTTTTACAACATATGTTGTGGTGCAAAAGTGTTTGTTTATACTAGATTCAGGGATAGCACAAACAGGGGGTTAACAAACGTCATTTTCAAATCCAAAGCAATTCCACAATGGAGCATTCATCAACATGATATCATTTAAAGCATTAACTTCTGTGAATTAAAAGCTAATAAACTCTAAGTTAAAAATGCTGTACCTCGTACAAAAAAATTATTTATACCCTGTAAAAAGTTTGTATGAATAAATATTTATTGCCTGCGAGTATATGTATCAACAAGGGGCTTCCAAAAAGTGCTAGGCCTAGCATATCCAAATGTCCCTGAACCCTGTCCAAAGAATGGTGTTTTTTTTTTGTTTTTTTCCCCCCCCACACATATACCATCTCTGGTATAACTGAAAAAATAAAATTTGGGGGAAATGGGTGATTATCATGTTGAATACAGACAAAATTATACATGTTGACATGGAATGACACAAAGTAAAAAATGTACAAAATATTTCTCATCACTTGCTTCAAAAACAATACTTAGGTTTCAATCCTTACCAAGGGAATGGGAAGCACTTTGAGCAAAACGAATGAAATCTAATTTCAAAAAACTTTTCACTGTTTTTATACATTCACCGAGACTTAAAGGCTTCCGAAGTTTTCCAATTCTACCCATTCCACATGAAGGAATAGGTAACTGAAAAAAAGAAAAAATACAAGAAAAATATATAAACATAATAAAGTTTAAGATCGAGTCATTAGTTCCTCTGAAACTAAGAAAAAGAGACAGCAGAGAAAAAACATACATAATCGATCAATTATTTCTCAAAATAAGTATAAGCCTTAGAATAGCATTTAGTACTTTAATTCTTAATGTATTCCAAGTAAAGAAATTGCTTCATGTAAATACTGATTTAAATTTTACAGTTTAATATTTT
>JAWZYV010003552.1:0-19558 GCA_038373885.1 Cheiracanthium punctorium | reverse complement strand
TTCCCTGCAGTCTTTATTTCGTGATGCTGGAACAATTTTCAGCATTTTAAAACGATTTTCGCAAAATCTCAAAATGTAATCAAAATATTTTTAAAATTCAACGCCTATAAATTAAGATTAGCAACTACCTATCATATCACTAAATTTCGTATCATTCGTATTAGTCGTTATTACGTAAATTTTGAAGAAATCATCATTGAACGTATTTTGAGAGAATTTTCACAAAATCTCAAAATCCAATAAAAATGTTTAAAAAATTGGACTCCTATAGTTTATGTTGAGAAACCATCTTATGTTGAGAAACCAAATTTCATATCATTCGCTTTAGTCGCTATTACGTAATGCGGGAACAAAGATTCACTCAGTTTTAAACTATTTTCACAAAATCTCGAAATCTGATCGATTTTTCTTTAATTAGATGCTTATAGTTTAAGGTGAGTGACCACCTATCATTTCACCAAATATCATTTTTTCACCTTTGCAGTTATTACGTGAAGTGCGAACACAAATTGACGCAGTTTGAAATAATTTACTTACGCAACTTAAAACAATGTTTTAAGTTGAGTGACCACCTATCATGACACCCAATTTCATATCATTCGCTTCAGTCGTTTTTACGTGATGCTTGAACACAAATTTACGCAGTTTGAAAGGATTTTCGCAAAATCTCAAAATCCAATCAAGATTTTTTAAAAATTGGACGCCTATGTTTTAAGTTGAGGGACCACCTATCATGACACCCAATTTCATATCATTCGATTCAGTCGTTTTTACGTGATGCTTGAACACAAATTTACGCAGTTTGAAAGGATTTTCGCAAAATCTCAAAATCCAATCAAGATTTTTTTAAAATTGAACGCCTATGTTTTAAGTTGAGTGACCACCTATCATGACACCCAATTTCATATCATTCGCTTCAGTCGTTTTTGCGTGATGCTTGAACACAAATTTACGCAGTTTGAAACGATTTTCGCAAAATCTGAAAATCTAATCAAGATTTTTTAAAAATTCGACGCCTATGTTTTAAGTTGAGTGACCACCTATCATGACACCCAATTTCATATCATTCGCTTCAGTCGTTTTTACGTGATGCTTAAACAAAAAAAGCGTCACGGACAGAATGACAGACAGACTAACTTTTTTTTGAGGGTCGCATCGGATTCCCGGGTGCTTGAAACGGATAGAAATCGCAAAATTTTTGAATTCCAAGAAATGTACAGACAAAAGTCTAATTTTATTTATATAGATAGTATTATCTTTATCTGGCGTCCCAGCTGTTACAGTGGGTACTCCTCTAATTTATAAACCATCATTACTATGAATCCTGGATCGTTAGAAAATTTAACTACAGATTCAAAAGTGGGCGGGCGATATAAAAAGGCTACATTTTTGAATTAAGTGTTTTCTTTTTCCTTTCCCTTATTACTTTTGATTACTCAAGTAAACAGTTGAATTATAGTAAGAATAATAATTTATTTTGATATAAATCGTTTTCAGGATGAGGGCGGCAACATAATAATAAATTATTTTCTAAAAGGCAGAAATAAAATAAACTAAGCTTGTAGCGAATGGTTTAAATCATTAATGTCTAACCAGTCTCTATAAAACTAGAGTATTTACGTTAGATAAATAAATAAAGTTTGAACAACTGACCTTTACAAAAAAAAAAAAAAAAATTCCTTTCCCCCCAGGTCATTGGAAAAGTTCTTCAGTACACCTAATTTCTTATGCTTTTCATTCCAGTCAAAATTTTCTTTACACTCGAATTTTGTATACATAGTGTATTATAATTTTTTACAGTTACACTAAACACCTCTTTCGTTATCATAATGCATGCGATGAATTAACGCTCCGCCCCTTAACACGCCATTTAAAAATTTTTAGTTTATAAGTCAGAATCATTGGATGTTTGATAAAGAAGGAAATATTATTGGATATCCCCTTATAAATTCAAGAACGCACTCATATAAACAATAACTAATTTTAATTAAACATAGAATTAAAAAAAAATAAAAACCCACACAAATCAAATCCACTGATGAAACAAATTAAAATATGAATAATTATTAATAATTATTTTCCAATAGTACTATTTCAGAAACCTTTAACCCTACATTGCAAAACTGTAGCCAATTGGCTATACTCATTTTTCCACACAATGAAAATTAAATTCTGTAGTTTTGGTCTAAAATATGCATTTAAAATAAATTTAAGACCGTTATGGAAATAATTTTAAAAAATGTATGGAAACATTATTTTTCGAACAAGCAAGCATGAATTCACAGTGTACAATCTAGTTCCCTGAAGAAATTTTTGCCCGAATTTTGAATTTCTTCTAATTTTTATGGCTAAATAAAAATGAACATAAAACTATTAAAAAATAGTAGTAGTAAGACTAAATACAGTTTAACTAAGCTGTATTACTTTCGATTGTTACATGAGAGCTACAGGGTGGACATTCTAATTTTCGAATTTTAATGTACTTGATTTTTCTGGGGAAGTACATGCGGAACATTTTTTTAAAAATATTTTTATTTTCTTAATCCTTAATAACCCTAAATGAAGATACATTTTTATTTTTAATATAAAAAATCACGCATCCTAGGGTTAAAACTGTTCAAATCATTTTTTTTTAAATTTATTGCTGATGTAAAAACTGTTGATATTTAAGTTATTTATGAGAAAATTATATTAGGAATCGTATTTTAAGATTTTTTTTTATCTAGGCATTTTCACTCTCTCTCGGTAATGCCAGAGTAGATGTGAGGCAAAGCGCTCTTTTAGATTTAGAAATGAAGTAACAAATTCAACAGATGTTTCCACTCGATAAATCTATTTTCACGTTTAGACAATAGCTGATATAATTCCTCAAATTTACATAGCCCCACTTATACAGGTCTACTAACTAAACATTGACAACTTTTTTAAATAAAAGCACTAACACTCTCGCTTATTAACTCTGAGTTAAGTGAAATTTTAATTAATTCGTGAGATTTTGGGGGCTACGATTTTTATTGAAAACTCAAAAACCGCTTGTTGTGTTACCGCAACCTGCTAGAACAAAATTTAGGTTATGTAAATTTAAATAATCCAATCCTTTTTCGAACTTTTAGTAAATGTGCGATTGCATTTAAAGAAACTCCAACATACAAAATATGAATAACTTTTTTATGTCCTACCAGAAAAGTATTATAGTGAACGGTTATTTAAAATTAATAGAAGTGAGCTATTCGGTAGTCTCAAAAACCAGCAACTCTCAATATTAGGAAATAGAAATTTTTGAGAAGTTTAGAAATTTTGTAGCATAAAGGTGAAAAGAAAGGTAGTACAATTAATTCGTTGTGAAAATTAATAGTATTAGTAGAAGTATTAGGCTTATTAAATTTAGAAACAGCTTTATCAATAATAGAGGGGCTAAAACCACGAGAAACAGCTAAGGATTTTAAGTAACTAATTTCATTATTAAGAGAAGAAGAATCAGAGCAAATTTTGATAGCACGAAACACATAAGTGTAAAAAGCAGAAAGTTTTTGCTGGTAAGGATGATTAGATAGGGCATGAGGAGGTAAAGATATAGAAAAGGGCTTGCGGAAAACAGAAGTAGAGAAACCGTCAGGATTCCTAGAAACCAGAACATCCAAAAAAGGTAAAGAATTGTTGCACTCCTCTTCTAGAGTAAATTGGATACACGGATCAACAGAATTAACGATCAAAAGTAAATTAGAAATATCACAATTGGAATCCACTAGAACGAAAGTATCGTCAACATATCTGACCTCTAGAACTCAAAATCGCTTGTTCGTGCTACGCAACCTTCTAGCAATCTATTATCTAAATTAAATAATCCTATCTATTTCGAACTTTTAGAAACTGTGATTTAATTAATAAAACTCAACATATCGATATAACCAAATTCTATGTATTTAAAAAGTAGCTGCTGTAGCAGCGGCCGTGGAGAGCTAGGGAATTCGCAAGCTTAGATATGCGGGCGATACAAGTATGGGTAATGCTGAACTGGGTTTCTTTTTGTGTTCGATGCGTTTTACGGCTTTATTTACAGCGGTCCTGATTATCAAATTATCTTTCAGAATTACTGGTCTTTTGCTTGCCGAAATTTTTAAGAATTTCCAAAGAAGATTAGGCAAAAAATTAAGGTGATTGATGAAGACAATTCTTTTTATAGCTGTCTTCATCAAGAATTAAATTTCCATTTAAAGTCATTCTTGAATCTGTAAGTTTTGTTTGTGTAACATTTGAATAAATCTGAATAACATCTTGCATCCTCGGCGTAGCCCTAATGCTTATTAGTCTTTAAACACTGTACTGAGTTATTAAACCTTCCTCATAATATGACTCGGGGCAGTTATTCCAAAAACTAGTTACCGCCTACCTTAACTACATAGCTTCGCCTTTTAGTAGAATACAAATGAAACTTAATATTAATATGTATTACTAAGTTTTTTCTCCATTTGTATTTTTTTAGATTGCATATATGAACACTTGCTAATTAATCTCAAATTATACTACTATTATTCGTCAAATTTTAAAAATGAGGGCTGCAAGTTATTATTAAGTAATTTTCCAAATGGCTGAAATACAATTCAGCAAACTCTTGTCGTATGGGATAAATACTAATTGTTCAATTTGTCTCCATAAAAAAAAGAGAAACGTTTATGCTTGATACTTGAAAAATAAATAGATAAATATTAAAAATATCGCGAGAGAGGAACGCAAAAATTTTGAACGATTGAATTCCTTTACATACATATGCTGTTCTTCTTTCCCCACGCTCTTTCGGAAAAGAAGTTCTCCAATACCCCAATTCCTCATACTTTTCATTCAAGTGAAGAATTACTTTTTATTGGGATTCTGTATAGATTCCCTATTCGAAAAATTTTCACCGAAGTATGAAAACCACGTACTTTTAACCTAATGGAATGTGGATGGATGCTCCGCCCTTCTTGGTAAGGTTACTCCCAATTGTTAGTAATTGGATGTTTGGAGGAGTACAACGCATTCGATATCCCCTGACAATTAAAAAACATGTACAAAGAAATAAACCAAAGTTTTTATTTAAATACACACACACACACAAATCAAATTCAGTGATTAAGTAAATCTGAAAATGAATAATTTTAGAAATTAGGTAAATTTAGAAGCTTTTCATAGCATTACTACAGAAACCTTTACAATAGCCCAAATTACTGGTTTTCGATTTGGTAATAATTTTAAAAACTATTTACATTTAAATATATTTATGAGAAAATGTTAAGGAATCGTATTTAGCCATTTATTTTGTTAAATATATTTTCTGTCATTCATTTTCACTCTCTGCAAGTATAAATATGAGGCACAACATTTTCTTTGAATTAGAAATCTGTTTCAAGATTTAACAGATAAGTGATCTTTCGTCTCTACTAATTTGTTTTCATGTTCATGCAGAGCATGATGCTACGACCCTAAAAATTGATGTAGTCCCGCCTCTTTAGTAAAACAGGTCTGCTAAATAAATGCTGACGCCTTCCTTTTTATTCCAGCAAAATGTATCAGTACTACCAAACATTCTCAGATATGAAGTATGTGGTGCAGATTTTACGTGAAAATTTAACTGCTGTTTCAAACATTAGAATTTTTGGGGTACACATTTTCTATCCTAATGCAAGCTGTGACTGACGCTCCGCCCCTTCCCGGCAAATTCCAATTTGTTATTTTATAATAGTTCAAAATCATCCGATTTGAAGGGGAAGGAAACATTGGATATATCTTCTTTCCAATTGACAAACGTAAACATAGAAATAAACAATAGTTTTGATGTTCCATATTTTTTTAGGAATATTTTTTTTAAAAAAGGGAGAAGAAAAAAGAAATATATATATATTGAACAATTTGAAGACAAATAATCTTAGTCTAGGCAACTGAGTTTCGCAAGCTTTCCAACAATATTATTACGTAAACTTTTGAACTTTCGTACAAAGTTTCAAATGCATACTTGTTTTCCAGCTTTATCTTTAAAAATGCATACTTTTCTCTAAATCTTTTTTATATCTGTTTTTTCATTTGCAGTTGCAGTATTCAGGGTGCATATCCAGGAAAACATTTCGAGGTTGGTGACATGAAATAAATCGTGAGTGAATAAACGGTTTTTTAAACAAGATACAAACTAATCGGAAAATTTCGAGGGGACATAACCCGATCTCCCTCCCCCCTCTCCCAGCTGCGATTCTGAACGTATTACATATAGAAGTATTGAACTTAAAATTAAGTCAGTGAGTTTAAAGAACTTGCGAAAATGTTGGTAATCAAATCTCTTTCTCTGAAGTATTTGAACTGATGTTACTAAATAAATTTACAATTATGGATGTCATAATAAGAGGTTTGAAAAATGCAAAATTTAGCTATCACTACATTATATACAGACAGGTGCATGTAAAGATATTATCACTGTAGAACAGGTTCAAATACATTGAGAAAACAAAAGTATCCCTGGAATTAAAAAAAAAAATAGTATCCTTGTATACATATTTCACTGCGTCATATCACTATTTTAGCTTAATTATATATTTATACTTTTTTAGATGAAGAATAAATTTGTGTTTCATGTCAATACAGATTAGATCTATTCTTAAATGCAAACCTACTTTGCAACACTTTTATTGCAACATCAGAATTTTTTTTCAGAAAATATTTATTTAAAATATATTGAGTAGGTTTCCTAAATGGATCCAGAACTTAGGGAGGCAATTTTAAAAAGTGGGTACATGGCTGTGACGCCATAGATATAATATAATGGAATAGAATAGAATTGAACTTACGAGCGTCTCAATCTACAAATTAGTGATGCAATATCGACCGCAAAACATCAACGTTTTGATATATCGATGTTCCACAATTGAAACATCGATGTCGAAAAAACTTCGGTCAAAATACCTCGATGTTTTTAAACATCGGTGTTTAGAAAAAGAAACTGAAAAACAATAGTTTTAATTTTAAAATTATTTATTTGACTTTGTCCTTTTGTGGATGCTGTTTTCCAGTACGATATTTTTAGCAAATATATTTTACTGAAAAGATTTTCAGTGCATAAGCAGCGATGTTTAAAAACAAATGCATTCTGAAAAATAGCATTTATTAGTAAAAAATATTTATCTTTGGACTTCCGTCCTGTTCCGTTGATATTTTATTCAGTACAATATTTTAAAAAAATAATCTAAAATTGCTTTGTCCTTGGTAGAACAATATGTTATTGTTCAGTACAATATATTCGGGTAGAGCCATTTTAACTGTGACTATGTAGTATAAAAACCAGTGCTTTGTTATTTCTTTCTAGGATAAATACAATAGAACCTCGATTCATCGTTTTTCATGGAGTGCGTAGGAAAAAGCAATGAATGCAAGAAAACGACAAATGCGGGTTCTAGTCAAAATACCAAGAAAATAATCTTTATAGCATACATACACAATGACTGTATACCAACAAATACTAATTTGTTACAAACTTGTAAAACAAATAAATCGAAGATGAAAATTAAGTGATACTTATTTTTAAAAATCTGTAATTTATGTAGGGTTTTTCATCAGTTTGAAATTTCGGAAATTAAACAGTAAATTTTCAAGATTTACAATATATTTCTGGTCCTTTTGTGTAATCTTATGTTTGTATAAAAAAAAGTTCATACAGTTTCAAATACCACTATTGCTTCAGACAAACTTCATACTAGTGTAGGCTCAGCCCCATGGGCATAAGCATTTTTTTTTTCAAATGGCGGGCTTTAGCAATGCCTTGGAGGCATTGGCCACCGCTAAGGCCGGAGTTGTTGGTCACTTTATTATGGGGGCACCTAGTAGGTGGACCAACGTTACCCCTATGAAGGGACGGACACAACGACATCCACGCAGAGTCGGGGATCGAACCTCGATCGCCGGAGTTGAACCCGAAACCGTAGTACGGTGCTTTATCCACCATGCAAGTTGGTCGGCTGGGGATGAACATTTTCCTTTGCTTAACCATTATTTTCAATTTTTGCAACATCACACGTTTCTTCCATTTTTAGGATCCCGCATGCTTCACCGTCTTGATTAATAGAATATAATTATTAAATTTCACGCTATACACATCCTCTTCAAAACGCAACCAGTGTGCATCTGATCATCAATAATCCAAAAAATCATACCAGGAAGCAATTACAGTTTGCAAGCCATATGGATCCACTTAGCGTTCAATTTTATTTTGGCAAGAGGAGAAATTTTATAACGATGAACGCGGGAAAGTCACTTTTTGGTGAACGATAGATGCGGGTTTCTTTAACTTTATTCAAATACAATTTGTGCAGGGACCATAGAAATAAAACGATCAATATGGGAAAACGATGAATGCGGGAACGATAGATCGGGGTTTCACTTAGTAGCTTCAGGTAATTTAAGTTTCGGCTCATTTGGAGCAAACTTAAAAGTTATTTAATACTTTCCTCTAAACAGTAGAATTATTTTATAAGAATCTAGATGCAAAATTCAGTATAAATTAATTTTCTTTACAATATAAGATTTTGTTTTAAGAATTATTAATCAGTAAACACTGAACAAATTAAAAAGATCGAATTTTGAAGAGAGTGGAAAGCCTTTAAAACTAATTTTATTATTTCAGAAACAGAAAACTTAAAATTCACCCTATGAGGTACTATTTGGACAGTGTTAGCGGTAACGTAATAATTTAGGAACAATAATATTCTTTTCATTTACAAAATTTTTGAAGCGAGATGTGACATCCCCTTCTTCGGAATCTCCAGTTTAAATAATTTAAAAGACAATAACACATTCCGAGAAGTTATAAAATGGATACTCAGTGCATTTTAATAAAAAGTAGTGAGCCTAAATACCACCGACAGACGAATTTTAGCCTCGAACTTAAACGAGATGAAAAAGATCCTTAGTTTAGTTTAATTTTTGTACCGAGAACACGAAGCAATTTTTGTTTCTTCGAACGGCAGCCATAATTCTATTCTAAATCACAAATAAAGGGAACATACTGTTGCTGGAATCATTCTTTTCTGTTTAGTGTCTTTCCGCTAATGTTCTCGGACCGCGTAAAGCGCCGCCAATCGGCCGATGCAGTAAGTTGTCGCTGTAACCGTACTCGATGGAACGACCTCAAGAGAAGGCTTTGCACCTGACAATCCCAAGAGAGAAAAAAAGGAAAAAAAAGAACGAATAAGAGAAATAAAAAGTCGCTACTTTTGTTTGAGAAAAGCATAACATTAAAATTTGCAATAAAGGACAAAATAAAAAAGAAGTTTAAACACTATTTAAAATACGCGTATAAAGTCCTACAGTATTAGAAGGGTACCGTAATCCGTTAAAGCCTACCGCTATTTGCCTTCCATGTTCTATTAAGTTGGAAAATGTATCATAATACACGAGTAACAGTCATACATTTGGTCTTCTCGATCAATAGTCTATTTCTAAGTTTAGACCAAACCAAACCACAAGTAGATAAAATTCTTTCTACTGAAGTTGAATTTAAGTTAACTACAGCATTAGTCAACACTAAAAGTTGACCGTTTCAAAAAAGAGACACTAGGCACAAGTGTGTTCAAAAATTATGTTGCTTTCCACGTATGTCCTCTATTGATACGCAGTGTATAAACATAGTATGTATTTCACACTTTCCTGTCTCCACTTAGCCTATGACTATGATTCGATAACGACATGTTTTTAAGATACACATTTCATATTCTATACGTACACAAAAACTGGTCACCCCTGCAATGCAACTGACATTTTTATTTACTTTAAAATATATTAAAATCTTACCTCACCGTTAAGGTAGCAGAAGATCAGTGACACCAAAAGACCCTGAAAATTAAAAACAAAAATTACGTATTTTTTAAAACAGATTTATTGTTTTTAATTCGAATTTATCGGATGAAATTAATTCAATGTAGTTTTCATTTGATCATTTATACTCTACGGAAAATTTCACAGAATTATGCATCTTCAAAAAATAACAGCGATACTCAAAAAGGAACTAAAAAGTATTTAGTAAACGAACTAAATATTCTTTTTTGTTTTTTCCTCGTTAATTTAAAATTATGAAAAGTATGAAACAAACATACATCGGTTAGATAACAATTATATTCCATAGCACGAAGCTTTAAAACCAACACCTGTTTACTGTAATATTTCAGTTAATTAAAGCAGAGATCATGTCAAGTAAATATATTTGGAGTAATATTTTTTTCCCCAAATGTCATATCCAAATATTTAGAAGAGTATCACCAGACTTCCATAATTAAAATACGAAAACTATGTATATTTTTAAGGACATCTATTTATTTTTAAATTAAAATTTATATGATGAAAAGGATACAACACACTTGTTTTCATTTATACTTTATGGAAATTTCCATATGAGTATATATCATCAAAAACTAACTTCAATATGGAAAAGAAAGCCTAAAAGAACCTTTTTCTAAAATTGAAAATGGCGAAATACATGAAGTAAACTTACATCAGTTACATTCTATTATACGTAACTGTAAAACCAACACTTGCTTGCTCAATTACTTCAGTTACATGAAATTTTAAGTGAATTCAAGGAAATCACAACTGTAAATGTATTTGGAGAAATTTTTTTTCTACCGAAGCATTAGAATAACATATCCCGACTTACTTCTTTAATCGAACGCATTACCTCACCAGACTTTTCTCTTAACTTAATTCCGATATCACCGAAATTTAGGTACTAGGCCAGAACTAATGAATGATGTTCTCCTGGAAGATCATTTTATTCCGTCTAGGGGATATTGCAAGATAAAATACTTTGATCCCCATCAGTCTGATTAAAAACACTTCCTATTCTTTACCAACGAACATTATTTTACGCAATCAAGACTGTGAAGATGGGATTAGAGAGTCCGTTTTAGACTGATTATTCGTGAAAGATGGATTTCAAAGTATTCAGCTGTTAGTGTCTTTTAATCTTATCGCGTTCTCGGAAGGCTACAGGAATCCTTATTTAAATATTAGTGATAATAATAATAGAAAAAAAATGTGGAATCCTTTCATTTTTTAAATACGCTGGAAGTATTTGTAGACTGGACGGCAACAATTTTGCATAGTTATTATTATTACTGATGTACATTATTTTTTCTTTTTTAATCCACCATTAATTGAGTTTCAAATAGTAGTAGACGAGTCAGATTGTAGCCGGTGGGACAACCCTAAGCTAGCACTTTTATGACTGAAACAACATCCGCTCTTCACAGGTAGCTTATCTTTTCTTAAATAACTGAGAAGTAAAACGAAAAATACTAACTTAAGAACAATCTGCTAGACAATCCTCAGCTAGAGCTTCTATGATTCAAACTGTAACCTCTCTTCAGAGGTAAATTATTGTTTTTGGAGATTCGAAAATCAAAATCAAACAGAATAACTTAAGAAAATTTTTTTTCAATTTAAAGAAGCCTAACGGAATACAGTTAATGAAGTTACGAGAAATTATAACTCTTCAATAATCAACCTAACCTACCTGGGCTGTATAGAAGTTCACCTGAGCTCTCTGTTCCTGTACTTCTTTTTCAGAATGAATTCTTACATATTAGGCGAAAGCCAGCGGAGCTTTGAATACTGAGCTCCGGAGCCCACCAGTACATTATTTCAAAAATTTCTGCTTTTCCAGATACAAACCGATTTCGGCGAACAGACCAATCAGGACTCACTTCGCCTCCTACCGATCAGAGAGTCCTGAGATTGACAAATTTGGGGTCTTTTCTACTGTGCACTGTTTAGATTTCTTCATGCTAATTTCTGACTACTTTAATTCATTTCACTGTTCTGTGAAATAATGAAAATATGCCCAAATACTATGCACTTGGAAAAATCTTTGAATTATCATTATTTTAATAGTATGTACAACAGAATTTTGTCTTGCAGGGGATACGGGTGTTTAGTGCACCGCTGAGTAGGAACATGAGTTTTAGAGCAACGGTTCCAAACCCGTGGGGCGTGCCCTGCTGTGGGGCGCAGAGCGTTTACAGGGGGGGGGGAAGGGGGAGAGAAAAAAACAGGCGAAGAGCAAATCATCAAGCTCTTTATTATTTGTTCTTATTTTTACTCCAAAAAATATTTATTTGTACTTAAAATGCTTATTCAAATTTTACTGATACCATTATTTTGTAGAAAAGGCAACTGAATCTTCAATTTTGGAGAATAAAGATAAATCATGCCAAACGCATCGACTATAAAACACTTTCCAACACAACAATATTTTTGAGCCAAATTCGACGATTCATTGTCCTTAAAACTGATGAGATTTTAGAGATACTGCTACAAGCATTTTTATACCTATTGTACTGCGCTTGAAATAGATTAATCTCCCATCTGCTATAGATCGTAATGTATTCAAAGTCTTTTCAGTGCCCCTGCAGAAGAACTATTTATTGCACAGAAACTATCTTCAATGGATAACAATACTTTATGAGCCTTAACGTATAACTCAACTGTGCTTTCGTTGAAAAAAAAAACCAAATATCTTTAAAATACGCTTTAAAAATTGACTAAACATAGAGTGTGATGTATTGGATTCTTTTTCTTTTGGCTCCTGTAAAAGAACTATAAATGCTATTTACCTCATTTTCAATACGGTATGGCACTGTAAACAGAAAAAACATTTTTAATTTTCGCACTAATCGTTGTATATTTATGGTTGTTAGAGAAGGAAAATCGAAATCCTAAAAACCCCTAAATCTTTCCGGAAAGATGTAAATATAAATATGTAGTCCTCTTATGCGTAATAACGGTATCGCACGAACACGGAGTACGAGAAATTTATTCTTTTAAGGATTAGCAGTCTGAAATTAATGTTCCACAGTCTAAAAAATCAATGTTTGCAATTTTGTTGCATGTAAATCGGTTAATGGATTAGAAACCCTTAAAAATTTCTCCGAATAACGCCCCCCCCCCAGGCAGATAGCCCTTGCTTTCGTAGCTTTGTGTTGACGCAACACAGCACTAAATCCGTTGATTCGAACGCGAGTAACGAATTTCCAAAATTCCCATTAAAATCGTCATAGCTTAATATTATCACATTAGGTATATTTTTTATTTCCCGCCAAATAATGAATAAAATCGCCAAGCTAGGGTTCATTTTTCGAAAAAAAATTCTGACCCTGTTTGGCGATTTATCACAAAAGTTTTGAATTTGGCGCAACTTTTGAGAAAGCACGCAGTCGTCGTTAAATCATTAACTACGTGTTTCATATATAGAATGATACTATTGTGCTTTAATGCCTGACTCTAAACGGCCATTGAACGTAATGCATTTTGATTATTTTGAGTGCTCCTGTAGCAGAACTGTTAATGATACAGATATTATTTTCGATGAAAAGTTTTATCTTTTAATCCTTAATAGCATGCATCAATATTATCGGATACGACGTCATTACTCTTCTTTCTTATTTTTCTCGAAACCTGTGCAGGCAAACAAACATTTCAGTCCCTATTAATAAAATATCTCTAAATTTCACCGAACTTGGCGACTTTGGGCGAAAAATAGCAAAATTTAGCTCAAAATAAGTCTCCGAAACTGAACTCAGCTTAGCGATATCATCAATATTTGAGAAGAAAGCGCTAACCTCAATGGGAAACTCAAAAGTATCTTTCTCGTGTTCTAATTTATCAATTTACTGGCAACAAAATTCGAAATTTTATTATTTGACTCGTAGAATGCGCATATTAGACTAAATTATATTCCAAAAGAGCAGATCATCCCAAAATTTCGTAGCAGTATGTAACACTGTTAAATTTTACGTCAGCGTTAGACTGAGCAGTATGTTGCTAAAAATACAGTTTTTATTCATTGCTTTAACTTAAAAGAGTGGAAGATCATTAAGATGCAACCTACCGTCGGAAAAAAATTCTTTAAAAATCTTCCGCTACGACGAACCGATTTTAAGGTGACACGCGCAAATCGCATCTTCGCATCCTTGTCCATTAAGTTGAGCAAAAATGTTCGACGCTGTTAAGAATAATGTGTATTCTTTTTTATCAAACTGATGGCGAACAAGAGTATTTCATTCTGCTACATCCTCCCAGACGGAATAAAAGTGATCTTTCTTCAGAATATCATTCATTAGCCGTTCCCCAAGCAGTTCATTTAGCTGATATCGTAACTAAATTAGGCCCGTGCTTAATAATGCGCTTGATGGAAGAAGTAAATGTGGGAAATATGTTTTCGTTCTGTGGAATTAAAAAAATAGTAAGTTATTCACTTAAAGAATATATCCCTGTTACGGTTTACATTTCGTGTAATTATGGTAATACAGTAGTTAGGTTCAGGGCTTAATTTCTACCCAAAAAAAAAACAGTGTCGGAGCCCTAATACTCTGTAAAGCAGTGGTTCTCAGCCTCTCAAATTACACCCCCCCCCAACAAAGGATATCTTACGATGTCACCCTCTCACGCATTCCTCTGTAAACATACAGTTAACACTTTCCAATAAAGATGAAAAGTGTTTATGATTTGGGTTTGTCTGTCTGTCTGTCCGACCGCCCGTGCTCTAACTCGCGTAAATATACCGTATTGTTCCCGGGTACAATACCATGTACCCTATTGAAAATGGTGTATATAGCATTTATAGTTGTTCTACAGAAGAGCTCAAAAGATTTCCAATACATTACACTCTATGGGCGGCCATTCTTTAAAGTGTATTTAAGAGATATTCGGCTATTTCAAAGAAACAATTCCAATAGTTATTAGAAATAACTATTGGAAATAAGAACATTTGCTGAGATAAATTAGATATGGGAAGGGGGAGGTTCAGGGGTGGATACAGAAATTTTTGGGGAGGAAGACAGCCCTTTGGCAGATATTCTGTAACGCACGCTCCCTCGCCGAGCGACATCTTCTGCGAGGAGCTTAACGATGTCATATAAATCCACATACTAATAAAGTGACTAGATTTTTGAGCTAAGAATTGGGGACAAATCAGCATGGTGACTAAGACTTGCAAACAAATATTGGGGACATTTTATGGATTCAATGCTTTTGAGGAGCCCGTGCTTAGAGGTTAAGGGTCTGACCTCCAGTATGCTAATCGCTTGAGCGTACGGTCGTGAGTTCGATTCCCACTCATCCCCTGATTGTTTAATTTCCTTTCTCAGTGCTATTAAAAACTGTCAATGGGGTGCCCATTTTCTTCGACGAGGGTTTAAAAGCGGATTCTGTACAATAAGCAAAAAACAGCCAAAATCGCTTCCTTACCTGCAAGCCATCCATGGCGTAACTGAAGAAGGAGTATCCTTCGAGAAGCGAGCAATCCCCAGACTGTGGTCTGTAAATGACCAGGAAGAAGTGAAGACCAAACAAAGGGACGAGCACCAACGTTGCGCGGACGGCTTTCCTGTGAACGAAAGACATCGATTAAACACGTCAACTACAAAAATAAAAGTCGTGAACAGTTGCGGAACCACAAACAAAAATGCATCAAGCTGTTGTGGCCAACGGCGTAACGGAAATTCTGGAGATCCTGAGCAAGCAGAATGAGGTCTCCTATAAATTAAACACTTTTTTCCGTAAATTTGTAACCCCTTCTTGGCCTTATGCCGTGCTTTGCCTCAAGACGTCCACACACTTCCCCATTTTTGGTGTTCTGAATCACCCTGCATTTGATGAAAAAATCTTGGTCTAGTGCAAATGTTTCATTAAACTTGCTTAATAAGATTTTTTATCTCAATCTTGAACAGTGTAATTTTTGCTTATCAATTCATTTCAAAATATTCTTCAAAGCCTTTTCATTCTATCTTAAGGATGTAACGCAACCATGTAATACGCTTTCAGATAATAACACGTTATCAATTAGCAATTATTTATGGTTCATAAATTAAGCTTAAATTATTAATGTGCTAAAATGCACTTAGCTTACGCAGTGTGAGTCATATATGAGCTTTTGCATTTTCACCGGAGTTAAGGATTAATTAGTAAATTAATACAGTATTTGTGAAAAAAAGATTGCTTGAATATCGTCTTGATAGATAGATACATGTAAACCGGATTTTAAACAATGTATATCAATTTAATTTATGCAATTTTCAATTTTAAGCATTGTGTAGCAATTTTATATTATTTCGATCAGATAAGCGCGTCTAAAATTAACTCTAACCACTCACTGTAAAAATACCACAATGTAGTGCAGTTATTTTGCAATGTAGTGCAGTAATACAGTAATATGCCCTACACTGTATTTAGAATGTAGTGCAGTAATATGCCCTATTAAAAGAACCATAGATGGTATATGGACAATTTTCTGCAGATACTGTTGTACAGGACATATCAGTGAGACGTGTGAGTTTGAAAACAATTGATGCACATTTTAGTTCGCAGACACATAGAAGTCATAGAAACTTTGTTGGAAAGTATAAAAGAGCTCTATATTTGTGTTTGAAGACGTGTATCGATTTTTCGTTCCACGGACGGAGCATAAAATTCTGGAATATCGGAAAAAAGTAATATTTAAACATTTTAAGTCCTTTGTTCTTTGGCTGAACGTCAAATTCTCCGTGGATCGATCGGGGACATTTTGATGCAATAATAATGAAGCTACATCGATTCACAATTAGACCATAATCGATAACTTCAAATTGCCTGTTGCCGCTATAAATTATGGTTAGATTACAAGCAGTAATTTGCGGTTTTAGTTTTATGGATTTCGCATCCCACTGGGTGTGTAGTCAGTGAATTTTCTGATTGTATAAGTGACGTATTCCCTTAGTTGCATTATAGAGCAGTTCTATAGAAATCATAGGACAAAATGCTGATTCACAAGCGTACAATTAGTATACATTCGCTTGCTAAAAATGATCATTATTATAATATCGCTGCTTTGCTTACTATTGCTTACTATTTATTAACAGAATCCTTGAGGAAAGACTAGAAAATAGACGCAGATGAAATTCTATGGAACAGTGACAGTGTCTACCTTACTACACGTGCAGGAGGAATGGACGATGAAGAAGGGAGATATCAATGGAGTGCAGGTAGCAGAGATGAAATTTTTGAGGAATGTCTGCACCAATGATGGATAAAATTAGAAATGAAGACATTAAAAAGGAGTTGAATATCTTCAACTTAAATCAGAAAATAGAAGAGTATAGGAGAAGATGGAGGGAGCATGTGGTGGGAATGCAGCATTTTAGAATACCGAGAATGTCATTTTATAACTATTGCCTGAAAGGAAGACGGAGTAGGGGAAGATCAGGATCGAGATTTACAGACCAAAAAGATAGAACAGGCATTTTGCCCAATCCCTGAAGTGCATGATGATGATGATAATTATTATAAAACATTTTGATTTTTATATTTATTTATTTATTTATTTAGGAAGGTTCAGGGGTACAGAATCTAAACTATCAGCAATTACGATCGAGCTTTTGTTCAGGTAAATGTCAACTTGTCATATTTTTGATTACTCATCTAAACCATAAAAGTTTACATGAAACTGTCGTTTACGGTTTCCTATACCTGCATTACGTAAGTCATACATATAAAAGGACCATAAAACCGCAAGCCTCTCGTAATAGTTACGGCCGTTCTTTTAAGAAATCTTGCATTTTTTGAGCGGCTTTTTAAAGAATTTATTTGCGCTACAGACTCGAAAAAAATCAAAATGCCTCTGTAAAAGTCGTACTATGCACTAAAAAATATTTTGTTGATATCAATGAAATTTAGTTGGCGGTATTTCAACAGAATAATTTTATTGGATTTTGACAAACGTTTTCTTAAATTAACAAAATATATACCCCCTTAAATCTGAAGAACTAAACTGCTTTATGGTTCATTTTCAACAACGTCATTAGCCTTTCGATGACAAAGTATGACTCACAATAATTTTATTCACGCGAAACCTCATGTTAAGTTCAAAAAAATTGTTTTTTTTCTAAATAATTACCTGAATTGGCTTGGCTCATTGGCATGAGTAGCTCGAAGTTTTGTGACCAGCACTCTTATAATGTTACATAAAAAAGCAAAATTGAGCTGCAAAATGAGATAAAGAAAATTCATTTAGTAAGACTAAGTTGATGCTTTGTTCTACGCTAATGGATAAAGCGAAACAGTTCATTGAATAATATTCTTAATTAAAGTTTCATTATGAAAAGGGAAAATCTCATGTTTTGTGTAAAAACATTTTAAAAATAATTAACCGTGTAGAAAGGAATTGTTTACAGAAATTTTTGAATTAGTCATTTATACAAAATTTTGTTAACGGAATCTTAAAAATAAAAATTCATTAATATAAGGTTTATTTAAACCTTTACATAAGAAAATACTTTTTAAAATAAAATTTTTTAACACATTTTGAAATGAAACTTAAAAGTCCAAAATGTATAGAACTGAAAATAATTTATTAATAATTAATAATAATATTAAGGAAAAATTGTAGATATAGTTTTATAGATAAGAATAATATGACGGTCTGTAAATACACAAAATGTGTCTTATAAAAAAACAAAACTCATTTCCAATAAGTTTATGCAAAATATTGTTTTTCATTTTATTTAAAATATTTCTAACATTCTAAGAAAATGTTCAAAGTTTATTGATGAAAAATGTTTTTAAAAATAAGCATATGATTTTAAATTTATAATATACTTACGAGCAAACTTAAAAGATTCAGACTGTTTGTAACCCATTCATATGGTTTTACTGGAACAGCCCAGCATCTGTATGTTAAAAGGGAATATTACAATTTAAACAGTGCGTTATTCTACATAAAAACATTTGGAAAGCACATAAAGTTGCACTCGAAAAGGAAATTGCATATATTTCAAAACAAACAAAAGTATATACATGGATTTTCTCTGATAAAGAATTTCTCGCAGAACTCGCAGGATAGATTTAAACGCATACAAATCCACGTCAAATTGAAGGAAATCTATGTTTTATAGCTTCAGTAAGTTTTAATAAGAATAGTTACCCATCTGATTCAATAAGAGTTAAATGCCCTTGATTGAAGAATTTGTTTGAAATATTTTGTAATTTTCTTTTTAAAATTTCAGATTTAAAGTAAAACTGGCTGGAAATCATTTCACTTTATTTTAAACATCGTTTATGATATACCTCGCCTTTTTCAAGCTCAATGAAATGAAAAACAAACAAATAAATAAATAAATTATGCAGAAAATATATATGGTATTATATTAGTAATTTTTAGTAACATTTTATATTATAAAATCATACAGACACACATACTTTATCCCTAACAAAACCTCGAAAATGTCATTAGGTCCAATGCATTTTAACATGTACTATTAATTTGTATTGTCTCGACAAACTATGATATTTTAAAATTGTGACAAACTCGATTAATTGTCCGGAGTTTGTAGATATCGAAGAGATGTGATTACAAATGTAATATTTCTGACATTCTAAGATATTTTAAAAAATAATCTTTAAAAATTGATTTTTTGAAGCAAATGTACTCCCCTAATAACGTACACACATTCACACACATACAAAAAAACTAAAGCTTATAACTCGTTGCTAAGTTATTATTATTGAAAATATGCTT
>JAWZYV010003551.1:0-12398 GCA_038373885.1 Cheiracanthium punctorium | reverse complement strand
TGGGGCTCGAGCCCCCCCAATAAATTGTGAATAGGGCTGAGCCCACCCAATAATTTACCACTAAATACAGAAAACTAATTTATACTAACATAAAAAAAAGTATTTCACGCCATTTACAAACGTTTAAAAACGTTTTCTTTGCTTCTATTTTAACTTATAACATGGTAGAAAGATACTAACATGGATACTTACCTTACATAGGTGTAGAATTCTATGGACCCATAGAGCTCGAGCGCCTCCAATAATTTACACTTACACATAGTAAGTCATAGCTGCCAACTACTACGGAATATAATTAACCACTTTTTGTAAACAGTATATTTTAAAATTATTTTTTTCAAAATAGTAACCAGCTCGAGCGCGCAGCACAAAAATTTTGCTATATTTTAAGCCGAAAAATCATGTAGAAAAAGTGGTTAATTCTATTCCGTACTAGTTGGCAGTTAAGAGTAAGTTATATGTACGTAAATCAGTGGCGTAGCCAGAAATTTTTTAAGGGGAAGGGGGGGGGGTACGACTTCTGCGACTCACATATATGTATACGGTACGGGTGTATGATAAGGGAGTGAGGCATATACATTTTGTATGGCAAAAAATTCCTCATGGGGGTATAACCCCCCCTTGGCTACTCCACTGACGTGAATATATGTGGTTGTGGGGCCCGGCCCCCCCAATAATTTTGAAAACTTTACGCTTACAAGAGTGAAAAACCAGTGCTGAGGAGTGATATATCACCCTACCTTCGTGACAAAAATCAGCCAACCTCCATAGAGTGAGAAATCACTATTCTGAAGAGTGACATTTCTGACTCTGGACTAGGAGTGAGAATTCAAAAACCCACTCCGGGAAAGAGTGCCTCACTCTAAGGAAAGGGTGACAGCACGCCATCCCTTAAAGAGTGGAGCGCTCTGATCAAGAGTGAGCTATGACCCTTTTTAAGAGTGACCGCCACTTTTTATAGGGTGATTATTCGAGACCGTATCCAGGGGTCCGGACCCTCCCCCCTCTCAAAAAAATTGATTTTTGTTAATAAAATAATAATAATGACGTCCTTTTGTGAAAAATTCTGCCTTTTCCACGCTTTGGACCCTGCCTGAAATTTTTGTCTGGGTACGGCCCTGGATTTATTCCTTGCATATGCCCTGCTTCTGGCTATCACTATTTTGGGAAAATTAAAATAATTCCTTATAAATTATATATATATATATATATGAATGTATCTGGTAACAGCATTGATTATTATTATTTTTTAAATATTTGGCAAACATTAAAAGATATTTTCTATATAGCATCAATATTTATCCAATCTTGTGAATTCATTGAAAATAAAATCCAATATTATAAATTTAATATTTTGCCCATTTGAAGTCAAATTTTAATACTATTGAATCTTAAAGTATTTGAAATTTATCAATAATATTGAGTGTATATTAGAAATATTTCCAATATTATTAAGTACTAATTACTTTTAATTATTAAAATTTACATATATGTGAATACTTTGAGAGTAAAGACCACTTCCAGTATTGGTAAAAACTAGAGTTTAGCCCTGATATATGCTCAAAATGTTATTATTATTTGTAAAATTTTAATTAACATATGAAGTGTGTATTGATATATTAATTATATATTGAGAATATTTCTGAAGCAGTCTCACTACCAATGAACTTTTAAATATTAACTCAATATTGTGAAAACATTGATATCAAAAACCAATAATATTACAAAGTAGTAAGTGAACACATTGAGAATAAACAGTTTCCAATATTGGTAAATAAAATTCCAATATTGGTAAAAATTAGCATTTAGGTCTGATAAATTCTCAAAATAACATTATACTTTCAGTATGACTATACTAATATACCTTTTCCACTGAATTTAACATACAAAAAAATATATTCTTAATATAGGGTTGTATTGGAAATATTTTTGAAGTAGTCCTCAATTGATAAATTTTTTAATGTTAACTCAATATTGTTAAAAAAAATTGAAAACAAAGATCAACTGTAACTTCGTCAAATGTATCAAATGTAACTTCGTACAAAGTAGCAAAGTTAATATTTGCCTCAGATATATATGTATATCATATATATCTGAGTACTATAATGCAATCATTTATAGTATTTGATATACATTGGAAATATATTCAATATGGATAAGTAATTACTTTAACATAACTTTATACCATTTTTAATTTTTTTGGTTAATATTTACTCAATATTACACTGGGAATAAAGCTAGTATTGGTAAAAAGTAGAAAGTTGATATTTAACCTTTATATTGTAAAAATTATAAAACTTTGCTGCTATTGAATTTAAATTAAATATATTTAAAATGTATCTGCAATATCGAGCGCCTTGAAAATATTCTTCATATCGTACAAGTAAATATTTTTGCCGCATTTACCTCCCCCCCACCAAGTTTGTCCATAGGCAATCTTTAATACATCATAGCTGGATATTGGGTATATCTATTAGAAGTCCAACATAAAATAGATTTCTCTATTAGAAATTTGAGGTGTGATCTCTCTAATGAGTAAATAACATCTATAATATACAGGTATCTGTATATATGCAGCATAGTTATAATAATTAAACTTCCAGAAGATCTTAAAGATCCAGAATATCCCAAAAATGGCTATCTATTTCATATTCAAAATATCCAAAGATCAGAAATTGATACTTATTTCATATCCAGAACTTCTTAGATATCTATTTCTGGGCTATCTTGGATTATTGTCATGTTCAGAATGATCCATAACAGCTGGAAAATAAATTTTACGTAGCTCAATGGTACAAGTAATATCTGACCCCATGCATTTTTAGATTCTTGCTTTCATTCCAGTGAGTGAAATGTGGACTGTTGACACAAAACATACAGTATTTAAAATAACAGCCTATTCTGAAATTAAACAGATTAAGAAGGAGTACAGAGTTTCATTTTAATAATCAGATGATGGCATCACTAAAAGGTACCCCCAAGAGTTCCACATGGTTACTAGAACAAACCTCCATAACCTCTAGATCTATTTAGTTACAGAATTCGTTAACAGTTTATGTTTTGTTTGGTTAGTCAAAACGTAACAGGAATAGAAGTGAAAGTTTCAAAATGCTTGGAGGTGATCTGTATAGCCATTGAGCTATGTAAAATCCATCAGCAGGAGATTTATAAGAATTTTCTTTGTCTGCAGTACTATAACTTCATTTGAGGTAATCTGTGATCAAACAAGAATAGAAATAAGAGTTTCGGACATCCACATTACTCAACAGTGTGCAGAAATATTTGATATGTTCAATGTTACCTTTTCTCCTGCTGAAATAAAAAATCCCTGAAAGCTTATTTTTTACCTATGGTACATTTCAGAACAACTTTCACTTACAACAGTATTAACAAAACAATAAAAATAGTTCATGATAAGATATTTATATAAAATCAAAAGAATACTAATAATTTTGATTTTTAAATAGGTTTTATTTTAAGCATAATTTATTCAAACTTTCTTTTCAACTTTATTACAATTAACAAGTCTTTTTTTTAAATTTTAAATAAATAAGAAATGAACAGGATTGAATTGTTATCGAAAAGAAATTATTTGAAATTAAATTTCAGTCATTTATACGAACAAATACAAGAATTATGAAACACGAAAATAAGTTAAAAGAGCAATAGCTATCCTTTAATTGAAAACCAAAAAAAATAAATAAATAAATAAATAAATAAACTAATTGTTGGGTAAATCAAAAATATAAATATATCTGCTGATAATCTCTGTTAATGTACATATCATGTTTGGAAATTTAAGAGAATACCTATTTTTCTATTCTTTCCCCTGCCCCCAGAAAAAGGAATAAAATATTTCTAAAATGGAAACTACTTTATATTGATTGATTTCTTTTTTTGTGAAAAGGGGTAAAGAAATATTTTTGTGCAGGCCAATACATAAATAATATAAATCAAAACCAATTATTTCATAATTCCCCAACAATGCCCATTTTGTTGAATACACCCAACATTTTTGTCTTGTCCAAAAACCATTATTTAAGGTTTAGAGGCATGAGAAAGAATACAGGTTAGAATCCTTAAAAAGTTCACCACCCAAGTCAGCCCCCCCAAGAAGACACCCCTCTTGTAGACTTGCCATAACGCAAAGAAATAATTGAAGTTTAGAGCATGAGGGTGAACCATATTAACCTCCATAGATAATGTCTGGGTGAGGGGGGAGGGTGGTGATTCAAAGAAAAAGATTTTTTTTTTCACCTCTTAAAAAACCAAATTCCTCTTCTGAACATAATTTATACATACTTCAAAATAAAAGCCATTTCTTAATTTTTTAATATATATACACATTCCTTTCTTTATTTATTTTTAAGTGTGACTTTATTTATTTCAATTTCACTTTTACAGCAAAATAGCTACAAATTACTTAATCTTTTAAAAACTTCAAATTGAAAAAAAAAATTCTTTTAATATAGATTTTATGCAAGAATTATTATACTATTGAAAACAGATTTAGAACAATAAATGAAAGTAAAGCCAGAAAAACTCATTAGTATGTTAGAACAAAGTTCAATTAATACGAGGGCCAAAAAAAAAGAAAGAAAAAACAGTTAATAAAAATATATAAGCAAAGTCTTAATAAAAACATGAGTAATGGAACTTCCAAGTCCAGAGTAGTCTTCAGCCTAGCAAATTTTATTTACGATGCGTTCTAAATTAAAAAAAAAATTTAAACTATTACAGAACTGCAGAAGTAAAAAATAGCCTACGAATTGAAAAAAAGTGGAAGATATCTCTTATTGAGACTCATGCAGGTTTGAATGAATTATAAAAGCAATGGCAGTGAACACACAACAAATTATTACAAATTTGGTTTAATTGTATTACATTGTTACATTTATATAAAATACAATCACTGGATTCAATATGAGTACTTCAATACTATTTCACATTCAGGGATTCTTCTAACAGCATCTGGAAGATAAAAATTATGACTTCAACAAGTAATTACAGAATTAAAAGTTAAAACATAACTGCTATTCTATCCTAATAAAAAAAGGGTACCCTCCCCCCTCCCCATAATTTGAATAAGACTGAAGAAAGGCTCAAAATCAGAAAGAGTTGGCAGCTAGAATATACTAGAGCATAAACTAGATCTATGTTAAATACATACAAAATAAAATTAGTTAAAATTAGTTTTGTGTGTACATGGATTAGTGTCAAATTTAAATCTCCAACTAAAGCACAACATAACACTTTCAACTAGGTGATGAATTTACAGAGGAATAAGTCAGCAGATCTTTTCATTTGATTCAGAAAACATTTTTTTTATAGTTTCACTAAAATCGGAGGATAACTTTATAATAAAAAGTCTGCAAATCTACATACATTTTGGAACACCTTTAGGAGCAGGTTAAATACAATTTTGGAACAGCACAAAAGCATACCGAAAAATGGTAATAATAAATACTTTCTTATTACCATTTTTCATATTACCATATTTATGTATGGTAATAATAAATACTTTCAAGTAACATTTACATATACTGTAACCTTCTGAGTAAGAGAGGGAAGGGAAACAGGGTTCCTACTATTAAAATTGTACAAATTATGAATAAATGAATAAAATAAAGATGTAGAATTTAAGCTGCCTTTTACATTTTAATTTTGCCACTGAACATAAAAGCAAATGGAAAAAAACTGCAATAAAACCTAAATATAGCAGCTCAAAAAAAAAAAAAAAAAAAAAAATATATATATATATATATATATTTTTACCTGCAAAAAATAAAAGAAAAAAAACTTAATTTTACAGATAAGAAATGCTTGTACTGTTTTATAAAATAATCTGTTCTCTATGTTCTATTAATATTAGAATATACTGATATGCAAAGTGATTGAGAGCACAAAATACTTTATTAAAAGTAAGGAACACATTGTAGGATTTACTTCACAAAATTTTATTTTGTGAGGTAAATCCTCTGAGGTAACACAAAAAAGAATAATTGGGGACAGTATTGAAGCGAAAATCCCATATCAAAGCAATTTGGAATAAAATTATCCCTGAATCACAGTAACCTGTGCGTAATAACAAACATCAAACTAATAGTGACAAAATAAATATTAAACACATTACTTACTATCGGTGAGTTAAATTTGCAAATTATTACAATCAATTAAAAAATAGAAAATATTCAGGACTTGTAATATATTTTAGGTACATCAAAAATTGAGTAAAAAATAAAGTGATAACTTTGCAATAAAAACTTTTCATGCACAGCAAGTAAAATATCATCAAATAACAACATTCTTAGCAAAGATCACATCTATATGTGGAAGATAAACAAATTGAAGAAATAATTAAACGGAAGTTTGAAAATACTTTTCATATCCAGTCTGGTAAATTACAAGGATTCAGTGCTCAGAGGTGTAGCTAGAGGGAGACATTTGTCCCAGGGCACAGGATCCAAAAGGCACCAATTTGTATATAAAACTTTTTCCAGCACATTTTGGTAAAAAGGAAGTGATGCAAATTTGTTCTCGGGCACTGAAAATTCTTGCTACACCTCTGAGTACTGACCCCAATTAATAACCTAGATCTTCTTGAAGTCAGTTAAAAACTAGACTAAAGATATTTTTGAGTAATATTCAAATATACATATGACAACATGTGAACACTGACAAGGTTATTGCACTTTGTTAATACTGCAGGCTTAAAAAATCTGAATTTACTAAGGAAGTAAAGTTTACATTTACATATTGTATTAGTAAAATTAAAAAATAATATATTTCATCTGTTTTTACCACTAATGGTGGTACATGTAATATGGTGTCAAAACTGGTAGGCTAGTTTTCGATTTGGTTTGTACCAAAGTACAGATATGAGATTAACAAAAAAGGAAAAAAAGTCTGAAAGAATGTCCAAACAACTTTTGAGCAATTATACTTATGAATTTCAAGAGCAATAAATATTTTAATTTTTATTGATACTAAATCTATCTTACTTATATACAATTTTGCCTTACTGAAAAATCAGAAAATTTTTGAAAAAAATGAAAAAACTGAATTCTTTATAAACATTGAAAAAGGTCTGAATATTAAACTAAATTGAACTGAAAAAACACTCAAAATACTGGTGTTAAACGATAAAGTAATTAAAAAACTTTGTAAAAAACACACATAAGAAGTAAAAGGAAAAAGGTTACGCGTTTCGTTCAAAAATTGTTTTGAACTTCTTCAGTCCAAGCCCTCGACGTAAAGAACACAGGGAACTGAAAAGAGAAAAAAACAAGCAAGATGTTGCCACAAGGGGCAAAGAAAAGTCGAACAAAACCACGGAGAGGGGAGAAAAAAATTAAAAAGGGGGATAGAAAGGAAAGGAAAGAAGCACAAAAAATACAGAAATAAAAGGAATAAAGAAAAATAATAAAAAAGGGAACACACAAGTACAAACACACACACAAAAAAGAGAGAACAGAACAAACAAACAAAAAACAAATAGCACACGTTAATTTTTTTTTTTTTTTTTTTTTTTTTTTTTTAAACCACGAACAGGACAGCACAATAAATATAAATAAACACATATATACATATATATATATATAATTTTTTTTCTTCCTTTTACTTCTTATGTGTGTTTTTTACAAAGTTTTTTAATTACTTTATTAAACTAAATTCTTAAATCTCATCTCTGAAAGTAGCATTTTACAGTTTACATTTTAAACAACAACAGCAGTGACAACATTAATAATAATAATAATAATAATAATAATAATAAAAAAGTTACAGGAGTTTCAAGGTTTTACTTACAACATATTTTTAAGAGGTAGTGAGGGTGCAGAGTAAAAAAATTAATCTGAAGGGACTAAAAATTGATTTTTATACTTTATTTCATTGTTACTTCATAAAATGTTGCAAATAAGACTTGATTTTGCAAGCAATTTATTAACTTGGTGTCAAATATGCAACTTGACATAAAAAATTTACATATAATAGAGATTAAATAAATGACAGAATATAGCATAACATAAAATGATATACTAAAGAGTTGCCTGGGTCAAATGCTTTAATAAAGAATACCACATTGAATTTTACTGTATAAATATTTATTGTTTTACTCATTGATGTAACTTTACCAAAAGTTATACTTTTTTTTCTTTTAAGAACAGCCCTAATAACTTTCTCAATTTACATGAAATTTATAAAATTTAATACATAGTCACTAACTGCCCCAAAGTAACATCACTTTAGGGAAAAAAAACTAAAAAAAACAAACATATAAATCAATTTGGAAAATAAGAAAAAAATAAACTAAACAAAAAAGTAAACATCTCAAAAAAAAAAAAAAAAAGTTATTGACAATTATGAAATTATGCGATACAAGCTTTGAAAAAATTAGACCGCAGAGATCAAAAGTATGCAGACTTTGAACTAGTAATTAAGAACATTTAAAGAATAAATAAACAAATAAAACAAAAATATGAATACCACTTATAATGCCAATAGTTTCTTCTCTTTTACAGCATGCCACTGACAAAAATTCAATGGTTTTCCACAGGACCAGTTCAGAGTACTAGAAAATAAAAAGATAATAAAGTGATAAACAGCCAAAATCAATCAGTTTTTCTTGTAACATATTTTATTCATCACTTGGCTCTGCAAGCTTTAAAGACAGGCTTCTCAAAAACTCGGTATAATTCAGAATGCTTCTTCATAGACAACATGATGAACTTTTATAGAACAACAAAACTGCAGGTCTTATCCCATTTTTAGGGAGAAATTCACGAAAGTGGAAACTGTATCTGATGGCTAATTCTCCCTCTATTTTGGACAATACAATATGTTATAAATTTTTCTCTGAGTATTTCACTTCTATAAATTAACCATTTGTATTGCCACAAATAGAGCTTGTGAAGAGAAATCCTGAATTTTCAAATTTCTGACATAGTTGAATTCTTTTAAAACATGTTCAGAAATTGCATTATTTCTTGTAAAAAAAAAAAAATAATAATAACTTGATTGAAACATTTTGTTTCTACTCAGTGAGACACTTAATGAAACACAATTTTTGTGAGAAATCTACTACCCATCTGATTCAGTGCTTAAGATATACATTCTTCTAAAATGGGATGTTTTGCAATGCAAATAATAATAATAATATAAAATTCACACAGACATGTGTATAAGGAACATTTATAACATATGATATGAATATAAAATTAACTCCCAAATTTAAAAATACACTGAAACAGTAAATAATTAAAAATAAATACATACTTATATCTAAAGACATCCAAAGTAGTATTCACCCTTATCAAAGGTTCTTGAAAAATCACCCAGTCATCGCTGTTATTAACTCTCCTATATTTCAAGAAAATGAGTATTCAGTACATAAAAAACATTCTAAAAGTTTCGTTTTCTAAAGCAACCAATTTATATGAATATTCATTTATTATCAATTTATATATATTTAACTAATGACCACCCAAGGTAGGAGTCTTCAGTTAAAATTTACATTTAAACATTATCACAAGAACAAATGATTCGGTGGTAGATCGAGGGGTAATGGGATGAGTGGCTATAGGGCTTCAGTCCCCCCCCCCCCCCAATCTCAAATCCAGGCAGCAATTACGACATAAAGTCGCTTGAGTCAGAAGTATGGGTCTAAATGGGGGCCCCCTTACATTTTGTTTCTTCACCGACTCTGACAATTGTCTTTCTGTATTTTCCACAGTATTTACCCGCTTGCCCATGATAATCAGGGAACAATCATATTACATTAAATTTTTCAGTAATATTTGACTTATTTATTAAGATATATTTTTCAGAAATTTGTATATGAATGCATTTAAAATTATTTCAGATTTTAAATGCAAAAATAATGTGTAACAGATAAACAGTGATAATTCGCAAGTAATAATATATTAAGATACTAACATATCAAAAATATATACTTGTGCAATATATATGAAATATACACCCAATATTTGAAATATACACCCAATATTGTGGATACATTTTAAATAAATTTAATTTAAATTCATTAAGATTGACAATATAATGTGTAAATATTAATTTGCTACAATTTACATTAGTATTTATTTCCAATTTAATGATAATATTGAATAATTAAGTATATGAACATGAAAAAATAAAAATACTATAAAATTAATTACTTGTCAATATTAGGAATACATTAGAAATATTACCAATGTTTACCTAATATTGTGGATACATTTTAAATACATTTGGGCTAAATATTAACTTGCTGCTATGTAAAAATACTGGTTTGGGTTTTCAATGTTTTACAATCCAGTGAGGTGCTATTTGAAAGTTTATTGGTAATGGAACTACTTCAGAACTACTTCCAAAATATAGGCAATATTGCAGATACATTTCATTTAAATTCAGTAGAAAAAGGATTAAAATTATTTTGAATTTTTAAGTAAATTTTACCAATATCATAAATTTATTTACCCTTAATGATACCCAGTAGAAGACCCAAACTCTGAAATCCATGCTGTCTGCTTTCTCAACAATGTCAATAAATAATGAAATCTGTTCTGCTACCTGCAAGTTCAGAAAACCACAGAATAATATTAAATACTTGAAAAATATAACATTAATGATATGGGCACCCATAAGGGGGGGCTCAAGGTAGGGAACTTGCTCCCCCCTAGGAGAGGAGAGCAGGGCAGGGACATACCCCAAAAAAAATTCTGGGAGGGTCCAAAAATTTCGGAGGGGGTCCAAACGATGAAAAAGGCAGAAATTTTCACAAAAAGACTTCACCATTATTGCTTTGTTAATAAAAACTGAAATTTC
This sequence comes from Cheiracanthium punctorium, assembly GCA_038373885.1. Classification (NCBI taxonomy): domain Eukaryota; kingdom Metazoa; phylum Arthropoda; class Arachnida; order Araneae; family Cheiracanthiidae; genus Cheiracanthium; species Cheiracanthium punctorium. The sequence continues at coordinate 1,577 of JAWZYV010003551.1, read as the reverse complement.
GAAGGTGTTACAGACCCCCACCCCCCTTCCTGGGTACGTCCTTGGCCAGAGGGTGACTGGTGGGGCTTCAGCCACCCTCGAAATAAGTAAACATAAGAAATGGAGAAAATTACATATTCGTGGGTAATTTTGAAAGTTCAGCTTGAAATTTTTAAGGTTTAGATACGTCCCTAAGCCAAACTCACTCCACCCCCCCCCCACTTAAGTATGTTTTTTCAATCTGCAAAGATATGTTCTGATTAAATGAATTTAAAATGAAATATGCTAGATAAATTTTAAGTTTATGAACATTTCCTATGCAATATGTGAAATAACCTTTATTAAAAATGAAGTCTTAAAAAAATGCAACTCAAAGCATGGCTTTTTCCATAACATTACAGAAATAATTCAGCAATCAAAATTAATTGAATGTCAACAATATTATTTGAATTGTCTTAGACTGAACAAGTGTAAAGTAAGCTTTATTTAAGGGGAATAGATGAAGTGAATATTATCAAATACAATGAAGAACCGTTCTGATTATACCATCTTTAAAATAAAACAAACTACATTAAAATCGGCTCATCCATTTGGGATCTATTTTGCCACACACACATCCAACTTTTAGAAAAAAAAAACCAGGCATTTAGTATCTTAGAATGAAAATTTAATAAACTAAATTCATATTCTGAAAAAATTTAAGGACCCCTTAAAATGGGGTGTCTGGGGCATGTGCCCTCCTTGCTCCTGTGATAATCATGGTCTTCTCATCACAGGATTTTCAGTAGTATTTGACTTAATTATTAAAATATATTTTTCAGCAATTTGTACATAAATGCACCTAAAATTATTTATCAGATTTTAAATTTTGAAATAATGTACAGTAGATAAACAGTCTTAATTCACCATTACTGTGATATTAAGATGCTGACACATTAAAAATATTTGTTAGTACAATATGAGGGAAATTTATAATATACACACAATACTGTGTGGATACATTTTAAATATATTTAATTTAATTCATTAACATGGACAATATAATGGATAAATGTTGCTAATTTTTACCAATATTAGTTTTTATTTCCAATATAATAACAATGTGAAGGATTGAGTATATTAGCATTAGAAAAATAATAAAATGGTATAAAAATATTTTTAAAAATTACTTGTCAATATTAAGAATACATTATAAATATTTCGAATTTTTACTTAATATTGTGAACACATTGTAAAGATATTTGGGCTAACTACTAACTTGCTACTATTAAAAACTTTATCAGTAATGGAATTACTTCAGAAACATTTCCAGTATATAGCCAATATTGTGGATATATTTCATATGTTAATTAAATTCAATAGAAAAAAATTAGCATTATTTTGAATTGGTATCTAGGCTAAAAGGTAAGTTTTACCAATTTGAGAATTTTATTTACCAATATTGATACACAACAGAAGACATAAAATCTACCATACCAAAATCTGCAAGGCTCTAAAATTAATACTGTATTACTAAATTTAATATTGTAACACTTACCTTTATTACCAGTAATATTAAACTTATCCGTTACTATACTATTGAATTATCCTTAAACAGT
>JAWZYV010003550.1:0-12601 GCA_038373885.1 Cheiracanthium punctorium | reverse complement strand
CAACTTTAAAATAGGGTCGTTTAATTTCGGGCAACCGGTGTTTTCACTTTTTTTCTTCTCGAACTGAAATGACTTTTTCATAATCTTTTTTTCTTCTGCGTATAGATCATTATTCCCCTATTTTGATTAGGTTCCTACCAGCGGCTCTCTCTGGTGGTTGAAATACAGAGGAACATCGGCTACTTCATCTTTCAAACGTACCTGCCCTGCATCCTGATTGTGATGCTGTCGTGGGTATCATTCTGGATCAATCACGAAGCCACCTCTGCAAGAGTTGCCTTAGGTATGTTCTGCAGTTTCAAACACTTACAGAGCATGTACATCAGCTGAAGGATAGTAGATCGATATCGATTGCGCTAGAAGGATAGATATCGATTGCGCAGATCGTCCGAAACTGGTTTCTGCTTTGCTTGGTGATATCATGTGAATATGACGCGACACGACCCAACTCTACGTTAATAAATCGAAATTTAATTATCAAACTGGTGAACTATAACTAACCCAATTTGTATGCAAAATAACGTATACGATAAGGGGCGCTGGTCCACGTAAAATCTATTCGTGGCTGCAATGCCTTCCATGTTCAAATGGAAGGGGTGCTGATTTCAGGGTCTAGATCTCTTATCTGGAATTGTTTCAAAATTAGGAGATCCCGAGCAAAGTCGGACTCTCTTCCACTGGGCTCATTAAAGTGGAAGATGTCCCCTTAGCCCATCGCTGTCCTACATGGAGGATCTGGCATCGATTCGTGGTTACCAGAAGGCATACGAAATAACACATGCAAAATCTATTTCCATATAAATTTATGAAGTTGTCAAACTTTCAAAAAATATCCACAAAAATAACTTTTTATTAAAAAAAGTGGTTGGTAATATTCCGTTGATGTTATCAATTAAGAGGGGAAAAAATCTGATGTATCCAACACATGACTTCCTTGCACGTCTATTAAATCAAAAATGTTTTTTACGCACTTCCTCTAAACTTATTTGTTTGAAAGAGATAAAATATCAATAATAGTAAGGTTTAGCGATTTCTAGCCAAATATTTCGATATCGCCAAGCTGAGTTCAATTTGAAAGATTTCCTTCTGACACTTTATTTGGCGATATTTCACCAAAAGCCGACAAACTTTGAGATAGTTTGCGAGATTTTGGGGATAGCCAAAGTAGTCATTGACCACAGACTTTCAATGAATTGAATGCATCCATACACCTCAATGTATTTAAAGTCATTTGGCTCACCCTGTAAATAAATTCCCAGTCGATTGCTGTCAAAAAAGATATTGAAAACCGTTAGATATTATAATATAGTTCTAAATACAAAAGTTCAAAATTCTACGGGTTAAAGTTTTAGAGTTATACAAAATACGAAATAATTTTTGGCGCCAAATTTGGCGATATTTTGGCGAAACTCGTCAATGTCGACGACATTTGGTGAGATTTTAAGCATGGACCAACAATGACAGATTATCGCCAAATTTGGCGATATTTCGCCAAAACTCGCCAAGAACGATGACAAATGGCGATACTTTGGGCATGGACCAAACGACTGACTATCGCCAAATTTGGCGACATTTCGGCAAAACTCGCCAAGGTCGAGGACAGACGGCGAGATTTTGGGCATGTACCAAACAATGACTGTCTACAATTGTATTATATTGAAGATGTCCATAGACATTAAAGTACTGAAATTCTTATCGGTGGTCCTGTAAATAAACTCTCCAGTAGATTTTAACCAAAAATCGAGATGCACGCCTAGATGTTACAACAATCTTATATATGAAATTTCATAATAGTTTTTGAGATTTGAGAGTTAAATATGCACACACGTACACAAAAAAGTCGCCAAGCTTGGCGACTTTTGGCATAGTTCTTGAGGGAGGCACGTGACCGTGGTCGGACCATTACCTAACTTATGTGGTAGGACGGTATTGTGCTTGAAATGGATGAATCCCCTAAAATTGCCATTGACCGTAATGTATTGGAAATCTTTTGAGTGTTCCTGTAGCAGAACTGTAAATGATAAAGACACTTTTTTTAATGGAGAAATTCATTTTCTAACTCTTTACAGCATATATCACTTCTGAGTCGTTTGAAATAGCCCAATAGCTCTAAAAAACGCTTTGATGAATTTCGGCCCATTGAGCGTAATGTATTTCGAATATTTTAGGCGGTTCTGTAGATAAACTATCCAGTCGAATGGAACCGAAAGGGGAGGTGCACAACTAGATATTACAACAATCCTAAATATAAAATTTCAACATTCTACGCCTAATAGTTTTTGAGATATGCGAGTTTAATGAATTTCGACCCATTGAGCGTGATGTATTTCGAATGTTTTGGGCGGTCCTGTAGATAAACTATCCAATCGAATGGAACCAAAAGGGGAGGTGCACAACTAGATGTTACAACTATCCAAAATATGAAGTTTCGACATTCTACGCCTAATAGTTTTTGAGATATGCGAGTTTAATGAATTTCGGCCCATAGAGCGTAATGTATTTCGAATCTTTTGGGCGGTCCTGTACATAAACTATACATTCGATTGCGACCAAAAGGGGAGGTGCACAACTAGATCATAGAACAATCCTAAATATCAAATCTCAACATTCTACGACCAATAGTTTTTGAGATATGCGAGTTACATACATACGTACGTACGTACAGACGGCATGGAAAAACTGACCACAATAAACTCCCCGCTGGTCAAAATGAGTTGCAGACGCGTTAATATGATCGTGCATGCTAGCCTACGATGAGATGCATCGAAAAAGTTCTTAAAATTAAATTTAGAGGTAGTCAAAATCGGTTTTTTTGTCGAAATTTGGCCCCCAAAATTTTTCGGGATCACATTACTTCCTTATACTACGTACAAGGAAGTAAAAATGAATTCACCATGGTATAAAATTTCCACTTGCAAATACAGACAATAAGTTGCACCTAACTGGAATTAAGCGTATATATTAATTTGTGTGCTCCACTACAGTAATCCAGTGAGATTATATTCCTCGACAGAATTTTACTAGAAGTCTATGAGATAAATTGAGCCTTAGTCTGTGATATCGTTTTACACACGCTTGAGGCAAACAGCGCTTTGAAATTGTGTTAAAGTGCATCATCCTTACATTAGGCAATGAGTGATAAGTTCCATACCCAGTATACATCGCTTTGACGGTATTTTGCGATAGCGTAATGTGTGGTATTTGTTGTTCGGATAGGCGGCATGATTATTGGAATAATGTGCAACAAGGTTAAATGTGAAGTACAATATACCAACATTTTTCCCATAGCTAATTTTCTCGTTTCGAATTAGCTATGGGATAAATGAAAATATTTCTCACATGGGCAATTAATTTCAGCTAAAATTTATATAGGAGCTCAGCTCCTGTACTTATTTGTTTTAGGGAAATTTACATGAAATAAAAAATGTTAATAAAGTTCAAAATTATTTCTATTTATACTAATTTTATTACATTGGATACAATAACAGTAGTAAGCAAAAAAAAAAAATTAATTTTACAATAAATGAGATAATTAGTGTTGCAAATTACAGCTTAAGAAGTCTAAGACTTCTGAACTTCCTTTAATAGAAATAAAGCCCTGATTTAAACCGAAATTAAAGCTCAGAATTACAGAACAGTAAATATGCAACAACTTATTCTCTATTAGCAGTGAAGAAGTTCTCTTGTGCCCGAAAAAAATTTCAATTTTTAATTCAAGTCAATATTTTTCTCTAGAATACACTTTTTAACTGACATCGTACTAACAGTAGTACACATGGAGATATAAAAGTAAAAGGAGCATGCTGGGAACGGCAGATTTTAATTTTGGCTATGCTTTTAATATGTACTTTGCTGCACATTTAAAGTATGAATGTGTTTCATAATTTAAAAAAATCTGATGTGTCCAACACATGACTTCCTTGCACGTCCATTAGATCAAAAATATTTTCGACGCACTTCCTCTAAATTTATTTGTTTGAAAGAGATAAAATATCAATAATAGTAAGGTGTAGCGATTTCTAGCCAAATATTTCGATATCGCCAAGCTGAGTTCAATTTGAAAGATTTCCTTCTGACACTTTATTTGGCGATATTTCACCAAAAGCTGACAAACTTGAGATAGTCAGCGAGATTTTGGGGATAGCCAAAGTAGTCATTTACCACTGACTTTCAATGAATTGAATGCATCTATACACCTCAATGTATTCAAAGTCATTTGGCTCACCATGTAAATAAATTCTCAGTCGATTGCTGTCAAAAAAGATATTGAAAACAGTTAGATATTACAATAGTTATAAATACAAAGTTAAAAAATCTACGGGTTAAAGTTTTAGAGTTATACAAAATAGGAAATAATTTTTGGCGCCAAATTTGGCGATATTTCGGCAAAACTCGTCAATGTCGACGACATTTGGCGAGATTTTAAGTATGAACCAAACAATGACAGATTATCGCCAAATTTGGCGATATTTCGCCAAGAACGATGACAAATGGCGATACTTTGGGCATGGACCAAATGACTGACTATCGCCAAATTTGGCGATATTTCGCCAAAACTCGCCAAGGTCGAAGACAGACAGCGAGATTTTGGGCATGTACCAAACAATGACTGTCTACAGTTGTATTATATTGAAGATGTCCATAGACATTAAGGTACTGAAATTCTTTTCGGTGGTCCTGTAAATAAACTCTCCAGTAGATTGGAACCAAAAATCGAGATGCACAACTAGATGTTACAACATTCTTATATATGAAATTTCATAATAGTTTTTGAGATTTGAGTGTTAAATATGCACACACGTACACCAAAAGTCGCCAAGCTTAGCGACTTTTGGCATAGTTCTTGAGGGTGGCACGTGACCGTGGTCGGACCATTACCTAACTTATGTGGTAGGACGGTATTGTGCTTGAAATGGATGAATTCCCCTAAAATTGCTATTGACCGTAATGTATTGGAAATCTTTTGAGTGTTCCTGTACCAGAACTATAAATGATAAAGACACTTTTTTTAATGGAGAAATTCATTTTCTAACTCTTTACAGCATATATCACTTCTGAGTCGTTTGAAATAGCCCAATACCTCTAAAAAACGCTTTGATGAATTTCGGCCCATAGAGCGTAATGTATTTCGAATCTTTTGGGCGGTCCTGTAGATAAACTATTCAGTCGAATGGAACCGAAAGGGGAGGTGCACAACTAGATGTTACAACAATCCTAAATATTAAGTTTCAACATTCAACGCCTAACAGTTTTTGAGATATGCGAGTTTAATGAATTTCGGCCCATTGAGTGTAATGTATTTCGAATGTTTTGGGCCGTCCTGTAGATAAACTATCCAGTCGAATGGAACCAAAAGGGGAGGTGCACAACTAGATGTTACAACTATCCAAAATATGAAGTTTCGACATTCTACGCCAAATAGCTTTTGAGTTAGGCGAGTTTAATGAATTTCGGCCCATAGAGCGTAATGTATTTCGAATCTTTTGGGCGGTCCTGTACATAAACTATACATTCGATTGCCACCAAAAGGGGAGGTGCACAACTAGATCATAGAACAATCCTAAATATCAAATCTCAACATTCTACGACCAATAGTTTTTGAGATATGCGAGTTACATACATACGTACGTACGTACGTACAGACGGCATGGAAAAACTGGCCACAGTAGTCTCGCCACTGGTCAAAATGAGTTGCAGACGCGTTAATATGATCGTGCATGCTAGCCTACGACTAGATGCATCGAAAAAAAATTTTAAATTAAATTTAGAGGTTGTCAAAATCGGTTTTTATATCGAAATTTGGCTCCCAAAATTTTTCGGGATCGCATTACTTCCTTATTACTTCCTTGTACGTAGTATAAGGAAGTAATGTGATCCCGAAAAATTTTGGGGGCCAAATTTCGACATAAAAACCGATTTTGACTACCTCTAATTTGAATTTTAAAAATTTTTTCGATGCATCTCATCGTAGGCTAGCATGCACGATCATATTAACGCGTCTGCAACTCATTTTGACCAGTGGCGAGTCTACTGTGGCCAGTTTTTCCATGCCGTCTGTACGTACGTACGTACGTACGTATGTATGTAACTCGCATATCTCAAAAACTATTGGTCGTAGAATGTTGAGATTTGATATTTAGGATTGTTCTATGATCTAGTTGTGCACCTCCCCTTTTGGTGGCAATCGAATGAATAGTTTATGTACAGGACCGCCCAAAAGATTCGAAATACATTACGCTCTATGGGCCCAAATTCATTAAACTCGCCTAACTCAAAAGCTATTAGGCGTAGAATGTCGAAACTTCATATTTTGAATAGTTGTAACATCTAGTTGTGCACCTCCCCTTTTGGTTCCATTCGACTGGATAGTTTATCTACAGGACTGCCCAAAACATTCGAAATACGTTACACTCAATGGGCCGAAATTCATTAAACTCGCATATCTCAAAAACTGTTAGGCGTTGAATGTTGAAACTTTATATTTAGGATTGTTGTAACATCTAGTTGTGCACCTCCCCTTTCGGTTCCATTCGACTGAAAAGTTTATCTACAGGACCGCCCAAAAGATTCGAAATACATTACGCTCTATGGGCCGAAATTCATCAAAGCGTTTTTTAGAGGTATTGGGCTATTTCAAACGACTCAGAAGTGATATATGCTGTAAAGAGTTAGAAAATGAATTTCTCTATTAAAAAAAGTATCTTTATCATTTATAGTTCTGCTACAGGAACACTCAAAAGATTTCCAATACATTACGGTCAATAGCAATTTTAGGGGCATTCATCCATTTCAAGCACAATACCGTCCTACCACATAAGTTAGGTAATGGTCCGACCACGGTCACGTGCCTCCCTCAAGAACTATGCCAAAAGTCGCCAAGCTTGGCGACTTTTGGTGTACGTGTGTGCATATTTAACTCTCAAATCTCAAAAACTATTATGAAATTTCATATATAAGAATGTTGTAACATCTAGTTGTGCATCTCGATTTTTGGTTCCAATCTACTGGAGAGTTTATTTACAGGACCACCGAAAAGAATTTCAGTACCTTAATGTCTATGGACATCTTCATTATAATACAACTGTAGACAGTCATTGTTTGGTACATGCCCAAAATCTCGCCGTCTGTCCTCGACCTTGGCGAGTTTTGGCGAAATATCGCCAAATTTGGCGATAGTCAGTCATTTCGTCCATGCCCAAAGTATCGCCATTTGTCATCGTTCTTGGCGAGTTTTGGCGAAATATCGCCAAATTTGGCGATAATCTGTCATTGTTTGGTTTATGCTTAAAATCTCGCCAAATGTCGTCGACATTGACGAGTTTCGCCGAAATATCGCCAAATTTGGCGCCAAAAATTATTTCCTATTTTGTATAACTCTAAAACTTTAACCCGTAGATTTTTTAACTTTGTATTTAGAACTATTGTAATATCTAACTGTTTTCAATATCTTTTTTGACAGCATTCGACTGAGAATTTATTTACATGGTGAGCCAAATGACTTTGAATACATTGAGGTGTATAGATGCATTCAATTTATTGAAGGTCTGTGCTCACTGACTACTTTGGCTATCCCCAAAATCTCGCTGACTATCTCAAGTTTGTCGGCTTTTGGTGAAATATCGCCAAATAAAGTGTCAGAAGGAAATCTTTCAAATTGAACTCAGCTTGGCGATATCGAAATATTTGGCTAGAAATTGCTAAACCTTACTATTATTGATATTTTATCTCTTTCTAACAAATAAATTTAGAGGAAGTGCGTCGAAAATATTTTTGATCTAATGGACGTGCAAGGAAGTCATGTGTTGGACACATCAGATTTTACTACGTACAAGGAAGTAAAAAAATTATTATTTGTGGTAATTAATACGTTTGACACGAATTTATCTTTCTTGTTCAACCCTTTAACGCGCAGTGTTCGCGCTCTGGGAACACCAAACTCTGACGTTTTGACTGTTGCCAGTCACGAAGAATAGATTGGATTTCTATAAAAATAGGTGCGGGTGACATAGCTCCATGAGAATCCTTTACTTTTTAGCATGCCATTTCCCGTAAAAAAAATTGTCACGATTATTTTTAACAGCATTGACATCTGCTGAAAAATGGAAGAATGCGAGAACAGCTGGATAGATTGCCCAATGCTGAAAAAAGGGCAGCCGTTGCCATCGCTCGACTTAACTACCAGCATGATGGCGGACGATCGAAACGTTCATCGCGTGCCACAGATATAGAGACCCTTTTTTGACGCAGCTGGCTGTGCCGATGAACATTTCGATCGTCCGTCATCTTGCTGGTAGTAAAGTCGAGCGATGGCAATGGCTGCCCTTTTTTCAGCATTAGGAAAGGGTTGTGCCTCAAAGGGTTAATTTTTTCATACTTATACATAAAATTTTAAGCTGTATTATTACAGTCTGGATGCCAAGTACCGTATTCCTTTTATTTCTAGGCATCACCACGGTACTTACCATGACGACTATCAGTACCGGAGTCAGGGCTACTCTTCCCAAAATATCTTACGTCAAGGCGATCGACATCTACTTGGTGATGTGCTTTGTGTTCGTGTTTGCTGCCCTTCTAGAGTACGCAGCCGTGAACTACACGTACTGGGGAGCCACCAGGGCCAAGAAAAAAGCCAAGAAGAAGAAAGACGCCAAGGAAACCAAGGCTGAGAAGAAATTCCAAGAGGAAATGGTGAGGATACAAATAAGTACAGAAACAAACTAGCACTACAGCCAAATGAGGAATTTTATTTCAATTCTGCAATTAACCCCTTGCACACCAGGGACGTACGTTTTTGGTATTGCAAGACTTAATTTTTTCAACCTGGTAGTTTTAAACACAGTGTATAATTGTTATCTGGTATTCTAAAACGCATCTTGGCATTTTCAGCCTTCATTTTCACTTACTTAACAGAATTAATCAGTTTAAATTAAACATAACTTAATAATACACTGGTGTGCAAAAATTAAGGACGAAGTCGAAAAATTAGTGTATCAGCTGAACTAAGAGGCAGAGCGGACAGAAAGACCAATCAGGAGATTAAGTAAGGTGATGTACGGTAGCACATGCGCAGATATGCTGGTAGACGTAATGGGGGAGTGTCTGAGTAGTATAAAGCATGTTGTCGGTGTAAAATCAGTATTTCTGGCAAAGAGATTGCACGCCGTATAGCAGTTAAAATCACACCGAGTTGCTGCTTCAGCGAGAAATGGCGAATAATCAATCTGTTAGACGACATCTGGATGCTTTTATCCGAGGTCGAATCATTGGGAAGTTGGAGGAAGGCCGCAGTGTGACAAGTGTGGCTGCAGAGTTCGGAATTGCTCACAGCATCGTTTCACGACTTTGAAGACAATTTCAAACTACAGGAACAGCTATCCGGGGGTTTAGTAGTGGTCGTCCACGAGGAACCACACCCGCAGATGACCGCTATATTGCCTTACAGGCCAGAAGAAACAGGCGGCAGACAGCGGGAGAAATCGCTAGACACACGACACAGGCGACTGGACGACCGATATCGCGTTTTACCGTGGCCAGAAGACTGCACGGTGGTGGTCTGTTTGCACGACGCCCTGTACGGTGTGTGCCTCTAACGCCTGCCCATCGGAGAAGGCGTTCTCTGTGGTGCCGGGAACACCGGAATTGGAGAGACAATGAATGGGGACGAGTACTCTTTACAGATGAGAGCAGATTCAGTCTGAGTAGCGATTCTCATCGCATACTCATCTGGAGAGAGCGGGGAAGCCACAATCATCCCTCGAACATCATTGAAAGGGACAGGTATGGAGGTGACGGTGTTCTCGTTTGGGGAGGCATCATGCTTGGTAGTCGTACAGACCTTCACATCTTCGACGCAGGTTCAGTCAACGAGACCCGTTATTGTAACGAGATTCTTCTTCCATATGTGCGTCTTTTTAGAGGCGCTATGGATCCGCAGTTCCTTTTCATGGACGACAATGCACCATGTCATCGCACAGTAGCTGCCGAACAGCTCTTAGAGAGTGAGGATATTGAACGTATGGATTGGCCGGCACGATCTCTGGATCTCAATCCCATCGAGCATGTATGGGATGTTCTAGGCAGACGCTTGGCATCTCGTACCTTACCACCAGTAACGATTCCGCAGCTTCGATTGGCGCTGCAAGACGAATGGGCAGCAATGCCTCAACAACTCATTGACACCCTCATTCTCAGCACGGGCAGACGCTGTGAAACCTGCCGAGCAGTCAGGGGAGATCATATTCCCTATTAAAGACCGGATGTTTCTTGCTGGACACCCATCACAGGGATGTTTCGGCCTTCAGTCGCATTGCGCTCCATGCTACTTTTTCAATAAAGCTTCTTTTTATCCCTCTGATTTCTCTTTTAGTAAGTGTTGCTTACATTACTCATGTCCTTACGTATTGGGGATCTTACGGTATATTAAATGTGTTGATTTGGAAAGCTTTTGTACAAAGTTATATTGCAAAAACCGTCTCGTCCTTAATTTTTGCACACCAGTGTATATTACGGTCCGTTTATGGAAAATTGGCCTGGTGCGCAAGGGTTTAAAGAGCATTTCGACAGGACTACCTCTCTGCGACAGGTCCCTTTCTCGGCATGACAGCTTTCGGTTCTTGTAATGTAAGTCAATGGGGAAAACCCGATTTTCAACATTCATAGAAACAAGTTTTTTGGGTTTTTATAATGGATTAAGGAAACCTTCGACTATGATTTTCAAGTGGCATTTGCACGTTTGGAAATGATTAAGGATAATTGAAACGGATGTTTCTAATACCCTTTTTCTGGATTGAATACAATAAGAAAACAGCAGGAGAATCTGCGCAGAAACAATGCACAGTAGGCTGTCACTCGGTTGACGTCATTGAAACGTCACCTCGAAATGCTCTACTTGGAATCAAAATAATCTCATTGCACCTCCACACAACATTTATGTACCCTGAATAGACATCATGAGGTCTACCCATTCAGTTTACAAACATTAGAAAGCTAAGCACTGCAGGGTGCATCCTTTTGGTACTGCCCGACATGATTATATTGACCAAGCATTCGTCATTTTTTATGAAAAATTTTTATTAATACCTTTCTTTCAGTATAATTTGATAACATTTTTAGACTTGTTAAAGTTCCAAGCAGAGAGACATTGGCACAAGGATTAGAGGGCAGAGGAGGCCACTCGATGCAATATTTCTTCCTATGTCATCGACTACGGTTCAAAGCTTGGCTCTCAAAGTGAAAAAAGTATGGCGGCTGGCAAATGGAGTGTGGATTTGGAAGTCGTATTTATTGACGAATGAATCATTATTTTGATAAATGTAAATTTGATTATCACAATTAATAACAAATTGCCGCCGATCCAATGGAAATATACCAATGCTGAGTCACGATATGTAAAATAATCTAAACGCCAAATTTGCTATACGTCAACATGCGACGGCTATTTGGAGTCGATGAAAGTTTGTTTACTTTTACAACCCTTAACGGTAACCCCGCCGTTAAAGTCTGGTGAAAAAGTTGTTCCAGAGAAAAATTGTTCGGATTTTACTTTAGTGTGATAACCTCTTAAAGTCATTTTAAATCAGTGGCGGCTTTTCAGGTGAAGTGCCTCTTCACCAAGTATTGTAGGTAACAAAAAATTGTGTAACGTAAGCAAGCCATAATCCTTTTTTAAATTTTGTCTGTAAGAATACACTGTGCTAAATCATGCTCTTACTATCAGTGAGGCCAAATTCTCTTCCCTCCCCTCCCCTCCCTTCCCCTTGCCACGCGGGTTCTGACGGGGTGAGTTGTGAAGTGCTAATGAAAAATTATCTCTTCTACTGCACTTATCGGTGGGGTTACCATGGTAACCTCAGACGTTCCATTCAGTTTTACAGCTTTACTTTCTATCAGGTGAAGAGATCCCTCAGAAAACGGTCTGTCTCTTCAAGTGAGAGAAAACCCAGCGTAGTGCGCCTCCAAGAACAAATTGCTGTAGGAAAATGAAACCACGTGATTTGTTTGAGATTTTGACACATGAGATTTTTACTGCTGTCTTTTGAAATTTTTAGAGTTTCTTCTTGTGTTATTTTTAATGATAATAATAGTTAGTTTCTTTTCTGTTTATTCACCTTCCTTATGTTTCCTGTAAATGATATAGTCTGTAATGTATTACAAACACCGTTTAATCGGTGGAATGATGACGATAAAAGAGATGTTCTTTCTCGTGGTCGACCCAGAGCCTGATTAGCGAAAAGGCTCGAGAAGCTTCCCGTCATAATTTGAAGGGGGCCCAAAAATGACTGTAAAACGGATAAAAATTCAAAATTTTGTTTTTAAATTATCTTCTAAGTTATTTTCTCTCAAAGATTTTTAATGAAGAGAAGTGGAAAGCTATTTTTAAGGTATTTTAGAAGTCTTGATACTCCATGTAGCAACATTTCTAAATTAGTTCAGTTTGCGATGTCTATACTTGGGACATTTGTTCCAGTTGAGACAAAATTTTCTATTATCAGGAACATTTGGTCGGTAGAAAGGGGTAAACTTTCAATATGTAATGTTAAAAATCGTCTAAAAAAATTAATTCTGAACTTCAATGTTGTGATTTTTATGATGTCATCAAAAC
>JAWZYV010003549.1:0-13504 GCA_038373885.1 Cheiracanthium punctorium | reverse complement strand
CTGAAGTAAAGCCAATGTGTAGTGGATAGTCGAATGGAACCTGTTCATACTCCAGCTCCCAAGGCTTAGTTTTGTATTCTTTTCGAGCTTTATCCAAAAATTCTTGTAATAAACAACTGAAATTTTGGAAGAAAAAAAATTTAAATGCACTAAATATTATCTAGAATCTATATAAATAAAGCAATCTGTAAACTGTCCGTTTGTCTGTCTGTCTGTGTTTCACGTAGCTCCGAAACGGGTGATCGTAGACCTACCAAATTTTGTACGGAAATTCTCCAAGACGGATCTCGACACACCTCGAAGCGATTTTTTCGAAATTCGAATTATTTTAGGAGATATCGATAAAAAACGTGTCGCATAATGATCATTTTTGTTCTCGCCATTTCGCAATTGTAACCCTGCAGTGGAAAGTTGGAGAGTTTAGCTATCTAGGTTGCCAGGTTTGGCGAGTTTATTAAATTATTCAGACTCTTGAAGTAAAAATAAAAAAATAACGATTTTTTTTTGTTTACATTATTTGTAAGGTTATTTTTTAATTAAACCATCTTGTGCATGTGAAATCAGAGCAGGAATGAATTGTTTTATACTCAAAAGAAAAATATGATTTGGAAATTTTCCGAGACTAAAACGTGCAACTTTTTAATTTGGCAACAAATATAATGGTTGATATACGATTTTGAGGAGATATGATTCTAGCGCCAAGCGCTATTTATCGTCTGCTTGTGCTACTTGAATTATGAATACACCTGAATGAGTTTTTAAACTTTATTTCAGTTCGAATTGTGCATTTTTCTGCACAGCTTTTCCCATCTATTTCTAATGTAGTATTACATCCAGAAAAAGGATAGAAATATCAATTTTAGTTGTGTTTAATCACACTCACGAATAATGATATACTTTCAAACTTAATGGAATAAGGAAAGAAAATAGAGAAGACCCATGGATTATAATACGCTTTTAATACATAGCGCTTTAGTGCGTATTTAAAATCTGAAAATGTTTCAGATTTTCTTAGATTTTTTTCCTTTCCATTTTTGATAAAGGCCAATAAATACAGAAGCTCTTCAGAATGAATATAAGACGAAAATAATTCGTTCCTTTTTGCAGGCTTTTATCATTTAACCATCTTACTTTTGTAATCAGGGGCACTGTGCTTACCGACACTGTAAGCAACGCATCTGGGCGCCGGCTTCGAAGGGGCGTCATTTCGAACTCAAAAACTAAGTAGCATAAAAGGGGGCGTCTTTTTTACATTAGCAGCGACGACACTTACCGTAGGGCCGCTGCTGTTTTTTTTTTTTTTTTTTTTTTTCCCAATGCAGCAGGCGAGCTTGAACACAATTCTATCGCCAGGTGGATACAGAGCACAAATTACACAGGAAAAGCACAAAGAAAGCACACAAACAGACGAAATATCTACACAGTGAAGGCAGAACATATATAGAAAATCAAGGCAGCAAACGTAAAAGTTCTCTTGCTTCCCAGTAGCGGGAGTAAATACTCTCTTCCTTTAATGCGGGACAGAGGAGGAGGTGATCCGCAGTCATCACCCCGTTTGTAACCATCTTAATTTTAAATTTCATTCAGAATCTGAGAGATTTGAGTGCCAAGGAAGCCCGTGAAGAACAGGAGTCTCTCCGAACAAGATTTATTAAGATGGCGAACCAACTGGTCGCCGGAGGCGGAACAATAAAACTAAAATTTGATGAAAAATCTTATATCTCTATTTATATATTACACAAACGCGTGCGGTACCAAAATCGCCGATATTTGGTATTCCGATTGGTAATAACTAGATGTAAACATTAGCGCATACTTTTCCGTTCTGATAGCACCACTCATCTCCAACTCCACCAAGTTAAATTATTTGAGCCTGTTACCGTTAAAATAAACGAAGTAACAAAGTAGACACGAGGTCGCTATTCGTGGCACATTTTAGCATATTTTTTGAACTACCAGCTGCGTACCCTCTCTTCGCACGAGAAGAAGCGAATATTTTCTAAAATCTAAACATAAATACTTGTGACAAAACAGAACCCAAAAACAGAAAAAAAGTTCAGGTATCTTTTCATATGAATTTCTCTAAGCACTCCAAGGGGGATCTTGTGCATATATTTTAACAAACTTAAGCTTTTATACTTTGAACTTACCTTCTACTGATTAATCACTAATAGTAATTAAATGCTAATTCTGAATTTCAAGAATATATTTTCAATAATATTACAGTACGAAAGAGTTACAATCTGCGCTAAACCGTGCTGTTTTCACGCCCTCATCACTCAGCTGTAGCTGAAAACATAACATTTATTGTGGAGAACAAACAGTATTTGAAGCTTCAAAAACGATAAAGTTACTATGCAATTGAGGTTTAAACCCTTAGTATTTATTCATGCTATTAGATACTATCTTGATATTAAAATATAAAGCCCGTTGTGTGTGCAGGCAATTACAACGGGAGAAAAAGAAACTGGCAAAAATAGGTCTATTCTCAATATATTTATATTTTTCCAATGACTTCATGTATTAAATTTTTATTATAGCAGTCAAAATATTCGTTTCAGAAAACGTGTGGAATATCTCAGCGAGTGTGTGAAAACTTTCCGTTGTTGAAAGATTTTGTTTTGCTGGGAACAGCCCCTCTTATATGAATGCTTCACGCAGAAATCCTTTTATTGGTGAAAAAAAGTTAAACTAGGTGATCTCGAAAAATTCTTTTAAACGAATTGGATTCTCAATTTTTCCATCAAAGCCTGATAGACGTGACATCACTATGACGTTTGTATCACTTGATGTACCTAATTGGGATCTCAAGCTGATCTCGAATCAAATTTTACTAAAATGATTTAACTTTAAAGTTTGTTTGTTTTCTGACAAGAAGAAGCTAAAAATTATGAAAAATCGCTTTAAAGAAGGAAATGGGGGGACTTTTAGATTTTCAAAGTAGCGCAGATTGTTTTCAATATTTTTTTACATAGATTTGAAAATTTTGAAGCCGATCGTACAAATGATGTAGATTTATTGCGTTTTTCTCGTTTAACTTTTTAATATTTTTGGAGTAATGGCTATTAAAGTTTTATCTTGGAGTGGTTGAATCGGAATTGTGATAAAGTCAGTGAGTTACTGTGCAGTATAAGGATGTTGCTGTTTGCAATGCTTTTCATTTAACATAATCACACGTATGGCTCAAACGACATTCTTACTAGTTTTTACTACATTCAAATTTTCAATCTATTAATATTAAAGTACTACAGTGGACTCCGCTTAATGTGATCAGTTTGGGACACCGTGATTTTGATAACAATAACCGATTGATAACAATAAACGATATGTAAAATTAGATAAATTTACCCCCCCACTCTAATTTACACTTACTAAATTTCAAAATAAAAGGGAAAAACTCACCTTATATTTATGTACTGTATATTATCCTTTAAAACACAAGAATTGTATAGATAATTAAAAAAATTTATCAATGGTTGTTTGTCTACAATTTTTTCTTAGAAGGTTATTAATAAATTGTTCGTATTCATAATGTTTTTTAAAGGCATCGGAGCGGTGTTGAACTCCTCGTTTCAACACTTTTAATGCATGTCTCATTTCAGCACTTGTAGGAGGTGGCTCAATATCAACAGATTCTTCATCGGACTCCTCAGTTCCATCATTCGTCTGTTTTCCTATGGCAATCTGACAGACTTCAGATTCTGTTAATGTGGAAGCTACTGGGATGATTTGATCTACTTCCACCCATGCCTCGAACTCTTCAGGGGTCATATCCGAAGGAATTTCAATCTTTTCTTCAGATTTTGGTCATTTTTTTCGCAAGATCTTGCGTAGGCGAAGCAGTTTCTGATCGTTTGAGCAGAAACTCGATTCCAGGAAGCTGTTAACAGGTGCACCGCATCAAGAACGTTAGTTTTCTTGACCAAATCATTAGCTTTAAGATTTTGTGTGCACTCTATTTCATCCAGTAATCGTGCCCGCATTTCGTGGCGATAATGTGCTTTCAAAGCACGAATAATTCCTTGATCACAAGGCTGCAAAAGGGAAGTAGTGTTGGCGGGTAAAAAAAAAAAAAAACATTAATATGCTTCAGAGTGACATTTAAAACGTGTGCAGTGCAATTGTCCACAAGGAGAAGAATATCTTGTTTTAGCTTATCGTCCCACTTACGTATCCAGTCATTGAAAATGACTGTGTTGTCATCCAGGAATTCTTGTTGGCATAGTAGTCGACAGGAAGTTTTTTAACACCTTTAAAACAACGAGGATTCTTACTTTTCCCGATGACTAAAAGTCTCTGTTTTTCTCCAGACATACTGACGCAACATAAAACAGTGATACGTTCTTTTGAGACTTTATGTCCTTTTAAGCTTTCATTCTTAAATAAGTATGTATGTTCTGGTAGTGCTCTAAAAAAGCTCTTTCGTCGGTATTGTACACATTTTCTGGTGAATATGAGGCAATTAGTTTTGGTCACTCGTCTCGTAGCCAATTTTCCGCTGCTGACTTATCGGCATCTTTTTTTTCGCCGTGAATTCTCTTGTAAACAATATTTTCGCGTGTCTTAAATCGCTGAAACCGTGGCGATGGCATTTGTTGCAACAAAATCTTTTTTTTCCATTTGAGCAGCTAAACTTTCTGCTTTTTGTTGCATAAGGGGTCCGTTGACTGGAGCATCACGTTCTCGAACATTTTCAAACCAAAGTCTTAGAGCCTTTTCAACTTGCTCATATTTACCAGCTCTATTACGTTTGCACTCTGTATTTTCATTTTGTTTATCTCTTCTAGTAAGTTCATCACGATTTTTCAAAATTTTACACAATAAAGGCTGAGAAATGTGTAACTGCGCTGCAGCATTGCGCTGACTCATTTTGGTAACCTGTCATAACGATTTAAAATTTCGATTTAAATTAACGAATTGTTTTAACGTTAAATCATTTTGCTTTCTGGCTTCCATATCGACAAGCTGCATGTAAGGGAGCAAGGCATAAAATGTGAATACGCTCCTTCTGAGTTCTGATAATGTCCAGTTCACATGCGCTGAAGATTGAGGGGAACTCCAGGCGTAAACAATGTATTGAAGGAAACGTTCTCAGGAAAAAAGCTCCCGTTCCGTCTATCTATCATGTGAGGGGTGTGGTTTTATGGGTTACCGTTTGTCGGCTCATTCCGACTGGTCATAAGAAAAGCCATAAATTTTTCGATTACAATGCCGAGCAAGTGAAAACGGGCCAGAAAACGGTTATCTGACAACCACTGACCACCAGCAGGATGTGCGTGGAGGGGGGGGATTCCAGGAAAGTGTGATTCCTCACTCCTTTGTTCATTCCCCCTTTTCCCTAGGTGGAAGAGGGAGAATTCTGGGAAATTCAAACAACAGCAAAGGGAAAGAAAAGAATGGGTTCCTTCTGAATACATTGTGAATATTCCTTTGCCAGTTAAAATGAGGTTCGAAAACTGATAACATTAACCGATGTAATGATCACATAAAGCGATAATTTTAACATACAAATGAATTGAGAAAATCGGGACCAAGTGATTTCGATAACAATAAGCGATTGATAACATTAACCGCGATCACATTAAGCGGAGTCCACTGTATTTGCAAAAATTCAGTGCTCGTATATTTCTGTAGAAGTTCCGGCTTTCCTATCGTTATTATTTGATAAAAAGCAATCTTTGCCAATGCTATTTTTATAAATTTATACTCTATGTGGATTGGTTAAATGATAAACAATACAAACCACAAACATAAATAAATACGAAAATAATGTTTTGAAAACGTATAGAAGAAAGATTTTTTACCATTTTGGAACATGAGAGATATCTTCCACTACACCAGGCGCTTTTGAGGGTACAAAAATCATTTTTGTCAGAGACGGAAGACCTAAGGATGAAATTGTATCCATAAAACTATTGTATTGCGTAAAACTTTTGAAATTTCACCTTTTTTTATATCGGGAAAATTATATAAATTACAGCTGTAATGAGAAAGTTCGGACAGATCGCAACCACCACACCAGAAACGTGAATCTGCATTTTCCTATATTTTCAAGAAAAACGCCTTCAAAGTTTTGTTGCTTCATTAGCTTATGTAGAGATACGCGAAACACAATGGTCAATTTTCACATAAAATAAAATTAAAATTAGAATTAAAATTCGGTGCTTCGGCATAGCACACGGCATTGATTAGAGATCGCCGAAAATGCATTTTAATAGAAATTGCACACTTGCAGATTCGCGTTTTTGGTGTGGTGATAGCGACGTATGCTGCCTTATGCTTTACCACTGTCAAAATATTTTTCGACGTCCGTATTTCAGATATGGATCATTTTCAAAAATAAATGCTACAGTTTTCCATTTTGAACAAGTGTTAAGAAAATTTATTTTTCTTGAAGTTTTATTTGTTACTGGCTAGAAAAATATTGTATTTTACAACATTTAAAGAAACAATTTTCATAGGGACTATACGACACAGTTGATTTTAAGCCTAAAAAAATTGGCAGATGTCCGATATGCTACTAGACGTTAAATAAAAAAAAAATTTGAAGTCAAAACACAAATTCAGATTTTACTAATACTATTTGACATACATCTAATGTCACATAAATGTCCTATAATATTTACGTGAATACAGCTGTTCAGCGAATTAACTAATAAGTAAGTATCCACTCTGTTACCAATACCAGTCAGTATATTTTATCTATATTAAAAGAAAAAAGAGGCATTATTATTTTACAAACACTAGTTCATTGTCCACCTTGATACTAGGCTTTATCAATGCACATCAGTATTTATCAAAGTACGTTCTGCGTACCCGTTCTCCACTCGGATAATTTTCATACTCATATGACTGAATTTAATTCCGTCGTTTCAGAACCTCAAAAACTGCGAAATTTTTTACTCGAGACATAATTTTTTTTTTTGTTACAGATTCTAATTTGAGAAGACATATAGCGAAACGGCAAAATAATTACGCAAAAACTATGTCAGCATTACTTAAGATCTAAAAGAGAGAATGCAAAAAAAGTTTTTGCAAACAAATCTATTCACTTTCAAAATACCTTACTTATACCTTACTTTCAAAATACTTTAAACAGAATAAAATAAAATTTTCTCTTTCAGTTTTCAGCTCTTAGCATTAAGGCTCTACGCAGTAACACAACATGATGTGGACAACTGTTTTTTTTTATTTTGAACTGTAATTTCTAAATATGAGAAACTTTTTTTAAAGGGGGCGTAAATCGATCCAGGGGTTTTTTTTTACTCCAGAAGAAAACACACATTCAAAAATTGCCTTTCACACAGATAGATATGCCATTAATCTGATTGCAATCATTGCATAAAGATTCAATTCTCCATTTCATGGGGATTAAAAATATCGGAGATATTTTGTGCGTCTCTGTACATCAATAACTAATTTCATATTATAAATTAGCATACCGACATTCCTGAATTTTTTGCCGATTTTTTAGATCTGTCACGTATGATCTGGTGGTTTCCCTACTAGCATTTTTGCTCGGACCATCATCGGCCGGCTCCGTAGCCAATGGTAACCCGAGCAAAACTGTTAGTGGGGCTGGTTCTGCAGTAAATAGCAAAAATATCTTGTTTTGAAGTTATAAACCTACCTAATTAGCCAGGCCATCTGCAAACTTTGTTTACTCTCAAATTTTATTACATAAGAATCAATCGCAAATATATAATTTTTATTAAAAACAAGATACATGCTCTTGTATCATATTTGGAGAATGGTCCATAATTCCAAACTTTCGCAATCCGGATTTCAGACTCTATACTGCATTGCTAAAGCAAAACTAATTGAGGGGAATTTTTATCAAGTATTTTAAATTTGTGGATGCTTTAATAACAAATATGCTTCGCATTAAAAAAAAATTTACTAAATTTTGTCTTACGAATTATTAAATCACAAAATTTCGCGAAAATCTGCTTGTCCTTGCATTAGGTTTCTAATAATTATATCCATAGTGATTCAAATTTTTATAGTTCCGCATCTTTTATTTTGCTGGGAAAAAAATCTCAATTTAATCTTTTGAATCTTAAAACAGGAATAGTTACTGACCTAACCTTACCTTCGACAATACCCTTCAATTTTTCTAACATTTTTATCTCTTTATTTTCAAAGAAAAAATTTCCAGACGTGAAGATCAGCTTCGGGGAAATTTGCTGAAACCTAGCCAGAACAGCCTAAAAATAATAAAAGGAAACGATTAATCAAGTACGCAATTAAAAATTACGAAGTTTATTTTTATTTATTCAAGAGTTATGATGTCTTAAATGATGTCACAAAACCTTTGTGTTTTCTATAAAAAAAATTAATTATCATGTTAAAATATTGACTTCCCAGAACAACAAATTGTAATTAACTAAAGCATTGGCTTGTATAAATCTTCAAATAATGAAATTCTATTCGAAGTATCAAAAATGGGCTTACAAGAATTATAATTTCTATGTAATAAGTAAACAGAATTCAATCCCCCTTACTCAAAGTATACTAGAGGAAATGGATGAAGTAATTAATTTTCAAAATACATTCATAAAACTACAGGTATATTTTTGAAATAGAAATGATTTATACATTTTAGTATTCGTCCCATGCTTAAGTGACTCGCTCCTGCCAGGCGAAAGTATTTTCTGCAAGTGAAATTATTATTTTCACTTACATTTTTTTTCTACGTATGTTTATTTCTGAATTGATACTATTTTTAACGAAAATGTGAAACTGATAAGTGTCAAATTTCGTTCCAAGTCTGGAGTTTTAAATCGCATCTAATTTTGTTGCTATCACGATTTTAAAAAAAGACAAAAATACAATTTAACTTTTAGAAAATTTATTCTAGCCACATACACTTTCAAAGTGCATTTAGAAAGATATAAAAACTAAATATTACTCTGAAAACATTAAAATTGCGAATTCCTGCGGTATATTTCCTAGTACCTTAAAATTAATTTTTTTTTAATCTGAAATATCACCTTTACTCCCTGAAGAGGTAAAGCTCCAGACCAAAAAGCTCCCATACTGGCAGTAGCAAGAAATGCAAACACTGCTTCTTTTTTGTTTGTCATATAACCTTTAAAAATAAACAATACAAAAAATATTGACGAAAGTAGTTAGACAAAAGAAACTTTTGAAGCTTAAAATGTGCAACGGAACATCTACTTACATCCCACGGTATCTCCTTTCTTAATACCCATGTTTTTTAACGCTGCGGCATACTGGCAGACTTCTTCGTACATCTGTCTGTAGGTTATAAATTCTTCATTGTCATGTTCATCTGTAATTTGAAGTTATTAAAACATTTTTCAATGCTTCACTAAACACTCGTGAACATTTTAGTGTCTTTGCTCTTGTGTGTTTTAAAAAATAATACCTCATTTTATATTTTACATATACGCACAATTTTCATTGACTGACTTCAAAGAGGAGTAGGTTATCCATTCGTCTAAATCTTTATACACGCCTGTGTATAAAGATTTAGCTACTAAAGCCTCTCTCTTAAATTCGGAACGGCTGCTACTATAATCATAAAAGTGATGTCTAGGTAAAGTAAAGCAACCAAGCGCTACGCGAGGAAACGGCTTGCAGGCCACCTGGCGGCTTAATGTTGAGTTAGTGTTTAGCTCAAAAACGGTACGCGATACGGGAAAAAAATCAATTAGAAAGATGTTTAGGATTGTCGATTTAGTAAGAAAAGACCTCAATTTGCTCATGCCCATTAATTCGCACAATAATTCTACGGATGGAAGACAAAAATACGCACATTTTTTGGTCGAAGTTTTCCAAACTGCACTTACCTGAGATTATGGTCATTTATCCTTCGCGCTAAAGCTGTTTTCCGTCAGCAACAATGCACATCTGAACGCTAGTCAGCAATTCCCGCTGCAAGTTGGTCAGTATAGGTGGTAACACGCTGCCAAAAGCATCCAGTAATACGTTTTTTACACCTTGCAATTTAAGCCTTCAATTTTCAACATTAATGTGCTCGGTAAATCTTTTCTTAATAAATCAACGATGCTCTTACAGTTCTGCAAATTACTTTTTTTTCCCTACCTCGTTCGTTTTCGAGATAGGAATTCCAACTCCGCAGTTTTCCACCAGGTGGCGCCGCAGGTGGTTTCCTTGCGTAGCGCATGGCTACTTTACTATACACATTATAAATACAGCAGTAGCCATTCCGAAGTTAATAAGGAGACTTAGTCGGCATACTGTATATATCTATATTCAGCGTTATTTTTTTTTTACTACGTGATCTAATTTTGACGATTCATTTTCTATTGGTAAGAAAGTACTTCAGAGTTCTATGTAAATTGGGTGAAGTTCTCGTGATATCATTCAAAAAATCCAAAAAAAGAAAAAATATGATTTTAAACAATTCCTTAAGGTTTGCCAGTATCCGCGGTGGTACTACGAAGAGAAAAGTCTCCAAGATTGACCATTTTGGCGATTTATCGTGGAGTTTAGCTCCAAAAAAATAAGTCCCCAGGCCCAGGCTAAATCCTGCTTAGCCTGGGCCTAATCCTGATATCTTCTACGGAGTTGGTTCCAGGATGACATGACAAACTTTCAGGCGTGGTACAGCTTACTAAAACATGGATTTTTCATATAGGAATGTACAGTCGGAAGCGGATCGTTGAAGTACAAACACAAAAAATGAGACACGAATAAGAAATAGTTTATTTACATCGTCATCGCAATTTTTTATTAATTAGCAACAATGGCGGATTAAATTTTATTTCCTTACCACGTTGATTTAGCATTAAGGATTAAAAATTCAATAACATAAATTTAATTGACATTACTAAACGGTAACTTTCGCGCACGCATAGTGTCATCACAAAATAATAATTACAGCGAATATCCTAAAATAGAACAATGGTGTACACATCTACCTCTTGTTTTGGGTGAATTTCATAACGTACGCATTTACGTCATGGTACGCAATTGGGAAATATATATATATACCTACCTGTGGCGATAAGAGCTACGTGAGAATCTTTGTACTTAAAAATATTTTCCGTGTAGTTGAGTTGAGCCCCTTTAAACCATTCCATGTTGTCAAAAGTTCGACTGCGATCAAATACCTTCCAAAAACATGCACAAATATAAGTTGAAAATAAATTGACTACTTTCATAAGAACAAGTATTTTTCAATACAGCAATATTTTATACGACATTATTACAGTTCTACGCGGCCAAATGTATTATCCTATATAGGACAGCTGTGCTGCTGCTATATAGCAGCAGCACAGCTGTCTCAAAAAACCTTCGTAATATTCGTATTTCCAATTAATTATATACAACAGCACGTGGCTCAGTGGTAGGTCCACTTTTACTAATCCACCTATTAGGTAATTCCATAGATAAGTGAGCAGTACTTGTAGCCAGTACAATGCTTAAAACGGCTAGTGCAGTCATTGGGGGGGGGATGACTGTGATTATATGAACGTACAGAGACAGCAGCGACTGCTGCAATAGGTCAAGCATTATTTGTGCAGCTAGCTGCCTAATGGTAGTTTACCGAGCATCATTTTTTTCCCATTTCATACACTAATTCCCAACTAAGATCTTCCTGAAGGCATCCACTGCTGTATTGTTTGGTATCTCTCTATTCTAAAAAAAAGTAATGGCCGCAGCCGTCGCCGCCGCTGTCAAGAGTTTGGTCGGCTATCTCCTCCTAAACCGTGAGAATTTGAGTTTTGACTAAGATGTCTACGGATTCGAAAAAATTCGGGGAACGTGATACACTGACCTAAATTTCGAAAAACGAATTATTTTAGAAGATTTTAATAAAAAACTGAAAAAATAAACATAATGGTTGCCAGGTATAGCAAATTTTCGCCATCATAAAATCATTCATTCCTTTGCAACAAAGCAATTCCAAGTATGTATAATCGCGTAATATTGACAAGCATGAAATAGAATTACACCAATTTTACGCCAAATTAAAAAGTATATGAAATAAATAACTCAAAGTGTGTTACACAAAGTTGACAATTTTCAAATAGTAAGTTCTCTTAGACAACAGGAGTTTAGAATGAGCGATTATCCGTTTTTCGAAAACAAAATAACTAATTGTAACTGATTTTAAAAGCGCCATCTTGGCATTCAGTTCGATCTGCCAAAATGGTATCTCTCCAAGCAGGGTGAATCTAAGCCGCGAGTTCCAAAATGTTAGAACCCAGTATCTTGAAAATGAAAAATAATTAAAATGCAGATTATTTTAAAGCTGGCTCGGTCCAGCTAGAGTATTTGCTACCAGTAGAAATATTTGGCAGCGTTAACTATGCCATTATAGCAGTTATAGTACACTTTGGATATTTGCCAGCGCGGCGAGATAATATATTTCGTGGTGCTAAATACGCCAATCTGCAAAGGATTATGTATATGAAAATATGGATAACGGTTTTCCCGATAACCTTACATGAGCCGTAATTATAGGTTGTGAGCATGTGCAAATCGCCAAATAATGAAAAGTCGCCATTAGTGGCAAGCTATCCTAACTGTTCCGTAGTTTTGGTTAAAGAAAACATATGCAGTACTGTTTTCTTAGAGCTAATTATTAACTATACATATACAAAACTCACCAAATTATGAGAAATCGAGATAATTGGCTAATACGAAAGGTATTCCATGAGTTTCACATAATCCGAAATAGTGTGAAGTTTAAATATTTATGTTCCAAGGAACGTGCAAGAACCAAGCAATGTGCAGCTCGGTAACATTATATCTGATCCAACCTTTGGGTTTTGTATGTTGAAATTATGCCCTTTTTACGAATAAGCCTTATTAGGAGCCGAATGTCTCATACGAAAACGAGCGTAGCGAGTCTAGGGGCCTTAGCCCCTTATGGATAATAATAATAATAAATACCCTTCCAATAGTCACATAGAAATTTTCTGCCATAAATATTAAAATTATATATTCACTGACCTAACAATGTAGAGATAAAATACAGTTTATTGGCTAAACGTAAATGAAGTTGGAATTTTTAGTGGTATGCAAGTTTGTATAAAATGAAAAAAAAAAACTACTTATTATTATTTTTATTGCTATCATTTGTACTAAGCACCAGTTATTATCTGTACCTTCATATATCCTAACTACAATAAATAAAAAAACTATGATTGCCGTATAAAGTATACTCAGGAAAATTGCTTTCCGTTTGGAAAAATATTATGTAAAATAATGGACAAATACTATATAAAACAATGGAGAGTGTTTACCGACGTAAAACGACACCTTTCTTTTGTTTGTACATCAATTAAAATCCAAAGGCTCCTTTTGATTCGGATCGCGAAAACGTGATGCTGAAAGAATGATTCAACGAACTAATAGAACGGCTGCTGCTTAAATTTTTATGAAATGCATAAATATTTGGTAACAAAGTTTTCTTTTTCAATTAGCAGTCCCTTATAACTGTTCTTTTCAAATATAATGCTATTGACACGAGAATCCAAGCATATGAAAATTAGTGAAAGCAGTG
>JAWZYV010003548.1:0-21431 GCA_038373885.1 Cheiracanthium punctorium | reverse complement strand
ATTTTCGATAGAAAACTTTACTTGTGATCTTTAATAACATATACCAATTTTTTGTTTCATTTCAAATAACAGAATACATCTAAAAAAACACGCTTTAAAGAATGACTGCCCATAGAGCGTAATGTATTGGAAAATGTTTTTGAGTGCTCCTGTAAAAAAAACTATAAATGCTACATAGACCACTTTTAATGGGGTACATGGTACAGTAGATAAGAAACAACATATATAAATTTCATAGAAATCGATGCATATTTACATGAGTTAGAGCACGGACGGACGGACAGACACTTTTTCAACCTTGTTGGAAAGTGTTAAAAATCCGGTAGAATTCAGGAATGTCAGTCAATTGATTTAAATTTTGAAATTCAAATTACTTTAGAAGATACTAGCAAGGAACTGAAAAGCATAATAGATGCCATAAATGGCGATTTTAGGCCACATAAAATGATTTAGGTTCTTGAATATAAGCAAAAGACAGACATGCTATTCGTAAAAAAAAAATGTGATAATCTTGAATCGTCATTTTTAATCAAAATATCGTCTGCATGCGAAAGCAGAGGGCAATTTAATTGTATTAGGTAAAAGAGTGGAGATTCATTTTCACAAAATAATTAGAGTTTTGAGAAAGTGGCTGGTAGCTTTTAGCGATTTTAAGCAGGTAGATTTGTAGAGGCGTTACTTTAAGAGATAAGCAACGATAAGTAATACTACGTTAACAAATCTCGTGGTAGTTTCAACAGAAGTGACAACCTTAAACTGTTTTTTATGATTATTGAAGACATATTTGCATTAGAGAATAGACTACATTAATTAAAACTTTGTATAACGGGCATAAAGTGGTAGATAAGTGCTTTGTTGAATAATAAAATTTATGTGTGTTATTAACAAAGTTTTTTTTAAATTTTACATTGTAACTTCAGCTTTTGTTTAACGTTCTTGTGATTTTCTAAAGCATATCCTTTCCCCCACACCCCACCACAGGAAATGAATTGATAAATAATGTTGTTCACATGTATAACTATTTATTTATCACAGTAATTTTTGATACATGCAAGACAACGCTCCCAGTCGCAAATAATGCAAATTCATGACTCTTTTACAACGTCAAATAAAGTTTTAAGGGTAATGAATAGGCTTAGTATATGTTAAGCAGTAGTTCAGGGAAAACAAGATCGGGTTGGAAAGTGTTTTATAATCGATGCTTTGGAATGATTTTTCTTTCTTGTTTCAGATAATACTTCTTGGATCTGATCTGAGTGAACTGCACCGGTACCTAAATCCAGCACTCTATCCTAAGGCGTACGGTGGTAACATAGAAGACCATGAATTCAGCCTTAAAGAGTTCTTCAATGTGAATGTGCCGTTCATAAAATATCAGAGGTCCATTAAACTTATGGATTGACAAGAAGTGCAACCATTCGTTGTTGTAGAACACCTGGACAGGCAGCTTCAGCGAGTAGCTATTGCAGGGGTCGCCAAACGTTTTTTGATCATCGACCCCTATATAATTTAAAAAACCTTAATATTTATTAAATAATGAGTAATTATAAATAAGTAGAAATAATAAGTAAAGTAACTACAGATTTATTGCTTCTTAATCAGTGAGATGGGTGTGCCTGGTGTATTTTTGCAAGGTTCGCTATATTTGGTTCAAAATTAGTCAATTTTAATCTTAAATCCCCTCGAAGCTCCACATTTATTTCTGTACTTGGTTAAGATTGAATTTACGTGACTGAAACCGGCTTCAATCATATAGGAACTTGGAAATGCTAGCATAAACGGTTGAGCTATTTCACAAAGTTTTACATATTTTTGCATTATATTTATATTTGTCCAAAATTTGCTTATTGTTACATTTCTAAGAAGCGTCTTTGCTTCAAGATCAGATAATAATTCAGCAAGCTCATCTTGCAGGTTGATGTCCACGTTTTCAATTTGAGCAGAAAATGGCACAATAATCCAATCAGGGATGTCAATATTTTCCAAATCAAGAAAGCGCAGTTTAAAATCGTCGCTCAATTTTTGAAGATGACCTGTATATATTTACAAGTCTTCTTCTTTTATTTCTAATTGTCGCAGATTTGTAAAATAATGATAATACTTACAAAGCAATGAAGATCTAAATGCATTTAATTTTACTTGTAAGCCTAACAGTATTGTTCGAGCTTGAATAATTGTAACATCTTTTCCTTGCAGCTTTGTTTGGACATCATTAAATTTTCCAAACAAGTCTGCTAAATAAAATATATGGTTCTTATTGTTTTGGAGTTCATCACTCAGAACAGAGTTTATTTCGCTGAGAAATTCGGTCGTGGAGTTAAATAACTCAACTAGCCTTTTCAAGCATACACCTCTAGACAGCCATCTAACTTCGGTGTGCCTAAGTAATTAGTTAAATAACTCGTCGTTTTCTTGACACAGTTTGGAAAATAATCTTGATTTAAGAGGTTGAGCTTTAATTTGATTGATACATTTAATACAAATCTGTAAAGCTTCATGTAACTCTGGACTCAGATATTTTGCTACTAAGTTGTTTCTATGCAACACACAATGAATAGTACGTATACCGGGCAGTTTTTCTTTGAGAAATGTAGCAAAACCTCGGTAACGCCCTACCATAGCAGGTGCCCCATCTGTGGCTGCCGCTATTATATTTTCAAGCGGAATATCATATTTATTTAAATATTCTTGTAAACATCTAAAAATTGTCTCTCCTTTTCCATCAGTTTCAAGATATTTAGCAAATAAAAATTCATCAATGACTTGCCCTTTAATTTTACTGAAATATCTAACGTACGCCATAAGAATAGCAGAAACGCCAAAAACAGATTCATCAAGTTGAATAAAGAACTTGCAATTTTTTAGCTCTGAATCTATCGTATTTTCTATTTCTTTAGCCATCTCGTCGATACGCCGTTTTACAGAATTTGCACTTAATGGCAATGACTTTAAAACATTAACGGAGTCTTTTTTCATTACAACCTCAATGACGTCTTTAATTGCAGGAATAATAATTTCTTCAGCGATTGTGTGTGGTTTCCCCCTCTTTGCTATATTAAGCGAAATCTTGTACGAAGCTATTAATCCTCCTTCACTTTCAACTTCAGTAGATTGCTTCATAAAGTTGGCAGACATGTGAATTTTTCTTTAAGTTTTTTGAAAAATTCAAGTTCTTTATTTTTTTTATCTGAGTGAACCTATCAAGTGAACCTATCCTATCAAGATGATCTTTCATTTTTGACGGTTTCAGGTAGTCGTTTCCAAAAGTTTTTTCGCATAGAAGACACATAGGAATCGTTTCATTTCCCGGTGAAAAAATAAATCCAAATTTCAAATAATCCAATGAATAATACCGACATTTCTTTTTAGACACTGAAGCTGCCATTTTTCAATTAAGGTTCTATAAATAAATTAAAAATAAATTAGTATAATATGCCATTGTAATACGTCAAAAAATACATAACACTGGAATTGCGATCTGCTTTGCCTGCAAACCCCCAACAGATTAAAATAATATTATTTTCGAAAATTATGTGGTTTTCGTAAAAAAATACAAAGTGTGCTATAGTTTTGTCACGGGCTGTACTAATCCATATTATTAATGCTTACCTTCCTTTTTTACATGTATTGATAATTAAAATTGATATCTAAACTAAAAGAATGGTTTTAACGAAGCAATAACTATAATTAATTATCCAAAACTATAAAAGTTTTAATAATGACACTGCAAATATTCAACACTGTTCACAGTTTGCAAAGATAGCTAAAACTGCGTATGGTATTTGCGTTTGTAACGTCAATACTCGTCACGTAACATTTGGACAAGCGCACATATGCATATGATTTTGTATCGGTTCTTAATTTTAAACGTTCTCTTCTGTCTTCAAAATAAACTCAAATGAAAATTCTTGAAAGGGGTACTTACCCCACTGTTGTATCATCTCAGAAAGATCCAATATTCCCAATGGACAGATAAACACACACTTAATTACTGTTGATACAACACACACAGAACATAAAACAATAGAACACACATTTTTCACAGCTATTTCCGCTCGCTCGTGCTGAACATAAACATTGAAAATTAGCTAGCCGACGGACAAGCAACGCCATCTGCCGGCATCAAACAGCTTAACAGTGGAGATTCAACATATGAGTATGACTAATAAACCAGAAGTGCAGAGTTCGTGCCACTGCTCGCTGGTACGTCAATACTTGTTTCACCCGAATAAATATTCGTTGATTAATTTATGTTCTATAAAGAAACTGATATTAACTAATTATAAAAAAATTCACAAATTTTACGATCATCGTGATTAGGTATGCGTCATTTTCGTATTAAGAACTGTTTTTTCTTCGACCCCCTGGCTCAGATCGACCCCCGCTTATGTTAAATAGACCCCTGGGGGTCTATATAGACCACTTTGGCGACCTCTGAGCTATTGACAAAAGTCAACCACGGCAATGGCGGACTCGGAAGTATTTTTGGGAGAGGGAAATACAAGGCTTTAACCAGAAAAATATTTCGTGGTGGGAGATATGTACCGCTAACGATTTTCAACTTTAATTGATCTCCAGAATCAACGTAGATAATTGTCTAAAATTTCGGGTGTTGTGGCTAAAGGATCAACCCCCATGATCAACCCCCCCCCCCCTTCTTACGGTTTTAAAAGAATAAATCCGCGGAAGAATTTCATTAGAATGTTCTCAGTTTTACATACGAGAGAGTTCATTATCATTTTTCCCCTTTATAATGTTCAATGTTAAACACAGGTTTAAAGATTCGTTCTCTCTTTTGAGAAGGCACGTTAAACCTTTAACGTGCGGTGTCTGTCGTGAGGACACAAAATCTGACATTTTGACTGTTGCCAGTCACGAAGAATAAATTTAATTTGTATAAAAATACTGGAGGGTGAAATAATTACACGAGAATCCTTTACTTTTTAGCACATCATTTCCCGTAAAAATTGTCGATTATTTGTAAAATTGTCAGGATTATTATTAACAGCACCGACATCTGCTGAAAATTGGAGAATACATTGATATAGAAGAACAACTGGATCGACTGCCCTATGCTGCAAAAAGGACAACCGTCGCCATTGCTCGATTTAACTACCAGCAAGATGGCGGCCAGTCAAATTTTTCATCGCGTGCCACAGATCTAGAGACTCTTCTTTGACACAGTCTGGAGACTGTGTCAAAAAGGTAATTGAATCGTGCGATGGCAACAGCTGCCCTTTTTTCAGCTTTGGTAAATGGTTGAACTTAAAGGGTTAAACATTGTATCTTTGTAACTTCCCCACCTATTTCTTTGAATGCTCTTCTGGAGAGCAGAGTTGCGCCTGCGAAAGCACTCAAAGGCGTATACTGAAAAGAAGCTATACTCCGGTCATTGTTGATGAACCTTTACTGTTCGCCTTTTCGACTCGACTGAGAGAGAGCAAATTTCACCTACTTTCACTGTTTGTTTGAACTCTGTAATAACTGTGATAAACGAATCGTTATTATTTGCCGAACATGTACCATGTAAGGAAAGTATTTTAATCATGAAAAACTTTGACTCTGAGATACTGTATTTGCACGTTTTGAGGTTTTCTGAAATCATTTTCGCTATTTTTACGAGATGTGTGTGTATGTATGTATGTGTGTATATATGCAAGTGAACATGATAGATCTTAAACGGTGCATTTGATTGAGCTCAAATTTGTTATATATGTTATAAATCAACAGTTAAATACCAAGAGATTTTCGTTACTACGGCATCCATTACGAATTTATAGACAGTACAATTTTCCTTTCACACTAGTTACCTAGCCCGTACACTATGCAAAAGGAGAATTCCGCATATGCCATTCATGGTTTTTTGTTAGTACCGGTTGATACCGAGAGAATTTCGTTAGTACCGCATCCTTTAAGAATTTACGGACACTTCTAATTTCCGGCCACACAATTTCCCCAACCCGCACACCAAGGAGTTCTAGAATTTCACATATCCATTCGTTAATAATACAGCTAAGCCGCTTCCACCGCCTTGCTTATCACGCTAAGCGTGTTTTACTGATATCGCAACGCTTCGTTATCTGGTCAATCAGGAGGGGTTGGGGGACAAAAAAAAAATACATTAGGATTCTCAGTCGATAAATCTATATTTTTCTTTGCAGACCCTGAGAAAACGCCACTGTACCCATTAGTACCGAGAGTTTTTCGCTAGTACCTCACCCGTTATGGATTTTCGGTCAGTTGAAATTTGCGGGTACATCATTTCACCAGACCACATACCATGTAGTTCGAACATCTACATACTCAGTACGCCACCATAGTTTAAAAACTTTTGATTCAAATGATTATTCCAAAAGATTACTAAAATCACGGTACTGTCCGTATATCCGTACTAACGAAAAATATCTCGGTACTAACCGGTACTAACGAAGAACTATTAAATATAGCATGTGTGAAATTTCTGAATTTCTGTGATTCAAGAATGTTTAGTATTTGATTTCTATTATTCTAACAAAAATCTCACAGTCTAACTAGTACTAACAAAGTACTAACGAATGAAAAATTCGAAATTCCCTGTCTGCATGGTGCACGGGCTAGGTAGACAGAAAATTTGTACTGTCCATATATCCGTAACGGATGTGCTACTAATGAAAATCTCTATTCTCTATAACGGATGTGCTACTAATGAAATCTATTAAGCAGTACTAACAAAGTACTAAGAATGTCATATGCGAAATTCCCATTCTGCACTTTGTACGGGCTAGGTAGCTAGTGTGACAGGAAACTTGTACTGTCCGCATATCCGTAACGGATGTGGTACTAACGAAAATCTCTCGCTACTAAACAGTTCTGACAAAGTGCTAACGAATAGCATATTCGAAATTCCCATTCTGCAATTTGTACGGGCTAGGCAGATAGTGGGACAGGAAATTTGTACTGTCCGTATATCCGTACTAACGAAAAATCTCTCGGTACCAGCCGGTACTAACGAAGTACTATTAAATAGCATGTGTGAAATTTCTGAACTCCATGGTGTGCGGGCTGACCATTTCACCAGCCTGCAAATTTAAATTGTCCGTAAATCTGTAACGGATATGGTACTAACGAAATTCTCTAGGTACTGACCGGTACTAACGAAATACCAACGATTGGTATATGTGAAATTTCTAAACGCTGTGATGTGCGGGCTGGTGAAATGCGCCTGGTGTAGTATTTTGTCAAAGCTTGTTAACCTAATTAGGATATAGATGGCATGTCTCATGATCACTACGCAATATTAGTATTTCTAATACATTTTTTAAACTCGTGGAATGAAAATGACGTTATTTTATTTATGATATGCTACTTTATTTATACTTATATCTATCGGCAGTATAAAGATATTGATTCATGCAAAGAGATGACTGAATTCGTCATGAATTTAGCCCTCACAAAGTCAATTCGATGCTGTTGTAAGTAAAATATTTTATTGTTTCATTAAAGTGAATGTTTGCCAGTTTATTAGTGTTCTGTGTTTAATGCAATAAAATTAAAAATTTCATAGTGAGCTATATATATATATATGTTTCGGTGAACGCCTGAAGTCTGGTAAATCCTAGGTTTTACCGGTAAAATCTAGATTTTACTTAAGTAGCTTTAAACGAAATCTGGTTAGTAGCGAAATGGGATTTAATATGATCTTTTACGAAGCCTTTGCGGTAAAACTTGGGAGTTACCAGCGTCTTCCGGTAAAAGCTCGAAACTAGGGATTTCTTATGATAGGATTTTCTGTTCGGAGATTTATTGTATAGTGTGTAACGAAAAGGATAAGCACACTATAACTTTTTAGTTGATAATATAAATTGTAAAAGTGGTGAAAATGAGGTACGATTTAAGAATATGTCGATAGAACTTATCGATAACACTGTCCGAGTCCTTATCCCACTACTAAAGAACGCCTTTTTACTACTTCATGTACACTTATTCACTCTATACCAACTTCTTAGATGTTTAAAAAGTTTTCTTTGCTAAAAGTTAACTGGTTTCTTGAGTGCAACGGGACACACTGTATACAATATATCTGCAAATGGGAAATCCTACTATAAGTAATTTCTAGGTTTAACCGCAAAGGCTTGGTAAAAGACCGAAATGTATCAAATTAAAGCACACTTCAGTCTTTTACCAAGCCACTTTGATTAAACCTAAGCTGCCAGCATGGCACAGCGCAAGCTAGTGATGGCTCCATAAAGATGTGGAAGGGGAATTTAGATGGCTTGGGCTTGGTCCGTTGGCGTGGACTAAACTAATATTGATTATAAAGGCTCTGTTTAGCTACTTAGAGATCATTTTCAGCAATTCAATCACTCCACTTATTGAAAGAAGGACATATATCTCCTGGATGATAATGCGTCATGCTGCAGGGCCCAAATCAATCGAGATTAGTTTACTGAACACCCCCTGAAAAAAGTATTAGAGTATAAGTGAAATTTCCTACATTCGCTTTACAAATAATCAATTAGTCTTTAAATGCCGCAAAACGCGGTAGAAATATGAAAAATCATAGTTATATATAGCCCAAAAAATTTTATGATAGATAATTTTAATATACTAAACCAACGTAGGAACTTTGATTTTTACTTGAATACATTTTTGAGAGCGTGAACAGTGAAAAATTCCAGAAAATAATTTGGCTACCTAGATTCCCATATATGAATCCTATTGAGCATAAAGGGAACACGATTGAAAGATCAATTTATACACAAAATACTGCTTCGCAAATCATTTCTCAATTCTGGGTAACTTCAGACACAGAATGACTTGTACATTTCTTCAAGGGACTTCTGACTTCTGTTGACTTGTAGCCGTCGTCTTGCTGCATTTCACAGAGCAAAAAGAGGACCCTTATAATATTAGGAGGTATCCCATGACTTTTGGCCGTCTCGCCAAATCAAACGATTTATACGATTAGTTCTAACATCATGCAAATGAAACTTGCTCGTGTCAAAGCTGTAACTCGATTCATTTTATTACAGAAAAGAAAAATCAATATTACAACAAATGAAACATTTTAACTGAAAGAAAACAGTCAACGCATAAATCAATACAAAACTTGCATAAATTTATTAAGATAAAATATTTTTAAGTACATTTTCCAACCAAATTTCAAAATTATCGGGGTGAAATTTGAGACACTTACTCATAAGTGCAGGTTAAAAACCTGGATGTGCTGAAAAATTTAAAGTAGATTACACTAATCTACACCTATGCTTTAACGTAAGATTTTAAATGACCGCTGATATTTCATGTAGGAAATGTTTTCTAATAAAAAGGCTTTCATGCTACTTTCCAACCCTTCTATCGTGCCGCCGTACTCCTTCAGATAGAGAATCGGGTTCAAATACTGGTGCAGCTCTTTCAGGTTAGATCCAAGAAATACGATTGAAAAAGAAAGATATAGAGTCATACAAGAGGATACATGTGTTTCGGCAGAGACAGCAGAGAAACAAGTTTTATAAGCAAGCATGGCAAAATGCACATTTTCTTCGTCCTTGCGCACTTCTTCAAATTTATTGTTTTTTTTTTTTTCTTTTCTAATTCCAATCAAAATGAGTAAGCACCAATGTTTAGAGGATTGAATGAGGCAGCGAATAGTTGGGAGGATAGAATCAGACTAGTCTCAAGGTCTAGATTTGTAGAGTTAAATGTAATACTCGGCATCGCCATGTCCAACTAATGGAAACACTTTCAAGATGCAGTATCCATCGATCGAATGCGTGAAAAGAAGTAGGAGTGGGAATGCAGATAATTATTTGTCCTATACTGCAAAGAGTAACCTACATGTTACATCTTCTCATCTCGTTTCTATGCAGTCAGAAGGAGCTGAGTTTCAAAGGTAATTGTTTCCAGAAGGCTTTAAAAGAGGTCTGTTTGCGAGATTTCCTGTTTGCGCAATGTTCACTTTTGAACAGGAGAGTCCGGTTGCAGCGATCATAGAGAAGTGATTAAGGCTGTTCTTCGAAGAAAAAAAAACTCTGTTTTTAGGCTTGATACACAAATTGAAATAAACTAATAGCGTCATGGTCTCCAAAAAATTCCAGATGGTTCTTCATAAGCTGCTTTACACACTGCAATAAGCGAAAAAGCTGAGCTTTTTGTGAAAATTTCAGAAAAAATTCTTAAACATGGATATGAGCTGCAGGACTTTTCGAAGAGTAACACTTCTTGTGAAAATTTCCTAATTTTGAGATTTTTTTCTAAAAGTTTTTAAACTGATACAGGTTTATCGTTTATTTCAGTATGTAGTACAGCTTGTAAAGAGACAGTTTCAAAATTTTGAAGTGCCTGACATAATTAGGTTATTTGTACTTAGGTACCAAAATCGTATAATTTTTTCGAACTACGCCGTTAATGTGCGACCAAGTCCCGTTAATTCCTGATTCTAGACATACTTTCATATAAAGAAGGCCAAGAACTCACTACCAGCTAGCTCAGCAGTGTCGGTGAAATAGGCCATTATATACTAGCGGATGTTTCCTAGTCTAGGTAGGTATCATGTTGAATAATCCCAAACTTTGAGAGAGCAACTGCGATTGCTTTAAGGTATAAGGATGAACTTCGAGGCCAATGTCGGCCATTTCAGGGGTTAAACTGGCCCTGGACGACAACGTGTGACCACATAGAACTAACAGGGTTGAGGATTTGTTTTTGGAATGTGAAGATATTAGGTTGATAGATTACTTCGCCAAATCTTCAGACCTCTATCTTATAGAACATGTCTGTGTCGCTGTGGGAAGGTTAATTGTAACTAGAATAAAAGTATGATGTGACAGACACATATCCTTTAATAACTCATTTTGGAACTTACGTATTATCCCGGCGTTCATTTCCGCCAAACTATTTTTTCGTCAAATGTGCTGGCAAACTGCTGCCAATCGTATTCGAAACCATTTATAATTTCGGCATTTATCTTGGCGAAAAATCACTCGTCTTGGCGGGTCTCCGGGATGCGTTTTCCCAAACCCTCAAGACTTCACGCACTTGGCGAAAACAGGAGCGCGCCAACGATTTGGCGAAAGAGAGGAGTTACGGGAGCTTGTAGTCGCTATAAGGTTGCAATGCTAGTAAGACCGCCTCAAGAATTTATGATGTAATAACAGGCGCGCTTTTCTGATGTGTTTAAAGAATGTAATTAGTTTAATATATTCGTAGAATATGAAAAGTATATAATATGATTGTATGTATAAAACATTTATTTATAGATAAAATTTAACTTATCGGCTCCGCAATTTTATCCTAGGCACTTTAAAATTGTTTATCGCATGTTCTTTTTGGCGCCATCTACTTTTTTTGAGCGTAATTATCAGAATAGGTTTATTGATCTATTGCATTTAATAAACATGTCTCCGATACATTTAAAGAATGTAATTTGTTAAATAATAAATGGTAGAGTAAGAAATGTATATAATTATACATTCTGTATTATGTACATTTGTGTTTTTATCTGTAAAGTCCATTCATTTACAGATAAAAACACAACTTAAATGCTTAAAACTTTTCTATAAGCACTTCAAAAACATGCCTAACATTTTTAATTTGGTGCTACCGACGTTTTTTTTATTTTTTTTTAACGGAATTGTCTTAGTAATAGTAGATTTCTTAATTTTCTATTGTAAGTTTAATTTCTAGCTTCATATTGAAACATATAGTTATTTTTTCCTTATTATTCAAAACTGAGAACATGCAAAATAAGTCAATATTTCGTTATCAAGCGTAATGAATTCACCAAGAAATTTTTTTAACTAATCTTCAATAATAAACTATCATTTTTATATATTGAGAAATTTTACTGTGATGATTCCAATTTTTATCTATTTGATTGGAACTTTATTTCTCAGGGCATGTGTTTTTAGGAGATAAGGATGGTTAATATATTATTAATATATAATTTATATAATAATTATAATATATATATATATATATATATATATATAAATCTCTGACGTTTTGACTGTTGCCAGTCACGAAGAATAGATTTGATTTCTATAAAAATAGTTGATGGCGACATAGCTCCACGAGAATGTTTTACTTTTTATCACGTCATTTCCCGTAAAAAAATGGTCACGATTCTTTTTAACAGCACTGACATCTGCTGAAATATGGATGAATGCGAGAACAAGTGGATAAATTTGTCCCAATGCTGAAAAAAGGGCAGCCGTTGCCATCGCTCGACTTAACTACCAGCAAGAGGGCGGACGATCTAAACGTTCCTCGCGTGCACAGATCTAGAGACCCCTTTTTTGACGACAGCATGGCAGTGCCGGCACAGCCAGCTGTCGTCAAAAAAGGGGTCTCTGTAGATCTGTGGCACGCGATGAACGTTTCGATCGTCCGCCCTCTTGCTGGTAGTTAAGTCGAGCGATGGCAACGGCTGCCCTTTTTTCAGCATTGGGAAAGGGTTGCGCCTCAAAGGGTTAACCCCAAAAATGCTCGAATGTGCAGCGAACACTTCGAAGAAAGCCATTATATTGATGACTTACAAAACAGACTTTTAGGTCTGCCTATAAGAAAAATATTTAAAAGATTCCTACAGTTAATTTTACCTTCTTTTAAATTGGAAGAAAAAACAAATCCTAGATCGGAAAGGCAATAAAAAATGAGGAAAGTTTCGGAAGATCTTTTCAGTAGACTAAGTATAATTTATGCTCTAAGAAAATACCATCATAAGAAGACTAACAATAAATTGATGATTGATGAATGAAGTAAACTTGAATGAAAGTTTCAAACGAAAGACAGTTGTAAAAACACTGTGATGCACACTGGAGAGAAGAAATCAGTCAGTTTAAAAATTGAGTAGGAGTGTGCAAGAAGGCAAATTAACAATATTTAAAAAAATAAAAATCGTCGTTCATTTAAAATCATGGCACAGAAATTAAAAAGAACCTCTTCGGTGTAAAAAAAAATAAAAACATCTGACAATTAGAAAAATTAAAAAGTGAAAAGTATTGCATCCCCGGATAAAGAGAACAGAAAATTAACGAATCTAAACGAAAACTTTTTTACTTTATACGAAAATCTTTTACTTATATATTGAGAAAGTATTATAGAATATGTACTGATTATGTTTTGCACCTTAAAAAATTAGTTAAGTAAAGTAAATACAATAAAATTAACTATTTTACATTAAATCTTTTTAAAAATATCAGCTGTAAGCATTATTAGAATCGACTTTACAGACGAAAAAAAAAATAAATAAATTAAAATTAGGTTTTTGTGTTTTTTATCGGGTGATCTTCAATTGGTCTTTTCATTTCAAAAAAAAATTATCATCTTCAAACACTTTTCAATAAGACGGTGACACAAGTTTCTGAGTCCTAGTACAGCACTTCGAAAACTAATATGTCTCTGCAATCTCTTATTCAGTTTCTAGCCTCATTCTTAATTTTTCTTGTAACCTCATGAATTTCAATGCACTGTATAGCATTGTCACTGGCCCATATGCCATACTTTTTCAGTCCTAAAAAAATTGATTTTTCAAACAGTAAGAAGAAAGGGAAAAAAAAATTAAAAACAGAACAAAACAAAAAAAACGAAAGTCACATGTAAACACGCTCTGAATGTAAACTTAGAAGTGAAAAAAAGGACTTTTTAAGCAGGAAAGTGTTTGGAACGAAACTTTTTTAAACGGGTTGTTTTCACATTGTAAGAATAGGAAAAAATAGGGAACCGCAAATAAGAACTTTTTAGGCGGGAATTTTTTAAATGGGTTTTACTGTTATATTTTTTTCTAAACATTTAAACACACACACACACACATATATATAAAGAAAGTTGGTGCATAATGTTTTATTTTGAATGATTCTTTTCTTTCTTTTTTAGAAAACAATCCTATATTCATTACTTTATCTCAAAACAGAAAAATCTGGTTTCTACTTGAATATATTTTTGAGAGCCTATGTATATTATATATTACTAATAGAAAGGGATTCACAGAAGCAATTGTTTTAATTTTTCCTAAAAATATATCACACTAAATCTTAAATGTCATAGATAACATTTTAAGTGAGAAAAATCTAATAAAAGTCATTGAGAAAACGATTATCTCCAGGACTTCTCCCCTCGCACGCAGGGAAACCATCACTCCCTAGTCATCAGTTATCCCCATTGTTCTTCACTTCTCGCAGCGCGAATTGACGCCAGCCCTTGTGATTCTATAGCCCTGAGGTATAACCGCCCTCACACAGCATTCCAGTAAACCTAAAGGGGAGAATACAATGCAACGCAAGAAGAACCATTAAAATGATTGATTGCCTCCGCACGGTACCGAAATCTAGAAGAATTTCAGACCTGAACCTTAGATATGGTCCCTTATTACGTAGCCATGCACGTGCGGGCTTTGTGAAAGGGGGGAAACCCAAAGCAATCCCTTGGCCGGATGCTGCAAAAACATTAGAACATGCTGCAAAGACATGTCTTTGTGATGCAATCTAAAACGACGTATAAATGAAATATTAATAAACAACTTTGATTATTACATGTTTAACAACGCTGCTAATGAAAATTTTAATATGTAAATATAATAATTGTATGTTTTTTAAGGTAATAGTAAATTTGTTCATGTTAGATATTGTGTTTTCAGGTAAAAACTAAGTTGAAACAAATCCTACATTTATTGGGCAATACCTAATACTGCATACATTTACGATTCATGTAATATACATTGAATACCATGATGTAATTTTTGTTTGCACAGACATTGAATTTAATGAACCATCCATAGTCGCCCGATTTGCTGATTGTCATTAATTATTAGTTACAGCATTACGGATTGAATTAAGTCCATGAAAAGTCTTTTTCCAACGTCTTCTGATAGGCAAAGTGAGTTGTAAACATTTTTAAAAAGTCAACTTCGTCTTTACAAGAAGGTTGTTAAATGTACAACTCTCCACAATTTCTCCCTAAAGAGTAACATAAACACAGAGACAAAATTTTCGAAACTAAGGAAAATTTAAAACTGCGTATAACCGATATTGTGCGTCGTATACACGAGGCATTTTTGCATTAAAATAAATAGTAATGAATCGGGACTTCATGAAAATGACGTATAAATGAGAAACAAATAAACGGTGCCTTACTGTATATATATATATATATATATTAATCTGTCCTAAGAGCCCAATTTATGACAATTATTATATTTGTCCCTGCAAAAGAGTTAAAATGCTATAAAAAATAGTCTGCGAAGAGCATTCTTTTATAAGACTCAAATACTACATAAAATATTTTAAACTGGAACAAATATTTTTTCCATGGTTAAACTATATAGAATCTCCTAAAAAATAGTAAGCCTAGGACACCCGTTATTCTTAATTAGACTTAGGTCAGCACCATAGTTTTGATGAATATTAAGTTCATATGCATATTTCGAGTGTTACACCCCCCCCCCAAAAAAAAACCACACACACACACACAAAATGCATGCTTGCAAAATTATTGTATTATTTAGATGAGTTTCAACAATATCAGATTTACATCTAATTTAACTTTAGTCATTTTACTCGTTTAACATTAATTTGACCCCCATACTTAAGATTTGGACAGAAGATCGAATACATGCTCCATAAACATAGCAAATGTGTTCGTTAGAAATGTCGGGCCGTATATTTGTTTGGTTGTCTGATAGATTCAAGATGGTACTACAGCTACAAACTCTCTTGACAATTTTCGTTCTTTAAACTATTTGTTGAATACTACACAACTATTTCA
Organism: Cheiracanthium punctorium; assembly: GCA_038373885.1. NCBI lineage: Eukaryota > Metazoa > Arthropoda > Arachnida > Araneae > Cheiracanthiidae > Cheiracanthium > Cheiracanthium punctorium. Next base: position 5,690 of record JAWZYV010003548.1, on the reverse strand, counting down.
CGAATGCAGTACAGTAATACAACTAATAGAATGCAGCTCATTCACTTACATTTATATCAGCTTCTTTGCAGCTGTTCAAAATGGGGAGGGGAGTGTACGAACAAACGGGAGTTTCTTAAAATGCCTTATGCAAAAAGGGTTCCATGTTTAGGTATTTTCGTGATGTTTTAGCTTTCGGTTCACGTATAAAAAATTCGCGAAAATAAGATGCTTTTACAGTGCGAAAATAAGTGCTTTTACAGTGTATGGCCTACGGTAAATTCAAATTGCACTAGCTGTAAAGTGTTTAAAAATTTCTTCTGGATAATTTTTTTTTGAGAGGCGGGGGGGAGGGGGTCTCCCTTCGCAAATGGCTGTCCTGGGGCCCGAAAATCCTGTCGGCCTGATATCATGTCTTATTTATGTGAATATTTCGCCATGTTAAATTACGTTGCGTTTTGATAACAAAATAAATAACTAAAAAATAAATAGTTAGTATTTTAGGGGTGAGGGGCCAAATATATATTAAAAAAAGAGTATGGTAACTATTATTTCAGAGCATTTAAAATTTACAAATTAGTTAAATAAAACGCACGAAAAACTTACAAGTGCACGGGATTTCAAATGATACATGAGGAAAAAAATTTTCAAATCTAATTCATTTGAGGCTTCAACGTACATATATAATGATGCAAGATGATCTCGATCCCTGTCGATAGACTGAACATTTTTATAGCATACTCAATTTCTTTGTACTAAAATAGTATTTGAAATCAAATCTGGAGATGAGCAGCCCCCCCCCTTGCCCCCCAAATGGTATGGGTGTCCATGATTTTAGGAAGTATTAATGAGAAAAAGTAAAACTAATAAAAAACTTTGTAAAAAAAATTAAATGTTAATTATGCCATAGAAAACTCACTAAGACCTATATAAAACCGAGCCGTAGCCCACTCTGCTTCAACTAAGCCCTAGTTTAATACAGATTTTATATCTTCATGTAATCTGTTAAAGAAAAAAATCGCTACAAAACGAATTTATTCAGTTATTTCATTGAATGACCTCATCGTCTTCCACAAAACAAAAGAAATTTATTTCTAGCGTTTGCTCATATGTAGCGTTTGTTCATATGTGCATTAGTTTTTCCTTGTTTACAATCTTATGACTGCTTGAAAGGGATGCTGTAAACATTTTCTTTTTAGAAATAAATGTTTCTAATGCAAAATTGTTCATGGACTTATCTTAAATTTTGCTTAAAAAATAAAGCCTTGAAGCAAAATTACTCAATTATACATAGTGGCACTACATCATTTCGGTGGACTGAAGAAAGCGTAAAAAAACCCGCATAATATTGAAGGGGTTTAATTCTTCGGATGAGTGTGTGTGTGTGTGAGCTGGGGGGGGCACTTGAAATAAAAAATTTAAGAAAGGAGTGGGCATCCGAAAGTGCGCTTTTTGGTGGAGTGGATTTTTTTAAAGTATGTGAATTTTTTTTTTTTTAGTATCATTTTTACACTAACATGCTTCACACTCTGAGTGCTCCCCTTATGGAAAAACTTGTATTTTCACTTAGCCTTCAGTTAAATACTGGGTTCAAATTTGTGGAAGAGGGAGGTGAAGCCATTCACTTGACTACTGGGCTCAAATTTGTTTTCCAGTAAAAGTGCAGATGTGTAGTAATTTCTTTTCTATGTAAAAAAAAAAAAAAAAAAAAACTTTATCAAAAGCTAAAGGGCGTTGAGGCGTTTCGGACGGCCATGGGGCTACTGGAAAAGTTATCTGAATGGCAATTTTCAATAGGGATGAATACAGAATACACTAATGTACCTCTCTTTACGCCCTTTTGGACGCCCACTTGTTTCTCACATTTTTTCATTTCGCGCCCCAAAAATGAAACCATTCAAATTATGCGCTTTTTTTCCGGTGCGTATATTTAATCAAAGTTGGTGAAGGGGAATAATCTTTGCAATACTAATAATGGTAAAAATATAATTATTAAAACTATTACAACAAAACTAATTAAAAATTAATTTTAAATACAGTTATATATAGCCGATATTTTACATCTTAAGAAATGAGTTTCAAATAATTTTTAGCCAGTTTCCTTTAAAAAAGCTTTATTTTTAGCATTTAGAAATGAAAATTTGTTTAGAAACATTACATTTATACTAACATTTGATGTAAAAAGTTCTTTTAAGGAAGTTTTTCTAAACTGACTTATTAATACCATAATTTAATTCTGAAAAAAAAGCATGTCTAAAATAAAAGAAGTAATATTTAAATTAAATACTTTCAGAAATAAAAATAGTTTTATGTAAATATATATACTTATAAATCATTCATTCTAAGAATTATTATTTAAAACCAAAGAGTTAACAAGATAAATTACCATGATTCAGAATAAATTCCTGCACTTATGAAAAGAAAACCAGTAATAACAAGCCATAACTGATTACAAATCAGAGTGAATATGATACCATATTACATAACCTCAAAACAGGATGTCAAGCATTTTAGTACAGCAGACACCGGTTATAAACGTACTCTCACGGGACCTCAAAAAGTAGTACTTTGTAGCCGAAGTACGTTATAAGCAATACCGGCAGTAAGATTCAATGTTACACAAAAAAAGAAAGTGGGCTCATAATTTCACTGTAATTTGTGTTTTAAACAGGTGTGATTTTTTTTTAATTTAAATTAAATAAAAACAGAACATTTTTTATTGAGATAAATAATCTCTAATTTTCTTTTGTTTTAAATCAGCAGATGCTACTTTAAAGATACCGTTTTTGATATCCATAATAGACTTTTGTAGAGTCTCCGCATCATCACTTCGGCATTCAAAAAATCGTAATAATGTTTTAGCAGCATGTAATGCGTGGGGTATGCTTGGTACTTCACTATCATCAGGATCATTATAGTAGTCCTTTTCAGAAGGCATTTATATTGATGAATAACAAAGAGAAAACATGTCTTGTTCTTGGCCTTGCCTAGCAGGGGAAAAAGATAAAAGATCGCTCTCTTCATACACAATTCATCTCGCTAGAGATTCTAAAACTGACAACGAGTGTTTGTGAACGTACTGAAATTTCCGAGAAAAAGGAAATAAAATGCTTAAGAAAAGCAAGATTTTATTTTTGGCTTTGGTATAAAATGTACGTTATAGCCGAAGTACGTACTTTTGTTAAGTATGTTTTAACCGAAGTTAAACAATATAAATATAGGACTTCAATCGGGACCTAGCTTCTAGGTACGTTATAACCGATAGTACGTTAGATCCCTGGTCCGTTATAACCGGTTATTTCGCACTGTATGTACATGATACTTAAATAACCCAAGAATTTCATAGTAACTGTGGCTTGGGTCGAAGTGGGCATATAACGCTCCCTTCTACGCCCCTCATGGCCAAGCATGCCTTTCTTTTTAAGATAATACGTGTTAATTAAAATGTTTAATTTCTATTAGCAACCCTTTCTTTAAAAAATTAGGAAATCCCGAAAGAAGACAGTGCTTTAAAGTGGTACTTGTAAGAAACCATACAACTTTTCATTCGTTTTTAAATAGGGTGTCAATGATTTACATCAGCAGATTTAAATCGGTGATTTTAATCTTGATTTAAATAATTTGATTTAAATCAGGGATGTACAACCTACGCCCTACGGGCTATTACTAGCTCATGACACCCTTTTCCATTCATCTGCCAATCCAGGTGCATGCTGAAAAACACAACAGAATCCATCAATTCAATTTTTAGGAAAAGGAATTAATTGTGAAAATGTAATTCTTTCAGATTTGTTTTTAATGGCCATAAATATGGCAGCAGAAAATTTCAGTTATAATTAATAGACTTTTATGAATATGTGCCATCCAGGGGCGTAGGGGGTTAGGGGGTTAGGGGGGTCATAACCCCCCCATGAGAAATTTTACCCATACAAAATGTATATTCTTCACTACAATATTACACACATGTATACATATATATGAGTTGTAGTAGTCGTAACCCCCCCCCTTTTTACACACACACACAAAGATAAACTTCCGTTACAAACGTTGCCCGGGTGTATTAAGTGTTAAGGAATAACATGCCTAAAAATTATTGTCTGCTTCGCTCCCCACCGTTGCAAAGCACGAGTGCAGCGATTTTCCTCTTGTGTCTTGTCCTCTTGTGATCTAAGAAAAACCTGTACACGCGACGAATGTGCACGTTAAATTTGTAGGGCCGGTTCTGGATTACCAATTCTGTGTGTTGTTCAACAGAACAACCAAATGAAATAATTGACAAATTATAATGAATTAAGTAATGTAAAGAGTTTAATTATCTCTTTAATTGATTGTTTACAAGAAGTGCTTGCTTATGTAAAAATCAAAAAGATATTCTGTTAATGCTTAATCTACAACAGAACATGTATTATCTGAATGAATTTTTTACACTGTAATATTCTGTTGTATTTTGATGTCAGTAGAAATAATTATAACAGAACTATAGTTCAGGAGAGGTTTTTTTTTAACTCTATTAATTTGTAATTTTTAACACATCAATGGTGAGATCCACTAATTTTTTTTTCGCGGGTGTGTGTGTGTGTGAGGGGAGTTATGCAAAAAAAAACGGATAAAAAATATAATGATGACTTATCTGGAAGCATTTAAAATATATTAAAATGAATAAAATAAAATGCATAAAATATTTAAAAATCGTTTAGTGATACACATCACTAAAAATAAAATAATTTTCAAATTTACTTTTCAGCTAAGCCGAAATAATATTAGAAAAAATAAAAATACATTTAAAGATTAGTTTTTTTAATCAAAAATTTATCTTTACTTGTCATGTTACTGTGAAAGTGAATAAAGCGAGAATGTGAGACAAATTATATATGAGGTGATTTAAGTCATTAAAAACTGACCGGGGATTAAACTAAACTAAAAAAAAAGTAGTTTTATTGTCGGTGTTTACTTTTTAAAGTTCATACTGTAAAATTAGCCTATGGAGTTCAATTTTTTTTTTCAAGCCTACAAGTTCTATCACTACGAAATATTAATATAGAGGACCATTGTTTATAAACTACAGTAGAACTCCAATTATCCGAACTCCGAATATCCGAATCGCCTTCAGAATTTTAGAAAAAGAAATTAAGACAGAAACGTACTGCGATTTGCAAAATAATGATCCAGTCTACGCGCGTTACAGTCCTTCCCTTCGCGTAGCTATGTAGGCGCTGTGCGAGCGATGTCTTCCATTTACAGTACGGTGCGTACATAATGTACTAATGTACAGCACTTGTAGGTATGCTTAACATGTGAAAGTTTTGTATTATTATTCAATTAATTAAAAGCTCTTTTTCTTTAAATATAGTTTTTTTTCTTCCTTTTTCAACATGCATACACCAGTAATAATTAAAATACATACTAGACCCTTTTATCGGAATAAACCCAATTATCCGAATGGGGTCTGGTGCCAGTTGATTCCGATAATTGGAGTTCTACTGTATAACGTTTTTCAAGAGACCGTTACTAAAAACATTTTAAAAATTGAGGTTTTTTTTCTTCTTTTTTGAAGATTTTGAAATTTACTAAAGTTATAATGCGTAGTAAAAGCTCAAGCCTGTCTAAAGCGGATCTTTAACTACGCGGAAACTTGTTCTTTAATCAAATATTTCTTGGTCCTCTGAATACTTACTCTAGGATATAAACAGTTGAGGATTCAGAAATTTTTT
>JAWZYV010003547.1:0-17252 GCA_038373885.1 Cheiracanthium punctorium | reverse complement strand
ATACGTTTAGATGGATAACTATGGAAGAGCCTCGAACCTTGGACCTGCACACTTTTGCCATCTCCCAAAGTGCAACGAATACTCGAAGAGGGGTTGATCTGAGAGTTCAGTCTAAAAATAAGTAAGTCCTCAGTTACAGAAGCAGCGTGTGAAGTGGTTAAGAAATAAACATTCACAAATTAATCGAAACAACACTGACGCAAAAAAACTATCTTCGAAAAAAGCTCCGAGACCGTTAACCGGCTCAGAACAACTTCTTGATCTACGAATATTACCGAACGTCGTTAGTGCTGTATGCGAAATTTCTTAATTTTCTTTTATTTTTAGCTAAGGCATATTTCTGGTGTTAAAGTTTAATATGATAAGTACTGATTTTTAGCTTAGACTTCAGTGTGTGTTTTGTTCGGATAAGAGAAAGTTACAGGAGGGTTATCTGCCTAAGTGAAGAGGAGCGTTGAGCGGGATAATTTTAAGGGGTTCTGATATATATTCACTTTACATCTGGAAATTTTTTTTCTAAAAAATTCATATGTTTACAGCAATAGCCACGAGTACGCAAGAGCTTGGAACACTAAACCTGTACTCTTTAGCCGTCAATGTTCAATATTCACTAGGTCGTTCGTTGGGCTCAGAGATCAGTCCCGAAAGATGTATTGCAACCGTTTACGTAAAATTTAATAACATAAAAGTGTTCGTGACTTGTTAGACCCCTTACCAAACCACTATGTTGGTAAAGTGAGAACTAGCTTCTATCTGCGAAAATGTCATATGCCAATCTTTCCACGAAATGTTAATATTTTCAGATATGATAAAAAAATGAATTTGCATTAAAATATGTTTTGAGAATAAGGAATAAAAAATGAGTCTCTTTCAGTGACAATAAAGAAAGAATAGATAAAAATTACGATTATTTTATTTTATTTTTTATTTTTTTAGTGTGTACAATGGTGCCAAGTTTTACGGATATATTTAATCATGGTTTGTGAAAGTTAATGTTCTGTTTATAATATAGCAAAACGTTTGAGTGGTGGGAGGTTACCATTTTGGAAAAATATTCAAAAAATTTGCGTTTTAGAAGTGTGGTTAAATATATTCTGCAATATTTGGTACACAGATGTGTACAAGTTCCGACATCCATTCTGTACCACTGTGAACATAGTTTTTGCGTCCTCAAATGTCGACGCAAGGTCGAAAAGGATTTTAAAAACACACACACAAACGTGAAATTGATCGTAGAAAATGTGTGTTTATAAAAGTATAAAATTTTAGTATTAAAAGACAGCTCTGATTCGATCAAACAGCTCAAAACAATTTTTTGATGTACGTGAGCCCAATGGTTCAAGAAATCGTGAACTGCAACACAATATGAATTTATTTAATTCATTGCTAGTTTATTTTGGTTAAGTCAAAGTTTTACGGAGCCTATCCCGCTGAGAGTGTACATCCTCGGTGGAGGAATTCTTGGAGTTTTAACATGTATGCACTTTACATGCAGAGAAAACCGCCCAAAGTTCTATAGGATAAGATCAACAACAACGCGAGAGTCTAGAGCCCTGCACCTGCGAAATTTTGAAATCTCGCAATGATAACGTCTTAGTCACTTGGCTTATATAATACGTCGTTAAGGCACATTTCTGGTTCTGAAATTTAACATGATGTGCGCTAATTTTTTTTTTTTAGACTAAGTGTTTTATTTTGTTTTGTTCAGGCAAAGGTATACAAGGGTTATCTGCGTAAAGGGGGATGTGCCTTCGTCGATATACTTAATGTTTTTTGAATACTTTGAAGTTAAAAATTCTTCATATTTAAAGCTAGGAAAAGTTAGTGCTATTGTAAATATACTAATTATTTAATTCGTTACAGAATATATGTATTTGGGTTACAATTAAATGGATTTTGAAGAGCTGTGTGAATCACAGCATTTATGTTCCAAATTGCTCTCAATTAATTTTACAACGAGAACACACATACTATTAAAGAACTAACAGAGTAAATCTAAAATAGCGAGGATGTGAGAATTATTTTAAAATGTAGTACTTTTAATTCCTTATGAAATAACACTGCTCGATATTTTGCTTCATCAAAAAAAATATCTAATTCAATAATGTAATTTACTGAGGCGATAACAATAAACATTTTATGATTTCAGTTATATTCATTAATTGAATGCTCATTTAAATTCCTTTTGCGGTATTTGCGTTTTGCACTAATAATTTTAATGGAAGAGATACATAAAGTAACGAAAACAAAAATAGAGAAAATGAAACATTTTCATTTTAAAAAATCATTCTTTTCTCTGTACTATACTACCTCGCATTTTTCTAAGATTAGTTTAATAATGATTGAAAATAATGCATATTTTCAACTTTACTGTTCAAAATATATAAGGTTTCTTAATCATAAATAGGCAATATTATTGTATGTTATTATAATTCGCAGCATTAAAAAACATAACTAATTACTAACAAATACCATGTTTTGGTAATTAAATTGTAACTAGGTTTGTGTATTCAAAATGTTACTTCGTACTAATTCATATTTTCAACTCTACTGTTCAAAATATGTAAGGTCTCCTATCATAAATAGGTAAAGCATTTTAAAACATTTACAATTGTAAGTATTTAATTTAATATTTTTTAGCGGGAACAATTTTCAAAAACAATGCAATTCTTAGTTTAGCAAAGCATATGTGCAATGTAAATGCATAAAATTTATCCAACTTTTGTATATTTTGATGCATTCTTATTGACTTCCTTTAAAGTTCCTAATTGCCAACATGTCGGAATATAACTAACCACATTTCGTAAATAGTAATGTTTTGAATGTCTTTGGACTAGCATATCGCTCGGCCATGGTTGGACAATTATGTGTGGTGCCATTGGGTCTTCGCTTTGATACAAGTCAATATTTTCGAAAGTAGTATAACGTCATTGTAAATGTTCGTCAAACAGATTAAATTGTTTAATTAATAAAAAAAATTCACGATTCCTTATGTAGCATCGCTATTATTAAGAGGCTAAAGAAATCAAACAAATATGTCCAGCTGTACCCAGCTGGAATTTTTTTGTTTTTTCTGTTATAATAGTAAACGGAATACGTTGATGTGAATTTCGCCGTAAACAGAAGCCAACCTCTCTACCTAACTTTCGCACGATACAGCGCCAACGTTTTTCATGTAATATTAAAGAATACTTAGCACCTACAATTTTTCGTTTGGCCTTAAAAAAAACAACCTGGCATCCCAGCGTAGGAGAAACACCGAAATTGTACTCCTCTCTAAGCCGAAAATCACTCTTTACAAAAAGGGTTTCATTGTATTTCGTACCTATTAGCAGATATGAAAGTTTATAAGCAGATATGAAAACGGAAAGTTAAGCATTGACAATACACAAAATTACGAATGCTGTGATTATCAATTTCTTTAATTTTATCATTTGTTTTACACTCCTGACCTATCTACAGTACCACGAGCTTGGATGGTTGCCTGATACGTATGATGCATGTCAAAAATATTCCTCTGAATATTCTTTCATGATGAACTAACTCACTCATATTCACATTATATGCCACAAAAAAAGTTAAAATTTCGCACAACGATCCCAATCAATTTCGGCTGCTTTAAACCGAACCTCTCGTCACCTCATACATTTCAGAATTAAATTATATAGGACAGATGCTGGTTGTTCGATAAAGATATTTAAAATAAATTATGTATCAGCGTAAGTCATTTACTCCATATTAACACTTTTTGAACATTTTTTTCTAATTTTATTTACGCACAAATAGCACTGATGCCTAAGATTATGTGCGATTTGGTCTTTATATAAAAGTTTAAGTGCAAATATTGATGAATGCAGTGCATATCCTTGAAATCTCCAACAAATACTATATTTTTTTCCGTAAAGTTCAGAATACACAAGTACAATTCTAGATTCCTTTAAAAGAACAGAAGAGCTGCATTTTTCAATCAAGCATATTAGTTTATTGACATAGCTTATCATAATTTTTCTTTTTGAAACAACACGAAAAAAAGATAAATAAAGGTCATACATTTAAGAGTACTGCATGTATTAGGTAGTAACGAAAGTTTCCCGCCACTGTGTTGTGAAATCTGTAAAAGAAATATAGTTATCATAGAGTACAATGTGTCTCAAATGGAACTATCACTGTAGCGGATTAGAAGCATCATTTACTTCCAGTTCTGTTGCAAAAATTTTGCTACAGAATATCAACGAATTATGTGTACAGCTTTAAGTACTATTGTTGTATCATCTGACACTGTGCAGGTGTGGTACCGAAAGTTCAAAAACAAGGACTATGACATTCAAGAAGCAGAGAGTTCTGGCTGGTCTATTGATGTTGATGAGGCCAGCCTGCGAGAACTTGGGGACGAAGATCAGTAATTAACCACTCTACAGCTATCTAAGGAGTTAGAAGTTAGTTTTTCAAGAAGACTTTGCGGAAAACTTTCGTTACAACCTGATACTTAAGTATTCAGTATACGATCCAAAACTTAGAACTTTAAAAACTTTTCATGAAAAATCTCACAAGAAAGGAACAGCCGTTCCAAAATGATTTAGTGAAAACATTAACTGCCTGATCGTGCTCTGATATTTTGACAGTTTCGTTGGCAAATTTATCATTAAAAATTGAGGAACATAGCTTACATAATTTAATGAAGTGAAACGCGCCAATAAATGTCGACACCAAAAGTACATTTTGTGTAATTCATAAAGCAAATATGTGTCTTAATCGTTGTTTTCGAAAAATAACATGCACCTTTAATGACGTGTAATATAAAGCGCTAAGTCATAATGACACTCATCTTGATAGCACACTATTTCATGTTAAAAATATTGAATTTTTTAATTTCTTTTAATTTATGCTAAAATATTTATAAGAATGGAAAAGATATATCTAATTAGAGTGTCGTTTTAATGAAAATTATATATATTATATATATATATACATATCATACTAAATTAAAAGCCCGCTAAAATCCCATTCTACTAAACATAGTAATTGAGAACATAGGAAATTTGCTGTGGAAAATCGCAACTACTACACAGTCCCTGGCCGTTTCGTTCTAAATTTGTGGTCAGTGCCCGCTCTTTAGTCGCATTGGCATTTTTGAACTTAAACCTCTTGCTGCCCAGGTGCCTTGCTGATATGCGTTCGCTCAACCATTGCAGGTAGCAACGTCACGTGACAAGAACCCTACAGATTGATAAAAAGCTCGACGCATCTAAAGAGACAGGATGATTGCGTCGTCTCTCTTGCCTTGATAACCTGTAAGACACTACTACAGTAAAATAATGTAACCGAACATCGTTTCCCAGAAAACACAGCCCTATCGGATAAGTTTTAGTCCGACAGCTGTATACCGACGCAGAATACACCGGTGCGACATCGCTCAGGAGACGCCGTATACGGGCCCGCTCTCCGAGCTTATGGGCCATAAATATGGGGTTGTTTTGGATCGGTGTCGGTTAAAACGACAATGGGGTCGGCTCATCCCTATGCCACCTTTGAGCGAAAGCTATAACGTTTTTGGTATGGTGTCAGCAACAACGAAATATTGAAAACCGGCCAGGACCTTATTGACATCCAAATTACCGTAATTGGTTTCATATTTAGTTCTCTAGGGCAGTAAACAATTCATTAAAGTAATAATAATAATTATTATTATTATGTAAATGACTTTACACCACTGGAACTAATTTTGTTAAAAATACTTAGCCAAATCAATAAAATAATTTGTTTTTAAGAAAATGTCTGATTAAATTAATAGCTTTTTCTAAAACTAACGGTATTATTTGATGAATTAACCAATATCTGTTGAATCAGTAAATATTTTCGATTAATTTCACAAAAAGCTTTTCTTTTTAATTCCATCAGACATTTTCCTAAAAACAAATATTTTTTGATTTAATTAAGTATTTTTAAAAAAAATTAGGCTGAGTGGTGTAATGTCATTTATATAATCATAATAATAATAATAATAATAATAATAATAGTCATTACTTTTAATGGGTTGACTAGTGCAGTAGATAACTAATTATGAAATTGATTTTTAATAAACCCATGTATATTGTGACAAAAGTACTTATTTCGTGTAAATATTTTATTTTATATTACTGAATTTTTATTTTATGAGCAGTTCCTCTTATCCAGAAAAAAATAAAAATGCATATTATTTGTTATATAAAATACTAGCTGCGTGCCCGTTATTCGCACGGTAGGGAACGAAAAATTTCCTCACATGTGTAATTCGAATTAATTCCAGTGATGTGGAATCTAGAAAAAGCAAAATTACACTTTTGACTTAAAATTTGCGTCATATATGTAATAACCTGAGATCATTGCAATATCATGACACACACACACACACAAAAAAAAAAACTATGTCAGTGTCATTCGGTATCAAAAAAGTGAAATTGGACCGTTTGCAGTGAACTTCTCACTTTCAAAATGTCTTATTTCCGCAGACATGCTGTCTTTTAGGTTCACGTTTTAGCGTTAAATACCTCAGACACTACATGAAATGGATATTTTTTTTTTAAATACGACACCCTCTCTTGCAACCCTTTACAAAAAGAAAAGAGATAAGAGATAAGACTGCGCTATTTATAAAGGCTTTAAAATTGTTTTTCTAGATTATGCAGTTTAATTTTTCTTCTTACAAATAAATTCAGTATTTATAAAAGGAAATCGAGCCAAGCAAAGAAATCGTCTGCTTGGACATAAGAATAAGTATGTACACAAAACGAAATCTTTGGAATGAGAAACTTTTTTCACGTTTTCAGAAGAGCGCTCGTTGTAATTGCTTCACAACGGTCTTTGACTTTTAGTTGTACAATAACAGTAGTATCTGGCGCATTATGGTAATAAACAACAGATGTTTTAATTCAAATTTCGCAAAAAATCGCTTCGAGATATGGCGCGGGCTCAGCTTAAGAAAGATTCCACACTCCGGACACAACATTTAATAACTTTTACTATAGGCATTGCATCGGGGGAGGGGGGGGTATGAGCCATGTACCCTTGTTCAAAACATTTTCCTGAAATTGGAAAGAAACTTTCCTTTTCTACTCTTACATTCAATATGTCCCTCCAACCCTCGAAAAAAAAATAAAAATAAAAAATCACCCACGGTTACCTCTGACTATAAGACAAGCACGACTATTTTTTTTTCTTTTTAAAGTACAAGGGGAAGTTCAGAGGAAGATGTCCCATGTACTTCAAAAGAAAAAACGTTATTATTGAAAATGCGCGTGAAACCTTTGGTCCCTTTTGTGTTTACCTAGGACTAAAAAATTTACTTACTAAACACTTCTATGAAAAGGCAATTTTGTGATTCCAAAGTATTGCGAGTCTGCAACACCTCCTACATTTAGAAAGTCTAACAACCGAACTTTTGTCGTCGCCGCCTGGCCGTCTAACACTGTCGTCATCAGAGTTTTATTTTCATAAAGTAAAACTATTTAAATTTCCTGGTGAATGCTACAAATATTATAAAATATCTTAAGTTAAAAATAAAAATTAAAGTACTTTTCTGATATAAGACAATTGTTATTCTTTCTTTTGTAGGAGGTCTTGGTTTGTGTCATGTACGTAACAAGTTCGATTGATCATAACTAAACAAAAAATTGAGTCAGATGAATGGTTTTTTTTTATAAATAGTATGTTACATTATTTACAAAAAAATCAAAACAGTTCACCTAACTCAATTTTTTGTTTAGTTATGAGAAACTGAACCTACAGCGGACATGACAACACACACTACTGTGGAATCACATAACTGTAAAATTTATAGGAATCTTGAAAACATATCTGACAAACACTGATAAAAGCCAATTAAATTAAAACGCCACACTTTCTCGTAAAATAATCATGACAGTTGAAAACAAATCAGAAATAATCAAATACTCACAGTTCATTTTCCTAAAACTTTAATTTATGGATTCCAATATGTGTTTTTAAATGTGCAGCTGATTTAGCGGGTGAATGGTACTAACTGCCACTTTTTTTCAGAATAGATTAAATTTGTGGAAAAAGAAAAAAAATGAAGAATTCTGAACTTTACTGAAAACAGAAGATCTTTAACAATCCTCCCCGCTATATGTACAAATTGCACCATTCATTCTGCATGATAGTATAAGTTTAGATCCTCAATTGCGAATGCAGCGTATGAAGTAGTTAAAAAAGGAGCATTCACAAATTAAACAAAACAAAACTGTGCCCAAGGAACCCAACTTTGAAAAGCAGCTCCAAGACCGTTAACTGGCTCAGACCAACCTCTTGATAAAGTAAATAAAAAACTTTGTAAAAAACACACATAAGATGTTCAGCTGCGAGATTACGGCAACCTCAAATACGCGAAATTTCCTAATTTTCGTATATCTTTTGCTAAGGCATATTTCTGGTGTTAAAGTTTAATATTGTTGCAGAATACTCTGCTTGTTTCCTGGGTCCGTCGTTCTAAAGTCCAGTTGGTGTAGAATGTTCTAGTAAAAAGTCACTTCTCAGGATGGAACACAAACTTTATTGCTTCTAGAACTTAGTTGAACAAACAGCTGTGCAAAATTCCTAAGCACAATCAATGAGTAATGTGCTTTTAACAGTCCGCTTAGATCAGAAGCTCTCACAAATGCTGTAATTCTCACACAAAATAAAACACTTCCACAGGTAAAATTCAGTGGAAATATACGAGAGATAACCCTAACACTCCCTCAAGACTCAACAGTGAAGAATTTACACACATCACTTTAAGAACAGCTTCGAAAGTAAGCGCGAAACACCGCTTCTTTCACAGAGCGAATCTGCATTCTCACTGTGAAAGCTGCATTCATACGCTGGGTGCTCAACTCACACTGAACTGTGGCTGCGGAAGCGCTCGTATTTCTAGCTGGCGCAGAAGACAAGAGAAACTTCCAGAAGAGTCTATTTCTCGAGTTTTCCACATAAAGCGGGAATTTTGATTACGTCACAGAAGAGAAATATTAGGGTATTATGAAATTTTAATGCAGAAAAAGCAACTTTCAAGCCTTATTGAGCCTTAAACGCGCCAAAAGACCAAAATGTCGCCTAGCGTGGCGACTTTTGGCGAAATATCGCCAAATTTGGCGCCAAAAATAAGTCCCCAAAAGTGAAGTTACAGAAGGCCTAGGAACAACATTTCTCGAGATATCTAGAAACCCCATAGAAAAAAAAAGGGGAAACCGAAACCTTCGTATCTCCGGTTCTATTTCACAGATTTTGATGCAACAAAAAGCAAAATTTATCTCTTTAAAATGTAGAATACGAATTTTGAACTATTTTAATCCCTAGAGCTGCAGGTTGCCCCGAAAATTCGTAACAATTTGATACATACTGAATTTTAGCTTTGGGTTCAGTGTGTGTTTTGTTTAGATAAGAAAAACTTACAGGAAGGCCATGTGCCTAAGGGAATAGAAGCATAGAGCGGGATATTTTAAGGGGTTCTGACACATATTCACTTTGCATCTGGAAAAAAATTTCTAAAAAATCCATATGGTTATATCAATAGGCACGAGTATGCAAGAACTTGGAACACTGGGGCTGCACTCTTTAGCCGTCTGGCAATGTTCAATGTTCACTAGGCTGTTAGTTGGGCCACCACCTCCTAGATATAGAAGGCCTCAGAACAGAAGCTTTCACGTCATCACTAGGTCTTTTAAGATGACATCGTAACAGATTTTCTTTCCCAAATTAAAACTGTTTAAAATTTCTGTTGAATGATACAAATTTTACCAAATATCTTAAGATAAAAATTAAAATACCTTTCTGATAAAAAAAATTTTATTATGATCTATATCTACATCATATTATATAATTAGTGATAGTTAAAATTTCCCATTTGTCATAGAATAAAATTTCCTATCTTAAATCTTTAAAATGCTTCATGCGGCAGTAAATTCATCACAACGTGTCATCGGCTGTGAGCTCTGTGCCTGAAAGGTTTAATGTTAATAAATAAACATGTGCAAATTAAACACAGCTTGAACCTCAGAAAAAACTTTATAGTGAAAGATAGGTCAGAATCACTTAAATTGTGATAAATTTCATGGTAAGCGTTAAACAAAATTCGATTGTAATCGTCGATCACAATGATACTTATTAAGTTTATTTAATACATCGCTAAGACATATTTCTCGTGTTACGCCCTTGATAAGAACCTGAACGCTTCAGTCACCTCCTTATATTCAGCGTCTTATCTACTCGACCATTAGTCGCTTGCCAGAAGGTCCAATTCCAAAATAATAAATGAAATCGTTCATGTACAATTTTGGGTTGAATATTATGTAACAAACAATGTTCGTACTCGTATGAACACCAGTCTGTAAAATGTACCATGCACGTGTAATTGTTACGGCTATAGAGATGCAAGTAACTTTCATTTATAAAGTTATTTTGAAACTTAACCCTTCCATATCTAATTCAATTATTTCTAGTTAAAGAAACTACCTTTTTTCAGAAATAGATTAAATTTGTAAAAAAGAAAAAAAAATGAACAATTCTGAATTTTAATTCTTCAACGAAAATTCGTTTTTTCCCTATGTGTACGAATTACACCATCCATTCTGCATAATCTTCTATCTATACTATTAAAATCTGTGCGCGTCAGTCTGTGTGTGTCTGTGTAGCATCATCTCCTCCTAAACGGCTGGGAGCTGAGTTTCGAACAAGGTCTTCCGCTAATTTAAATTTCGAAATTCGAATTAGTTTAGGAGATATTGATAAAAAACCCGTCAAAAACACTAATTTTGCTCTCCGCAACTCGGCGATTGTAACCCCTGTAGGAAAAATGTGAGAAATAAGCATCGAGGTTGCCATGTTTGGCGAATTTATTAAATGATTTACACTCTTGCATTAAAAATAAAGGAATAATACTTTTTCTGTTTCGAATATTTGCTAGGTTATTTTTTAATTAAAATATCGTCTGCGTGGGAAATCAGAGCAGGAATTCAATATTTTTTATATGCAAAAGAAAAAGGATTTGTAAATTTCAGAGACTAAAGTGTATAACCTTATAATTTGGCGAAAAAAAATGGCTTATACAGCGATTTTGAGAAAGTGGATTCTAGTGGTCTGCAGAATTTTAGGCTTGGCGCAATTTACTGAGAGCGTAAAGAAATAGTATTTTTAAAAACAAGTGGAGTTTTTACTAGAATGTAGCCTGAAATTTTAATTTTCTGTTCAGAAATAATTCAGTTATTAAGGCGATTTTAAATGATTTTCATCAAGTTAAATAAATTGATTTAAGTTAGGGAAATCCCGCCAAATTTCAGAAAATTAAACTTTTTCATTTGCATTGCTAATTCTATGCCCCGATTGATATGAGATGGGGTTACGAGCGTATGAATAGATAATATTTTTTAATCCCGCCAAACAAGGTGTAATAAAATAGGAAGTCTTTATAAATACGAATGCTGTTTGAAATGAATGAGAATATTTTTTAAACCCAGTTAGACTAGCTGGTAATGCCTTTAAATTATTGCATTTATTGTCAAGTTTAATGTGTGATTCATTTTGGCTATTTGCCATCGACTGCCGATGTAAATTACGCCAAAATGGCAGTTCTAGCAAAGTAAACATAAATAAATCATTCATATTCTATTTTTAAGACTGCTACAGTTTCCGTAGCAACGGAATCCATTGTTGCCACTTAAGTTGTTCAATTTTAATAATTAAGTGAAACCACTCATTTCTACATCTCTTAAGACCCAAAAAAGTGAAAACACATTAAATATGAAACAAATAGAATTTTAACATATTTGCGCATTAAAAATAATCGAAGTTTTTTCAGGCAATTCTGCATATTTTTCATTTTATTTCCTTCGCATGTGACGTCATTTTCACGTCATTGTCTTCTGTTTTGCAGTCAGATTATCCAGAGAAGCACATTACACGCTAACGTATGTGCTGCTTCGTCGGACATAAGGAAGCGCTTTTGTCGGGTGCGTATTTGCCTAACCCCTCTGTGTGTATAAATTGAAGCAATGAAACTTTGTAGGCGTTTTTTTTTAAACTAGAAAAAGGCAGATTAACGTCGTTAACGTGGAAGAAGCGATATGGAAAACTATTTAATTGGTAGCCGTAATGTGAAATGATAATCGATTATTCACATTGCGCAAAGTACCAAAATTTCGAAAGTATGAAAAGTCAGGATTATGAAATGAAAATCCAAAATAAATCACCAGAGACTATAGGATAAGCATCGTGTACGAGAATGATATTGCAATCATGTACATAACAAAGGCGCTTGCAAGGAATACAAAATATAATATGAAATTAATTGCTCTTTCTTCCCATGGCGTTTGTGGAATCTTCCGAATAACGGGATCCGATGTGCTTAGAATATTTCATATAAATTATTTATATGTTAAAGTTCTATTTATTTTTTCATATATATTCCAGTTACTCCAGTTACAAGACCTAGAGCTCTAGAAACGATTTCAGATTTTGTTTAATATTGAATTTGACACTATGCAATTAATCTATGTTAAAAATAAAGTATGAAATTAGTTATTTATTTAGGGTGAATTGGCAGTGAGATCAACGTTAGTTTTATGTATCAAGTGTGCTACTGTATTAAGAGTTCAGTAAGGGTAATAAGCTTTTCCGCTTAAGTTACGTCACAAATTTTTTCATTCACGAAAGCGACAAGATCTTCACGGAAACAGGATGCATTTTTGGTTTCTGAACGTACAATGTGCATCGATTGTTTCGTGTAGGTTTTTTAAATTTGTTTAAAATTTAATAAAGTCATCTGCAACATAACTGTGCTAATGCATTGTCCACGCTTTACGAAGTGCAAGATAAGATAAAATAGTATTCAACATCCTGTAATGTTATTCATATGGTATGTATGAATGCTTTAAATTAAACCTAAAAAAGAGAATTATATGATGTAGAAATTTTTCGAAAGAGAAAAGTTTCGTCTGCATACCGTAAAGTTCTTACTTTTCTGATCGCCAGTGACAATGACGTAGTTTTTGTGTCATCATGTTGCAATCGTCTCAAATTTCCACTCATGGAGTCAGCTTTTCGTCAGAATTCCAGCAATTTTTCACTATTAGAGTTTCCTATCACTGGGTTTAATTCGAATTATATATGTAAGGAAAATATTCGTCTCCTACCGTGCGGAGAACGGGTAAGCAGCTAGTCTATACTATTAAAATCTGTGCGCGTCTGTCTGTGTGTGTGTGTGTGTGTGTGTGTGTGTGTGTGTGTGTGTGTGTGTGTAGCATCATCTCCTCCTAAACGGCTGGGAGTTGAGTTTCGATCGAGGTGTCCACTTATTCGGAAAATTTCGAGAAAGAACCTCCGCTAATTTAAATTTCGAAATTCGATTTAGTTTAGGAGATATTGATAAAAAACCCCGTCAAAAACGCTAATTTTTGCTCTTCGCAATTCCGCGATTGTAACCCCTGTAGTGAAAATGTGAGAAAAAAGCATCGAGGTTGCCCAGTTTGGCTATTTTATTGAATTATTTAGACTCCTACAGTAAAAATAGAAGAATAACGATTTTTTTCTATTTAGATTATTTACAAATTTATTTTTTAATAAAGTATTGCGTGCATGTGAAATCAGAGCAGGAATTCAATGCTTTTTATGTGTAAAAGAATAACAGATTGAGAGATTTCCGAGACTAATATGTATGGTTTTTAGTTTGGCGAAAAAAAATGGCTGATTTGGTGATTTTGAGAAAGTAGTAGATTCTACCGATTTGCATAGTTTTGGGCTTGGCGCAATTTACTGCGAGCAAACCGAAATAGGTTTAGGTTTGTGTGTGTAGTTTTTATTATAATACGGCGTTAAACTTTAATTTTCCATGCAGAAATAGTGCAATTATTAAGGCGATTTTAAGCGATCGATCTTCGGAAATTCCCCCAAATTAAGTAAATTGATTTACCTTGGGGGAATGCCGCCAAATTTAAAAAAGAAATGAAATTCTCGCATTCGGTAAATTGGAATAAATAAAACACGTTATAGTTGATAATTTAAAATACTGCTATGCTACTTTTCAAATAGATGCCTGCATTAATTTTTGGCGATGGAACCATACACAAATAACTATTTCCCATTTTGATTGCTGTTAAATCAGTGCTTAGAATCCTTCTCTGAAAAAAAAATCTCGCAAAATGGCGTATGCAGATTTCTTCTTTAGTACCTTTCTTAGAAAAGTTGGCGATAAATATTCAAATGTAGTGTAACTCCGTGTTTAATAGCGTGTGTTTTTAGCGTTTGTATTGCTAATTCTATGGCAGGATTGAGATGAGCCAATGTTACGAGCGGATGGATAGATAATTTTTTTTAAATCCCGTCAAACAGGGTATAGCAAAATAGGAATTCTGTATAAATACGAAATTCTTTGGAGATGAACGAGAATGCCTATAAATTATTGCATTTAGTGTGAATTTAAATTTGGGATTCATTTTGGCTATTTGCCATCGAATATAGGCGTTAAGTACGCCACTATGGCAACTCTAGCAAGCATAAATAAATTTCATTTCATGTTCTATTTTAATATTGCCACCGTTTCCGTAGTTACGGAATCCGTTGTTGCCACTCAAGCTGTTAAATTTAACAATTAAGTGAAAACACTCATTTCTACAGCTCTTGACTCGAAAAATGGAAACGCATTGGATATGATGCAATTAGAACATTATCACAATCGCAACGTCAATAACGCGAACCTGTATAACTTTGGTTATTTTTAACTAAATTCATTTTCAAGGTCTTTAAGAAATCCTGTATACTATGTCAAAGCCTCATATCTTAATTCCGATTAGTTTGCAAGAAAATTGATTAATCAGTATAAACTGAAGTAATGAAACTTTGTAAGCGTTTTTCTTGAAACGAGGAAAATGCAGATTGACTTCTTTTGTGTAGAAGTGGCGATAGGGAGAACTACTTAATTCAGTAACGTTAATGGGGAATGAAAATTGAACATGCGCATGCACAAGGACCCCAAATTCAAGAGAGTATGAAAAGTCAGGAATATGAAATGAAAATCAAAAATAAATCAAATAATACGAGATATAAGTAATAATAATACGAGAATGACATTGCAATCATGTGTACAACAAAGGTCCCAATTGCTTATAATATTCCCATAGCAATGACTTAGTCCGACCAGTGGCCGAGCGCTTAGCGCTCTGAACTGGGAGACGGAAGGTTTCTGGTTCAAAGCAGGTCGCGTCCGCCGAACTAACCGTTCGGAGTTTTCCTGTATTCCGTTCGGAAAATAAAACTGTACTCGCAACATGCATATGCTAGGAAACATATATGGCTGGTTTCCTCCAAAACGTAGCATAAATACCGGTTAGGACCCCTTATAAAGACCCCTACGGAGGACACCCCCACCCCTTGACCTAGATCCCATGTGTGGAGACTAGAAGCAGGATAGTCTCCAAATTTGTAGAGAGTTCAATTTAACGCCCAGCGTCGTGTGCAACTTATGGAAGCAGCTCTACGATACTGGATCCATCGAGAAAAAGCCTGGGCAAGGTCATCTAAGAGAAGCTGCTTCTTTTTTGATCCCAGTGACACTGACGTAGTTTTTGTGCCATCATGTTGCAGTCATCTCAGATTTGCAACGTTTCATCACGATTTAAGTAATTTTTTACTTTTATAGATTCCGCATAAATGGGCTTAATTCGAATTATATGTATAAGGAAAAAGTTCTTTTCCTACCGTGCGGAGAACGGGTATGCAGCTAGTCTATACTATTAAAATCTGTGCGCGTCTGTCTGTGTGTGTGTGTGTAGCATCATCTCCTCCTAAATGGCTGGGAGTTGAGTTTCGAACGAGGTATCCACGAATTCGGAAAATTTCGAGAAAGAACCTCCGCTAATTTAAATTTCGAAATTCGAATTAGTTTAGGAGATATTGCTAAAAAACCCGTCAAAAACGTTAATTTTTGATCTCCGTAATCCCACAATTGTAACCCCTGTAGTCAAAAATGTAAGAAATAAGCATCGAGGCTGCCATGTTTGGCTATTTTATTAAATTATTTAGACTCCTGCAGTAAAAATAAAAGAATAATGATTTTTTTTTCTGTTTGGATTATTTAAAAAGTTATTTTTTAATTAAAATTTTGCGTTCATGTGAAATAGGGGCAGGAATTCAATGTTTTTTATGTGTAAAAGAATAAGGGATTGAGAGATTTCCGAGACTAATATGTATATTTTTTAGTTTGGCCGAAAAAAAAAATGGCTAATTTGGCGATTTTGAGAAAGTAGTAGGTTCTACCGATTTGCAGTTTTGGGCTTGACGCAAAAAACTGAGAGCGTAACGAAATAGTATTTTTAATAACCAATATAAGTTTTACGGCCCTATACTTCGATTTTTCATACAGAAATAATGCAGTTATTAACTCGATTTTAAACGATCTATAGAATTTTCACCAAAAATTAAGTAAACTGATTTAAGTTAGAGGAATTCCGCCAAATTTCAGAAAATTGAAATTCTCGCATTTTGTACATGGTAGTTAACGGTGATTAAAACCCGTTATAGTTATTCATAATTTAAATAACTGCTACTTATCAATAATATGCCTGCGTTAAATTTTGGTGATGGAACCATATAAATGATAGATAACTATTTCCCATTTTGATTGCTGTTAAATCAATGCTTCGAATGATTCCCTGAAAACAAAAAAATCTCGCAAAATGGTGTATGTTAGCATTTTGGCGATCGAAGTACTGTGTAATAAATAATTGATTCTTATTTGTTAAAGCAGCGCTACGGAAGTTTCGTTTACTAGAAGCTGTTAGAAAGGCGTAATTAATACTGTCTAATATATTTTTGTTTTACGAATTGAAATGTTTGTTGATTCCTACTTTTGTACGTTTCTTAGCAAAGTTGGCGAGAGATATTCAAATGTAGTGCAACTCTGTTCGTATTATTAATTCCATTCCACAATTGAGATGAGCCGATGTCACTAGCGTATGCATAGATTTTTTTTTTAAATTCCGCCAAACAGAGATTGCGTATTGCCTTTAGTGTCAAGTTAAATTTGTGGTTTGAGCTATTAGCCATCGACTGGCGGTGTTAATTTCGCCAATAGGGCAGTTCTAGCAAAGTAAACATGAATAACTCATTTCATGTTCTATTTTTAACATTACTGTAGTTTCCGTAGCAACGGACTCCATTGTTGCCACTTAAGTTGTTAAATTTTACAATTATGTGAAACCACTCATTTCTACAGCTTTTAAGAATCGAAA
>JAWZYV010003546.1:0-37823 GCA_038373885.1 Cheiracanthium punctorium | reverse complement strand
CTCTGATGTCATCACTAGATCTTCTGAAATGACGTCATCGCAGTTGATCTTCAAAAAGTAAAACTATTTAAAATTTCCAGTGAATGCTACAAATATTAGAAAATATTTTAAATTAAAGCTGTTTTCTGGCAGAATACAGCTCAAGGTATGTCAGGCAGTTGGACGTAGCCAGGGTCTCACCGGCACCGTTCTTCCCGCCTCCTCGTTTCCCCAAATGTCCACATGAGAGGGGATCCACTGAATGTGCACATCACAAGAAGACGAGACTTGTTTTAATTTAGCAAGAATTGAAATTCCAATCTTATCACCAACGTTATGCCAGTTAGATAAATGTTGGATGGCACTGCGACTATCAGACAGAATCCAGATGGCTTTTGGGTCTAAAGAAGACATAATATAGCTCAGTCCCTCATCGATAACAATGAGTTCACTTTTAAAAACTCAGCTGAAATCAGGATTTCTTTTCTTTAAGTTAACAACTCCATTGGAATCTTTGATAAGTACTGCACTACCAGCAACACTCAACATTCTATGGTTAAAAGTTTTAGAGTCATGCAAAATGCATAATTATTTTTGGTGTTAAATTAGCGATATTTTGGCAAAACTCAACACGGTGGATGACAAATAGCGAGATTCTATGCATGGACCAAACAATGAACGACTACAAACATAATATATTGAAGACAGTAGCGTAGCCAGGGGGGGGAGGGGAATAAAGGATCACAACACACACACACACCCTGAAATTTTTGCAATACAAAATGTATTTTCTTCACTCCCTCACCACACACATGTATACATATATGTGAGTTACAATAGTAACCCCCCCCCATGGAAAATTTCTGGCTACGCCACTATTTGAAGATGTCTATATTGGAATTCTGATTAATGTATTGGAATTCTGGTAGTTGCATATTATCCTGATAGACATTCGTGCAATATTATTTTTTCGGAATATTTTTTCGTGCCATATTATTTTTTCGGAAAATGTGCGGGCAAACTGTAGCCAATTGTATTCGGAACCATCATGATTTCATGCAACTTGGATTTATCAAAGCGAAAAATCACTCGTCTTGGCAGACTGCAAGGATATATGCACGTACCAAAATTCTTTTGGGTGGTCCTGTAAATAAACTCTCCAGTAAATTGGAATAAAAAATCTAGGTGTACAACTAGATGTTACAACAATCTTATATATAAAATCTCAGCCATCTACGACTAATAGTTTTTGAGATATGCAAATTAAATATATACACCAAAAGTTGCCAAGTTTGGTGACTTTTAATGCAGTTTTTGAGGGAGGTGGCTTAACGTCACCGGACCATTATCCAACCATATGGCAAGATGTTATTCTGCTTGAAATGAATGAATGTTTCTAAAACTTCCATTGGCTTTAATTTGTTGGAATTTTTCTGAGTGCTCCTGTAGAACTGTAAATGATAAAGATACCATTTTTGATGGCAAGATTCATTTTGTAATCCTTAACAACATATATCACTTTTGATTCATTTAAAATAACTTAATATCTCTAAATTACACTTTAATGAATTTCTGCCCATAAAGCATAATGTATGGATGTAGATGTTACAACAATCCTAAATATAAAATTTCAATATTGTACGACTCATAGTTTTTAAGATATGCGAGTTACCACTATACACACGTACGAACAGGCGCCAGGAAACACTGATCAAAATGGTCTAGCTGTCAGTCAGAATGCTTGTACATGAATTTATATGAACATAGATAAATGTGTACAATGAGATGTCAAGCAAAAACTCTGTAAATTTAGAGGTAGTCAAAATCTGGATACCGAATTCTTTTTGCGATCACATTATTTCTCTGTACGTCATACAAGGAAGTAAAAATATTAGTGTTTATAAATTGTATAGACACACACACACGTACAGTGCCCCTAGAAAGTGATAACATGCTTTAATTCTTTATCTATTAAAGATAATTAGGCAGTGTGAATTGAATAAATGTTTAAAATAAGGTTAAAAAAAAGACTTAAGAGAAAATTCCTCTTGTTAATTTTCACAGAGTTACACTTTTCTAAATTTCTTAGAACTACATTAGAAAAAAATTCCTAGAAAATAAAATGTACCCCATGCACAAATGAGGTGATGTACAAAATTTCAGCCTTTCATCATATAACGTCTTAAGGAATATCTATAAACAAAGGTGACTGGGGTCTATACTTGAATTTGAATGTAAAATATTCTTTCATAATATCTGTATGACCCTTAAAATGTGATTTTTTTCCTTTCAAGAGCTACTGAAAATTGGTTTAAGTCAGTACTCATTATCTTCATACCTTTGACACTTTTCAGGATATAATTCTCAAATTTTGTACATCACCTCATCAGAATATGGAGCACATTTTACTGATTGGGGATATTTTTGTATGCGGGTTATATACAAAAAGTGTAACTGTTTGGAAATTAATGAAAGAAATTTTCCAATGAGAAAACATTTAATTGCTCCAGGGCTAGCGGCAATTTCTAGCAAAAAAGGTGCCGGAGCCTTAATATTCTTATGTTAATACTCAGTAGCGAACTGCAAACCCCTGCAATATGGGGTTGGTAGCACATTTAATTAAAATAACGATAACTTAAAGATTTTCCAATAGAATAATTATTTCACAGAACAGTGATATAAAATTAAATAGTCGGAAATTAGCAGGAAGAAATATAAACATTATACAGAAAACACCCAAATTCTGGTGGTCTCAGGACTCTCAAATCTGGTCGAGGTGAAGCGAATATGATTTGTCTTGTCTGCTAAAATCAGTTTGTGCTTGAAAAGGGGAAAATTTATGAATTAATGTACTAGTGTTGGGCTTCGGAGCAAAGTATTCATGAGCTTTGCTGGGTTTTGCCTAATATGTAAAAATTCGCCCAGAAAAAAAGAAATGCAGGGTCAGAGTTCCAGCTTTTGATTTCTGTTCTAACTTGAAACCAATTTCAAAAATGTAATTGTAGAATTGTTTAGTACAGTTTTATGAGCTAACATTGCGAAACAGAAATGTTTTCCATCTTATAATAAAAAGGCAGAAGCTTTATGTAACATAATGGAATTATAAATTTACATTTGCACTCATGTTTACTATCAATTTAAATAATTATGCAACTAAGTAAAGATTACATTAATTGGTCTACGTCTTTAGATTAATTACATGTACAAATATGTTATGTGATGCATATGTTACACTTTTTTTATTAATTGGATAACTGGTCTTATTTTACAGGCATTTACATATTTAAAAGAACACTATGATAAATAATAAAAAGCAGTACATTTTATTTTTTGTAAAAGAAAAAAACAATCTGAATATATCGTAATAGGAATTTAAATAAACACTTCTTTAATATAAATATTAATGCAATTTGATGTTTTCTAGGACATACAGAATATCCAATGAATTATAATTCAAAAACAAAACTTTATTCTTTCATAAATCTCACAACGTAAGAAAATTTCGCATGCACAACAATGATATTTGTAAACAAACAGTAATCCGAATAACCTGCCGAATCTTAAAACAAACGTTGTGTTCATTCCCGTACATAATGTTGTCTTTCGGAACGCAGTACCAGCGGAAAAAGTCCCTTGAAATATCATTAAAATAATATATGTTAAGCTTTTTAAAATATTAAACGCCACCTGGGACACAAAAGTCGAAGGTCGGATTAACAAATTCCATCCATTACAATCATCCAAGAAATTAAATTTAATACTTTTTTTGAATGTTGAAAATCGGGTTTTTCCCATTGAAATACATTACGAGAACCCCAAGCTGTCACGCAAGACGGCGACCGATCGCAGAGAGGAGCCGTCCGTCGAAATGCTCTAGTTGGACAACCCTGTAATCATCACCATAAGATAGCGCACGTGGCGTATGAAATACCGCCAGATGACGTCACGTTAAGGTGACCAAACGCAACACCTTCTACATATCTAAGGCATAACAACTAAAGCTCTGATGTCATCACTAGATCTTCTGAAATGACGTCATCGCAGTTGATCTTCAAAAAGTAAAACTATTTAAAATTTCCAGTGAATGCTACAAATATTAGAAAATATTTTAAATTAAAGATAAAAATTGAAATACCTTTCTGTTACAAAATAATCCATAGTGATCTACTTCTGTATGATAGTATACAATTAGTGATGGTCAAAAATTGTCATTTGTCTTAAAATTAATTTTTTTATTCTTAAATCATTAAAAAGTTTTATGAGAGAGAAAATTCACCACAAATTTAAAATAGATATATCTTTGTGAAAATAAAACTGTGATGACGTCATAAAAGGACATCGAGTGATGTCAAAACTTCAGTTGTATGGCTTTCTATATTTACAGAGTGTTACCATAGATATAGGAATAGTGAACCTATATATAGGAATAGATATAGGACCATAGATATAGGAATAGTGTTATTCCTATATCTATGAGTGTTACCAAACGTCACCACCCCATTTTCTGGGGACAGTCCCCAATTTCAGGACGTTTTTCAAATTGTCCCCAAAATGTAAAACAGGAATTGGGGACAATTTTTAATTGTTGTATTGTTTTTTAGTTAAATTACTGTTAATGATGTTCATCGGTGTGACGTCATTTTTCCACCAACACGTGACCTTTCATGTGTTGATGAGTAGACCTGCAATCTCATTTTCTGAAGTATGTGTTTTCCATCGACACGTGACTGAAATAGCCTCGTCTCAGTATAAGTTTTAATTTTGTTCTCATACGCTGTCGAATTGTGACGTCACAGCAGGGTTACCAGATGTGGCTAATTTTAGCCATTTTGGCTAATTTCAGAAGCTGCTGGCTAAAAGGAAAAATTTTTGTTTAGCCACTCGTTTTTTGGCTAATTATGGCTAAATTCTGAGGCTGCTGGCTAAAAAGAAAAACAAAATTTTAACCACTCGTCTTTTAGCTAATTATGGCTTAATTCTGTAATTGTTGGCGAATATGAAAACAAACAAACAATATATATACAAATGGGATGGCTTTGTTTTGGTTTTAGTTCGAGTTTTGATGGGCTTTTTGTTCGATTTTGATTCTTAGCGAAAGAGGGTTTTACGGAGTAGCTGAGCTGACTAAGGCACATTTATTTGTAGTGCGGTTTTTTTTTTTTTCTAATGGCCGGTCTCTGCCTTGAAGACTTAGGCCGCAACAGGCCGGAATTGTTGGTCACTTTATTATGGAGGCACCTAGTAGGTGGACCCCCCTATAGGGTGCGACACCCTATGAAGGGACGGACACAATGACAGCCACGCCCAGTCGCAGATCGAACCCCGACCGCCGGGAGTTGAACCGGGGGAGTTGAAACCGGAGTACGGTGCTTTACCCACCATACAACTCGGCCGGCCCTTGTTGTGCGGTTGTACTAAGCATTGAATATGTTGCCGTGGTTACGGTAAGTTTGAGTAATTATAAGTTACAGTTATTAAACGCTAGCCTATAATGAGTAGAAAATATAATAAAGAACGGGAGATTGAGCATCCATGGTTAATGCTGAAAAGACAATGCGTGTTTTTGCAAGTTGTGTCTTTGCTCAATATCCCAGCTTAAAAAGCATAATTTAGTGACTCACGAAAAATTAGCCAAACATAAGAATAAAGAGAAAGACTTGAAGTCCTCTAAATTAATTGCACTGTTCACTGTTTATAAAAAAAATCAGCTGTAAATAAATCATTGAAAGAATTTGATATAAAATTTAGTGTAGTTATTGAGTGCCACTGCAGTATTAAATCAGTTGATCACCTAGGTGAAATAGTGAAAACGTATTCAAAAGGTAGTGCACTAGAGGATCTGAAACTCCAAACAAAGTGTGCATGCCTCATTAAGAATGCCATAAGCCTATCGTTATTCGAAGAGATGATTCAAGAGTTAAGAGAGGTTAAGTTTTCTTTATATATTGATGAATCTACTGACATTTCCGCAACAAAGCATTTATGCCTGTGCGTAATATTTTTTTCCTCAAATAGTAATCATTTGCGCCCTCTCAAACGTTGGAAAGTGTTTCCTGCTACATTCTAGACTTTTTAAAAGTTTTCTCGAAAGTCCAAAAGATGGCGCTGCAATCAAAGTGGCTATTTTTGGCTAATTTTAAGAAGCTATTTGGCTATTTTCAAGAATTTTGATCTGGCAACTCTGCGTCACAGCCGGACTCTGGGCATCAAAACATTATGTTCCCATGTTAATTTCCCATAGGGTTTTATAAATTGCTTCATATCTTTAATGTTAGACAAAAATAAGGCAATTCACTCCATTTTCAACTACAGTGCAGTGAGTTTTATCTCTTGT
Source organism: Cheiracanthium punctorium (assembly GCA_038373885.1). Classification (NCBI taxonomy): domain Eukaryota; kingdom Metazoa; phylum Arthropoda; class Arachnida; order Araneae; family Cheiracanthiidae; genus Cheiracanthium; species Cheiracanthium punctorium. The sequence goes on along the minus strand of JAWZYV010003546.1, from coordinate 31,510 downwards.
ATGAATATCAAGTAAATTGAATGACTATAAATATAATTAATTCGTCGATAATAGTTGAAATCGCCTAAGCCTAACGATCTGAGAATGTAAATAAACATCGTACATCCGTTATGTCGGCATGTATTAGTCCTATACTAGTGTTGTATTTTTGGTTTTTTTCAACCTGATAATGAATAGTTGATCACAAATAATAACTAAATGTGTATGACTTTTGTTTTATAATTTTTTTATGAATTGATCGAATATTTTTGAAATGTTTTACAATGTATCATTTTGCATGATTACTACTTACAACCCTGTTTAATTTGTATTGAATATGACTATTGCTTATTATAACTGAAGAAATTGTTGGATATATGATGAACTAAATAAATTGTTCCCCTATTTATATATTTATTTCTTAATTATAGGAATGAATCAGTGCTTACATGAATTTCTGCTGCATAATTTGAAGAACATTAATCTAACAGACCCATTGGAAAAGGCATGAATTAATTTTAATAATTCAGTCTTTTTTGATAGATCTGTTGGACACTAAACTGCACTCTCCACTTAATGAATAATCGTCTAGAATGTAAGTATTTCACAATAAAAAAATATTCTATATTGTTTTAATTTTGTTGTGTTTATTTAAAACAAAACAGTTATATTAGTTTGATTAAATTATTTTAATTTAATCAAACCTATAGTCGAAATAAGAAATTGCTTTTGATGTGAATGAGCAGATGTACAAACATATACATCTATGTATACTATTAAGTATATATATTGCACTTTTTAAGTGTGTATAGCTTGTTAGTATGCAAATAGCACTTACGACAACATAAAAGCATCAAATATCAATTTAAAATTCACATTAAAAACCTTAAAAATTGCAAAGATTCATTAAAAAAAGCACTTACCTTTTTTTTTTTTTTTTTTTTTTATTAATCGCTCAGAAATGTTCCTAACACCCACCGGTTTATAACGTAACACCAGCATGCTTTCTTTTATTTACTTTTATATTGACACTGCATTTCTAACAAACACAGACACCGGTCGATAACGTAGAACCAACATGCTTTCTTTTATTTACGTTTATATTGACACTGCATTTCTAACAAACACATACACCGGCTGATAACGTAAAACCAGATATTTAATTTTTGTAAGTTATTAATGATGTGTGAAACATGCTTGCAATTATTGTTCTGGTGTCATTTATTTAAAAAAAAAAAGGAAAATCTGAAGCCCTTTCAGATTTTAAATATGCACCCAAGTGCTATATATTAAAAGACAATCATAATTTATGTGTCGTCCCTATTTTTCTTCCTTATTCCATTAGGTTGGAAAGTGTATCATTACTCATGAGTGAGCAGTATTTTTCTTCCTTTTTTATAAAACCCATCTTTGGAATCGAAATCTATCTTAAAATCGCCTGTTAAAACTATTTTACAATCTTCGCCAAGTATATTACATCTATACTTCACCGTTTTAAATATTGTTTCAAATGTGCATCATAATCCATGAGTGTGCCGTGTTTGTCTTCTTGGGTTGATTCCTACTTTAACGCCTCAACTCTCGTCAAGGTGGCGATCATTAAACATATACAGTAACCATGAAGATTTTGTGTATTTATGTGGCAATCGTAATTTAGAATTAAAATGGCGATTTGGAACAACCTGTAACTATAGCATTCCGTAACATTTTTAATTATTTTGGGTTGCCAATTAATGTAGTTTTAATAATTAAGTGTCTTCAAATTCCTTAACTAGTGTGTTTATCACTAATTTGTTCACTTTAGTTTTCATGTAGTAGTTTAGGGAGCGTTGAAACTTGTGCATAACTCCTAGAGAGCCATGAGTTCAAAGCTCGCCAAAGTGCGGGGAATTTTTAGGTTGGCGAAAGTTGGGCCGTTAAAATAGGAATCAACTCTTTCTTGAACCATAAAGCACATCTTTGGAATCCAAATCTATCTTAAAATCGCCTACTGATACCTACTGTTTTAAAATCTTTACCTGGCATATTCAAACTATATGCTACGTATATAGTTCGTAGTATATAGTAGTATATAATAGTATATAGTAGTATATAGTAGTATATAGTACGTATATAGTAGTAATTATATCTCGTAGACATTTTAAATACTTTTTGGAGTGAGCATCATAATCCATGAGTGTATCGTGTTTTCCCTCTTTGTTCCATAAAACACTTCTTTGGAATAGAAATCTATATTAAAATCGCGGTTGATTCCTACTTTAGGACCCCCACTCTCGCCAACGTAAAAAATCGCCGCGTTTTGGCGAACCTTCCTGTCAATAGTCCGTGATCGCGCATGCGCACAAGTTTAACGCCTACCAGAGAAACTGGATGAAATTAATGTGAACAATTCAGCATTAAACGCACCAAATACGGAGTTTGACGACAATTATTAAAAATTAATTAGTTGGCAAGTAAAATAAATGTAATGATGTACTTACATGTTCCAAATGACTTCATTTGACAAGAATTTATGAGCAGATTCTTTAAATTTATATGTATTTCCTTTATTAAAAGCGGATTCGTGAATTTTTACTTTATTTTAACCAGTGAAGTATGTTGAATCGCAACAATTTTAGGAAATGGAATCCGAATGTTAAAATAATTAACAAAAGAACTAATTCTGCAATGATTTTTAAAAATTTGCAAGGCAAATTTAAAACACCTCACCAAATTAAGAACCAGAATAGATAAATTCACCGAATCCGCTGTTTAGAAATAGTTATCAACTAATAAATTCGAAAAGAACTGAATTCTTTTAAGTTAAAATATTAACATTTAAAATTGTCCTAGCAACCAATTTTCAGATGCCAGAAATTTTTGCGTCCGTGATATTAAATTATATCATTAATGCATAAATAAAAATCTGGAGTGACTCCACTCGACTTTCCGAACACTTACGATTAAGATCATTACCAAGCATTTAAATAAATTTTAATCGGTGAATAATTCAAATATATATACCAAATTTAAGCTCAATGGAATGTACCGTTTAAACGCTAGCGCACTTTCAAGAATTTCTCCCCATAGGCCATAATGTAAAAGAAATCTTTGTCGTAGCCCTGTAGAAAAACTATAAGTCCTATACACACCAAAATCAATACCGGTCTTGCGATGGTGGTTTATAACATGTATACCCAATTTGAGCTCAATCGAATGTACCGTTTAAACGCTAGCGCACTTTCTAGAATTTCCCCCCACAGGCGATAATGTAAAAGAAATCTTTGTCGTAGCCCTGTAAAAAAACTATAAGACCTATACACACCCAAATCAATACAAGTCTTGCGACGGTGGTTTATAACATATATACACTTTTTGAGCTCAATCGGAAGTACCGTTTAAACGCTAGCGCATTTTCAAGAATTTCTCCCTATAGGCCATAATGTAAAAGAAATCTTTGTCGTAGCCCTGTAGAAAAACTATAAGTCCTATACACACCAAAATCAATACCGGTCTTGCGACGGTGGTTTATAACATGTATACCCAATTTGATCTCAATCGCATGCCCCGTTCAGGAGCTATCGTGTTCACTCACATACACACAAACACACATACACACACACACACATACACACACACACACACACATACACACATACATACATACATCTCGTAAAAATAGCATAAATGAATTCAGAAGATCCCAAAACGTGTAAATACACCAAAATCTCGAATTCGAATTTTTTCATGATTACAATACTTTCCTTACATGGTACATGTTCGGAAAGTAAAAATACATATGTATACTTTAATATTTAAAGTTACCCTAGCAACGAAATTTCCCGTATCAGATTTATTTGAGCTTGACGATGCTAATATAAATGAGTTGAAATCGTCTGCTCCTATTAATACGTACCAATATGAAAATAAAACAGGAATTTAGTATCCAGTGTTTGCGAAATTATATTTTACTGGGTAAAAGCCAATAGAAATTTTCTAAACTCAGATCGAAAATGCGTAAAAGGATACTAAACCTTATCGTTGCCTACGTAATACTACATATTATGAGCATTTCGTAGGCAACGGCCTTATCAATGATCAAAACTCATGACTGATCACGTGCAAAATCAACTGGAATACCGGCTGATTACTGAGAGAAATTTACGAATAAACCCTTTGCCGTATGGCTGCAATATAAATACAAAAAATCGTAATGGCAACTGTATATCAATATTTATCGTCGCGTTGGCGAGAGTGGGGGTCCTAAAGTAGGAATCAACCTAAAATCGCCTACCAAAACTGTTTAACAATTTTCGCCAGGCATAGTCAAATGACACTTCACCTTTATAAATACCATTAGTGTATCATAATCTATGATGTGTACCGTATTTGTCTTCACTGTTCTATAAAACACTTCTTCGGAATTAACATCTATATTTAAATCGCTTACTAAAAGTATTTTACAATATTCGCCAGGCATTTTCTGACTATACTCAAAATATATTTATAATAAATTGTCGCGTTTTGGCACCCAGTTTAGCAATCATTTATCAAAAATGGCAAACCTTCTGCGACTTTCAACATTTTATTAACGCCTGCCCCCCCCCCCTTCATGTTATCTGGCAAACACATTTCAAAAGTGACTGGACGATACGGATACATCCCGACATAACGAATGTACGATGTTTATTTACATTCTCAGATCGTTAGGCTTAGGCGATTTCAACTATTACCGACGAATTAATTATATTTATAGTCATTCAATTTACTTGATATTCATACAAGAGATAAAACTTACTGCACTGTAGTTGAAAATGAAGTGAATTGCCTTATTTTTGTCTAATATTAAAGATATGAATCAATTTATAAAACCCTATGGGAAATTAACATAGGAACACAATGTTTTGATGCCCAGAGCCCGGCTGTGACGTCACCACTTCGACAGCATATTACCAGAAGTCCAGCACATAAACCTACGGAGAAAAGAAAATGTTGTTTATTTATCCCCACACGTAACTTTTATAGCCTCGAACCCAGGGAATCGATATCCTCCATTATTTCATTAATTACAAATGTTCCCAATTTTGTTTCAAAATCGGGGAGAAGTCCCCGATTCTATGTTGGAAAATCTTGTCACCTTACGTCAATCGGGGCCGTCTACTAATTGCGAAGGCCCCGCGTCAATACGGGGACAACTCATGAACAGGCCCGTTACTTAGCGACGGCCCCGGTCAATAGAGCATTTCGACGGACGGCTCCTCTCTGCGATCGGTCGCCGTCTTGCTTGACAGCTTGGGGTTCTCGTAATGTATTTCAATGGGAAAAACCCGATTTTCAACATTCAAAAAAAGTATTAAATTTAATTTTTTGGATGATTGTAATAGATGGAATTTGTTAATCAGACCCCTCGACTTTTGTGTCCCAGGTGGCGTTTAATATTTTAAAAAGCTTAACATATAATATTTTAATGATATTTCAAGCGACTTTTTCCGCTGGTACTGCGTTCGGAAAGACAACATTATGTACGGGAATGAACACAACGCTTGTTTTAAGATTCGGCAAGTTATTCGGATTGCTGTTTGTTTACAAATATCATTGTTGTGCATGCGAAATTTTCTTATGTGAAATTTTCTTATGCGAAATTTTCTTCGAAACTCGAGATTTATGCAAGCATAAAGTTTTGTTTTTGAATTATAATTCATCGGATATGCTCTATGCCCCAAAAAACATCAAATTCCATTAATATTTATATAAAAGATGTGTTTATTTAAATTCCTATTACGATATATTCAGATTGTTTTTTTCTTTTATAAAAAATAATATGTACTGTTTGTTATTATTTATCATAGTGTTCTTTTAAATATGTAAATGCCTGTAAAATAACACCGGTTATCCCATTAATAAAAAAAGTGTAACATCCCAGACAGCACACTTGCCCAATTTATGTCCATATATGGACAAACTTGTCCAAAACATGTCTATGTCTATGATAAGATATCTCCTGGACATCATTTTAGCGACATCTTTGGGAAAATCCATAATATGTCTAGAATAAGACATGATTGGGACATGTAACACCCCAATTAAGTCTTATTACGACAAAAACGGGAAAACCCATATTATGTCTGTAATATGACATGAATTGGACATCTAAACACCCCAATCATGTCTATTTTATGACATAAATGAGAAAATCTATCGGCGACAAACTCTGATTGGCTTAGTTTGTTTGATCATGCGCAGTAACATTTTTGTATACACGTTGTTTTTAATAATCTGTGGTGGTTGTGGTAGATAGTACGCACATATTTGAAGTCTCCTTGTTAGACAATTATAACATTTTTATGCGCACTTCTTGCATTTTGCCTGCCTATATCACTGTTCTGTTCTTTACAATACGAGGTAATGTAAAACTTTTTGACTTAATATGTATTTTAATAAAAAAATTGAATCGACTCGTCAGGAATGGCGAAATGTTGAACAAGAAGTTAATAATGAATTATTCCTGATTGAAGCTGAATGTAATGTGAATGATATTGAATCGAAGGCTATTAATGCGCACGATTATAATTATTTTCATAATGAATTTGAAAATAGGATCGATGAAAATATTTTTGAAGATTCAAATATGTGTGATCCCACAAGCAGTTCTTGTAATAGCTCCATTTCAGAAATTACTGATGAAACAGATACTTCTGTTCCTTTATGGTAGTAACTTATCCATAGCATACAAATAAACTGTGGATATGAGATAAATATCCACAGAATGTCTTTTTATGGGCATATTCTAGTTGTCTATAACATGTCCATATGGATGTCCATAACATGTCCATATAGATAAGTTCTGGATGTCTATAACATGTCCATATGGATGTCTATATTTTGTCCAGAGGATATCCTTATGGACGCCGTATTGTGCCATATGGACAAGTTTGGGGCGTATTATGGACAAGATATAGACAAATTTGGGGATGTCAGTTATGTCCCGAACTTGTCCATGATATCATATGGACATGTTCTGGACAAGTTTGTGCTGTCTGGGATATGCATCGCATAACATATTTGTACATGTAATTAATCTAATACGTATGAATATGAATTAAAAAAATAATCCAATAAATCAACTAAATTAAAGACGTAGACCAATTAATGTAATCTTTACTTAGTTGCATAATTATTTAAATTGACTGTAAACATGAATGCAAAATGTAAATTTATAATTCCATTATGTTACATAAAGCTTCTGCCTTTTTATTATAGAGATGGAAAACATTCTCCTGCCTGCTTTCGCAATGTTAGCTCATAAACTGTACTAACAATTCTACAATTACATTTTGAAATTGGTTTCAAATTAGAACAGAATCAAAAGCTGGAACTCTGACCCTGCATTTCTTTTTCTGGGTGAATTTTTACATATTAGGCAAAACTCAGCAAAGCTCGTGAATACTTTGCTCCGAAGCCCAACACTAGTACATTAATTGATAAATTTTCCCCTTTTCAAGCACAAACTGATTTTAGCAGACAAGACAAATCATATTCCCTTCACCTCGACCAGATTTGAGATTCCTGAGACCACCAGAATTTGGGTGTTTTCTGTATAATGTTTATATTTCTGCCTGCTAATTTCCGACTATTTAATTTTATATCACTGTTCTGTGAAATAATTATTATATGGGAAAATCTTTAAATTATTGTTATTTTTATTAAATGTGCTACCAACCCCATATTGCAGGGGTTTGCAGTTCGCTACTGAGTATTAACATAAGACAGAGGCGTAGCCAAGGGGGGGGGTTAGGGGGGGTCATAACCCCCCCCCCCATGAGGAATTTTTTGCCATACAAAATGTATATTCTTCCCTACATTATCACACACACGTATACATATATATGAGTTGCAGTAGTCATAACCCCCCCCCATGAAAAATTTCTGGCTACGCCCCTGAATAAGAATATTAAGGCTCCGGCACCTTTTTTTTGCTGGAAATTAAGCCCTGGAGCAATTAAATGTTTTCTCATTGAAAACTTTCTTTCATTAATTTCCAAAAAGTTACACTTTTTGTATATAACCCGCATACAAAAATATCCCCAATCAGTAAAATGTGCTCCATATTCTGATGAGGTGATGTACAAAATTTGAGAATTATATCCTGAAAAGTGTCAAAGGTATGAAGATAATGAGTACTGACTTAAACCAATTTTCAGTAGCTCTTGAAAAGAAAAAAATCACAATCACATTTTAAGGGTCATACAGATAATATGAAAGAATATTTTACATTGAAATTCAAGAATAGACCCCAGTCACCTTTGTTTATAGATATTCCTTAAGACGTTATATGATGAAAGGCTGAAATTTTGTACATCACCTCATTTGTGCATGGGGTACATTTTATTTTCTAGGAATTTTTTTCTAAGGTAGTTCTAAGAAATTTAGAAAAGTGTAACTCTGTGAAAATTAACAAGAGGAATTTTCTCTTAAGTCTTTTTTTTAACCTTATTTTAAACATTTATTCAATTCACACTGCCTAATTATCTTTAATAGATAAAGAATTAAAGCATGTTATCACTTTCTAGGGGCACTGTACGTGTGTGTGTGTCTATACAATTTATAAACACAAATATTTTTACTTCCTTGTATGACGTACAAAGAAATAATGTGATCGCGAAAAGAATTCGGTATGCAGATTTTGACGACCTCTAAATTTACTGAGTTTTTGCTTGACATCTCATTGTACACATTTATCTATGTTCATATAAATTCATGTACAAGCATTCTGACTGACAGCTAGACCATTTTGATCAGTGTTTCCTGGCGCCTGTTCGTAAGTGTGTATAGTGGTAACTCACATATCTTAAAAACTATGAGTCGTACAATATTGAAATTTTATATTTAGGATTGTTGTAACATCTACATCCATACATTATGCTTTATGGGCAGAAATTCATTAAAGTGTAATTTAGAGATATTAAGTTATTTTAAATGAATCAAAAGTGATATATGTTGTTAAGGATTAAAAAATGAATCTTGCCATCAAAAATGGTATCTTTATCATTTACAGTTCTACAGGAGCACTCAGAAAAATTCCAACAAATTACAGCTCATGGCAGTTTTAGAAACATTCATTCATTTCAAGCAGAATAACATCTTGCCATATGGTTGGATAATGGTCCAGTGACGTTAAGCCACCTCCCTCAAAAACTGCATTAAAAGTCACCAAACTTGGCAACATTTGGTGTATATTTAATTTGCATATCTCAAAAACTATTAGTCGTAGATGGCTGAGATTTTATATATAAGATTGTTGTAACATCTAGTTGTACACCTAGATTTTTTATTCCAATTTACTGGAGAGTTTATTTACAGGACCACCCAAAAGAATTTTGGTACTTGCATATATCCTTGCAGTCTGCCAAGACGAGTGATTTTTCGCTTTGATAAATCCAAGTTGCATGAAATCATGATGGTTCCGAATACAATTGGCTACAGTTTGCCCGCACATTTTCCGAAAAAATAATATGGCACGAATGTCTATCAGGATAATATGCAACTACCAGAATTCCAATACATTAATGTCTATAGACATCTTCAAATAGTGGCGTAGCCAGAAATTTTTCATGGGGGGGGGGGGTTACTATTGTAACTCACATATATGTATACATGCGTGTGGTGAGGGAGTGAAGAAAATACATTTTGTATTGCAAAAATTTCAGGGTGTGTGTGTGTGTGTGTGTGTTGTGATCCCTTATTCCCCTCCCCCCCTGGCTACGCTACTGTCTTCAATATATCATGTCTGTAGTCGTTCATTGTTTGGTCCATGCACAGAATCTCGCTATTTGTCATCCACCGTGTTGAGTTTTGCCAAAATATCGCTAATTTAACACAGAAAATAATTATGCATTTTGCATGACTCTAAAACTTTTAACCGTAGAATGTTGAAATGTTGTATTTAGAACTATTGTAACATCTAACTGTGCTTTTGATTGCTGTGGACTGAGTAATTTATTTACAGGGTCACCCAAAAGACTTAAAATATATTAAGGGTCTATAGATACCTTCATTTCATTAAAAAGCTCTGATGAATAACTGTTTCAGCTGTGACTGAAATCTCGCTATTGCAAGCTTATTGGCTTTTGTCAAAATATTGCCCAATTAAGTGAAACAAATCTTTAAAATTGAACTCAGCTTGGCGGTAAACTTTAGAATTGCAGTATTTTGTCTCTTTCAAATGAAATAAGTTTAGATGAAGTGCCCCGAAAATATTTCTGGTTTAATAGAGGTACAAGGAAGTCATGTGGTGTCCATATCAGATTTATTAGTTCAATGATTTGATTAAAAAAAAAAAAGAACAGAAAAAAAACAATCATAATAAAAAGAGCAGTATATAGATTTTTACAGTTATATTCTTCCATGATGATTGTATGTAAGAGAATTTTTTTCAACATCGTAAATTACAGTGTTACTTGAAAATATGTTTTCACATAATTTACACATTAACCAGACTACATGCAAGCGATAGATATTAAAAAAATCAGATGTCAGTCAGCCAATTTAAATTACTTTAGAAGTTATTTACAAAAAAATTGAAAGAAAAAAAAAGCATCATATTTGACAATATTTGGCTGCATAAAATGATTTAGGTTCTTGAATCTAAACAGCAGATAAGTACAGTATTCATAGAAAAATTGCTACTGGCATATTATCCCGGCACTCAAACAAGACAAGCAATTTCTCTCCAAGATAAATGCCGATCACATGAAATTATTAATGGTTTCGAATACGATTAGCAATAGTTTCCAGCACATTTGATGAAAAAATACCTACTTTGTCGGAAATGACCACTGGGATAATACGTAAGTACCAAAAAATCTTCAGAATAATTTCTAATCCTAATATCAGCTGCACGCAGAACAGAGTGGAAATAGTTTTAGGTAAAAGAATAAGGATTTATTTCAACGAAGTACAGTTTAACCATTTAATCTGTCCATGGACACGAGAACAACAACAGTATAATCTTGATTTCACGAAGTCAAATAAACAACAGAAAGAATTGAGATAAGAAGGTGAAATAAAAGAGGGTGTCAGTTTAATAGAAAAAACACATTTATTCAAGATATTTAAGTTCCACTCCATACCTAATTTAGAATACTGCAAAAGAATAAAAAGGCTGGTAGCCAAGTTTAGTGATTTTGAAAAAGTAGATTCTATAGTTTTTTTTTTTTTTTTTTTTAGCATAAGCAACAATAAGTAATCATACATTAATACATCAGTACATTTACAGTTTTTGTTACAGTAGTATGGGGGGGGGATATGGCCGGAACAATAGAAGGGGGCGTGGCCTATTGGCCATTGATGGATGAGGGGCGTGGTCAAGTGGGGAGTTGAGTTGTTTTGCTGAATGTTGAGTTGTTTATTTCCTGGATGGGATTTCTGCTATTAGTTTCGTTTCGTGAAAGGTTACGAGGGTATTTTTTTACAGGGTGGCAACACCGATTTTCTTTTAAGGGAATGGCCTGAATTTAATGAATTTATTTAATTTTATTTAATTTTATTTAATACTAGCTGAAGTACCCGTTCTTCGCCCGGGAATGAATGGACTTTTTGCTATTACGATTTGTGGTGATTACTATTCATTGTAATAAACAGATATAGCAAAGTGGATATCGCATTATATTGTGTTCAATAACCATGCATACCGAATTTCAAGGCAATCGTTTGTACGGCGCAGAAGGCCATGCGGCGTAGCGCAATCTAGTGGCGAGTTTTAGCAAAACGGATACGGCGAAAATATTTTTCGCATTCAGATATCGATGTATACGAATTTTCATGACTATCGGCTGGACAATCCTGAAGTTCATGTGTTGACGCGACATCTAGTGGCAAGTTATAGGAAAATGGATAGCGCCAAACTCTTCCCCGTGTTCAAATATCTATGTATACCTATTTTCATAGCGATTATTTGCACAGTCAAGAAGTGATACACTGCAGGGCCATCTAGTGGTTCAATAAAGTAATGATTTGCTACAGCGCCGTCAAGTGGCAAGTTATAGCAAAATGGATAACGCCAAAATATCCTCATTGTTCAAATAGCTATGTATACTGATTTTCATAGCGACCGTTTGAATGGTCAAGAATTTGGCCTGCTGCAGCGTCATCTAGTGGCGAGTTAAAATAATAATGCATTGCAGTGTCACCTAGTGGTGAGTAACATCAAAAGGAACGCAGTTAGAATATATTCTTCGTGCTCAAATGTGTAATTATAAAAAATTTTATGCCGATCGGTCGAACGGTATAGAAGTTGATGCTTTGCAGCGCCATTTAGCGGCAAGTTATAGCAAAATGGATAGTGAAAAATAATCTCCGTGTTCTAATATTCGCGTGTACCAAATTTCATCGAAATCGGTTGGACGATATTCGCATAGCAAACGGCTAAACGGAATAGAATTCAACGTTGTGCTGCGGCACCAAGTGGCAAGTTAAGGAAAGCGGATAGCATAAAAACCTTCTCCATCATAAAAGACTTAGGTGAACCAAATTTCATCGTGCAACGGTGCTGGAGTTTTTCAACCTCATAAACACATACCAACATTCATTTTTATCTATAACCAGTGTTATTAAATATACGAGTCTCAAATAAAATCCAGTTTCAAATCTAAGCCTCGCCAAAGTGCCAACATACGCCATTTTGCAAGAGTTTTTTCAGGGAATCATTCGAAGCATTGACTTAGCAGCAATCAGTATGGGAAATGGTTCGACCACCAAAGAGTAGCACGCATTTATTTGAAAATTGGAATCCATTAATACAGCCGATTTTTTTTAAATTGTCAACTATAATGTGTTTTATTCATCGTTACTCCGATGTACTAAATGAGAAGATTTCAATTTTCTGAAATTTGGCGGAATTCCCCCAACTTAAATCAATGTACTCAATTGGCGAGAATTCTGAAGTTAGATCGGTTGAAATCCCTTAATAACTGCATTATTTCTTCACGGATCATTAAAATTTAACGCTGTATTCTAATAAAACCTTTGCACTTGTTTTCAAAAATCTATTTCCTTAAGCTCTCAATGAATTGCGCCAAGCCGAAAACTGTGCAAACCGCTAGAACTCACTTACTCAAAATCCATATTTCAGCCATTTTATTTTTTCGCCAAACTAAAAAAATTTACACATTAGCCTCGGAAATCTTCAATTGTTATTGTTTTGCGTGTAAAGCATTACATTCCTGCTCTGATTTCCCATGCACACGATATTATAATTAAAAAAAAAATAACCTTACGAATATAAACCAACAAAAAAAAATAATTATTATTCTTTTATTTTTACTTTGAGAATTTAAAACATTTTATTCGGCAAAATCGCCACACATAGCAACCACGATCCTTATTTCACACTTTTTTCACTACAGGGGTTACAATTACGGAAATCTTTTTGCGTGAAGAGCATAAAAAATCTCTTAAATTCCGGGAACGGGTGGACTTTCAAAGTTTTAAAGTGGACTACGATTTATTCTATATTATTTTACATATCTGTGCTAAATTTCAGGCCGATAGGTTCAGTTTTGTGGATTTGTATACGAACGACATTTTATTCGGCAAAATCGCCACACATGGCAACCACGATCCTTATTTCACACTTTTTTCACTACAGGGATTACAATTACGGAAAGATTTTTGCGTGAAGAGCATAAAAAATCTCTTAAATTCCGGGAACGGGTGGACTTTCAAAGTTTTAAAGTGGACTATGATTTATTCTATATTATTTTACATATCTGTGCTAAATTTCAGGCCGATAGGTCCATTTTTGTGGATTTGTATACGAATCAAATCAACAAACAAACATATAGAATTTCATTTTTATTTATAAGATTAGTGCTGCCATCTATTACTCAATTTTAGAATTAATTTATGGACTTGGATTTATATTTAAAAATTTTTTTTTTTCCTCACTTGCCGGAATTGAGTTTCGAACCACGGACCTTTCGGGTCGGAGTCCGAAGCTTTACCGATGAGGCTATTGGGCCTTGAGTTACTACCGCTAAAGTTTGAAATGTATTCTAGTTTCGTTAAGGGACTTTGAAATTTTTTCTGCACTTGTAACTTTGGGATGGTTGCTTTTAATGAATTTTAGTTAATTTGATTTAATTATTCATTAATTTTAGCACCGTCATCTGTTATTTAATTTTAGAATTAACTTGTTTCGGTATCGGACTTAGAGAAAATTTTCCGCAGAATCCTTGGTCCGAATCGTAATTTTGGGATGGTTGCTTTTAATGAATTTTAGTTAGTTTCATTTAATTATTAATTAATTTTAGCACCGCCATCTGTTATTGAATTTTAGAATTAACTTGTTTCGGTATGGGACTTGTAAATTTTGGATGGTTTGGATTGCTGAAAGCACCACGTGACAATCTTCCTTCGCAGAATTAATTAAAGATATTTCACTAATTAATAAACGCGATTGAATCTCAGCGTTACTAGAATTAACACATTTTGCCCCCCCCCACGTGGTACCAAGATTAGGTTTCACTTGTTTAATGTATTATTATTAATGCAACATTGAAATATATCCAATTAAGTACTGATTTTTCACAACTGTTTTTCACAAACAATGTATAAATTGACTTTTTAATCAAAATATGTTTTTAAAAAATAATTAACAAACCAATTCTTTCATGTTTTTTATTGATTTATTCTAATGCATTTTATATGCACATTTAATAACAGAAACCACACCAGAAAATGTTATCCATAGAAAGCATGCACTAAAATTCATGTCAATCTAAGGATAAACCTATCTAGTCATAGTCATAGCTTCAAATTACATTGGAGACAAATTATCCATATATTTAAAAATCATGAAAAAATATCACAATCCTAAACTAGAAACAATATTTGTTTTGCAATTAGAGTTTAATTATTTGCTGACAGCTTTATAATTTCTTCCATATTTCTATATAAATAATGTACATTCTTTAGTGCACAGTCGTGGATTGCTGTCTAAACTGAAACGCCTGTTGCTTGCTATTCTGCAGTTTGTTTACATTCTTCACAGTGGGGCTGCGTTCGTAATCCGGAAACCCAATAAACCTCCTCAGATTACATGTAGTTTATACTGATTACTGAGATTGCTAAATACATTTGGTAAAGAAATAGCATGCGCAGAACGATGCGCGAAGCTGTCACTCAGCTGACGTCAGAGATACGTCACGTCGAAATGCTCCATAGCCACTGTGAGTGGGCTATGGAAATGCTCTATAGTCCCTATGCGGGTCTGCTTGTGCACTCCGATGAGTCATCCAAAGAGGCCTACGGATGCTCGTTTATTGGTTCCAGCACTTGAATACGTCATCTAACGGCCAAATCTAACCAATGAGAAACGTCCGTAGGCCTCTTTGGATGACTCATCGAAGTACACAAGCAGGCCCGGTGGAAGATTCACGATGACCCCGCCCTACGTCACGTGCAAAATGACACGGCGCATTTAATCATTTATGTTTCTTATTTGACAAATTTTTAATTATTTCATCTTTTAAGTACCAGTTTCCTTAGAGTATATTTGTTGCTATGTTAATTTGTGAATGATTGATCCTTTCCGCATAGTATACCAGAGCCGCAGACAAACGGTAGATAATTTTCCGAATACCTTTCGTCAGTAATTCATCAATTCAACTCTTCTACTGCATTTTTTTGTTATTAAACAGCTCAGCCAGCTCCTTGCTAAAGGTGAAATTCGGATAATTTGTAAATGTAAGTAAAAATATTTTTGGAAACATTGTTGTAAATACTTACAAAAGTACATAAACTTTTAGAAAATTTTACGTATATGATAATTTGTATGTTTGCTTCTTTTTGTAATATGTTTTCTTTTATGTATCGTATTATGTTACAGGTATGGATGGAAGAAGCTGCTAAAGTAAACAAGTATCTAGAATACTTTAAAGTTTTGAGACGCTATAAGTGGGTCATCATTTTTCCTACTGTTTCATCATACTTGATTTACTTCGATTATAGTCACACTCGAAGATATAAAGCTGAGAAAGCGAAGTTAGCTGCTGCTGTAAATATAAATCAGGTAATTTCAGAAAATATATTCATACGTTATGTATACATACCTATATAAATGTTATTTTAAATAAGACTAACTTAAAATTACGATTCAAACTTTTATCTCTGATACTCAAGTTCTAATCCTCAGTTCTAAAAAACGTAGCTATGCAATGCTACCCTTGCTGCATGCCCATAAAAAAAATTTGGTACTTACGTTTTATCCCGGCGGTCCGCCAAGACTAGCGATTTTTTGCCAAGATAAATGCCGGGCACATGAAATTGTTTATGGTTTGGAATACCTTTGGCAAACTGTTTGCTAGCACAATTGACCAAAAACAAAATAGTTTGACGGGATTAACCGCCGGAATAATACATAAGTACCAAACATTTTAGATTAGCAATTCGGATTGACATTGCCATTAGACCACAAACTATTTGGACCGTTTTTATTGTGTGTATGATTAAATTTTTAGATCAATAATGGGTGAAAATGTGCTTTAGCTTGGTGATTGTCAACAAACTGGCGAGTTGGCGTTTTTCTGTAGAAGTTCTCTGGGATTGCAACCTTTTCTTCTCTGTTCGGTTCATAATCTCTGGGTTCTGTTATTTTGGTTTTTCTCGTTCCGCAACGCACGTGTGATGCAAAAGGTTGTGAGATTCAGCCATTGAGGAAGCTCGCTTGATTTTTATGGTTATTTTAAGATGCACCGCAGATGCAGAAACATCAGCAAAATGGCAATTTACGAAAACTAAATATTTAAAAATGGAACTATTTAAAATAAAAATAAGAAACTATTAAAAACAATAGAGGAAGGGCCTCCTCAAAAATATGCTTACCCTGGCCCTTTGCGAGACCCAAAAAAGCATCAGTGGGTCCAGCCAGTGCTTTAGGGCGCCCCTGGAAAGTATGCTAATGCTGGCCCTTTGCGAAACCCCAAAAAACATCAGTGGAACCGGCCATCTCGTTAGGGGGCCTCTAGAAAATATGCTAACCCTGGCCTTTTGCGAGACCCAAAAAACGTCAATGAGTCCAGCCATTGCTTTAGAAGGCCTCCTGGAAAATAGGCTAACTCCTATTTAGGCTAACTCCTATATAGGCTAACTCCTAATAGGCTAACTCCTATAGGCTAACTCCTGGAAAATAGGCTAACTCCTACCCTGGCCCTTTGCGAGACCCAAAAAAGCATCAGTGGGTCCAGCCTGTGCTTTAGGGCGCCCCTGGAAAGTATGCTAATGCTGGCCCTTTGCGAAACCCCAAAAAACATCAGTGGAACCGGCCATCTCGTTAGGGGGCCTCTAGAAAATATGCTAACCCTGGCCCTTTGTGAGACCCAAAAAACATCAGTGGGTCCAGCCATCGCTGTAGGGGGCCCCGCGAAAATATGCACCCGCTGGCCCTTTGTTAACTAAAAAAAAATATTCGAGAATGCACAACTCAAAGAAACATGAAAAGTTGGTTTGCCTACCAAATACCAACCGAATATTCAGTGCATCCCTAGCATCTTCCATTGCATAGCACATAAACAAGCTTTTTATAATAAGTTGTCACCAGCAATCTTTCAGATAGAAAAACACAATTGAATCATTTGGATACGTCAGCACAGATCCCCGATCCGGTTCTATTGAATCAAATCAGTCGAGCGACAGGGCTCATGGCTAAATCTCTTAATACGCACACATCACGATAACAGCGGCTAAGGGAGGAGCTCACACACTGAAAAGTAACTTGTGATATCCTTTTATATCTGCCAGTTAGTGGGGACTACGATAAATATTTGCATAGAAAAATAAAGAGTTCTTATTTTATTCAAATTAGAAACAACGCCATCTATCGGCAAGAAATATAAACTTTATTACGGTAGTATGTTTACATTGCCATTTTTAAATGTTAACGAACTTACATTTTCACTTAGAAAACTTTTAAAACAAGTATACAAAAGGTTTGTTTTTCACTTTAGCAAATTTAGAAAAAAAATGTCATGGAAATAAAAGGTATGTCAAAAATAGCGTTTTTTCCTAACAAGGTCCTGCATTCCATGACATTTTAGAAATAGGCAAATTCAAAAAAAGTTACAGAGGTAACTTTTCCTCTTTAAGAAAAAGCAAGTTAAACATGATGCGTAAAAAACACTTCAAATTCACTAAAGGTTAGTAGAAACACTCTATACATGTTGTGTTGTTTGGCAGCATAGTTAGTATACATTTCAAAAAATACTTCACATTTCAAAAATATTTCAACTTATTTGAAAATACGATATAGATGCATTCAAATATAAACACTTATACTAGAACATTAATAAACACATTTCTAATTATAAAAATATTCATACTTCAAAAATACTTATCATATGCGTTCAGTGCACCTTAGAAAATATTCACATTTTGCAAAATTCATACAATACAATACAGTACATTGTAATGAAAAATACGAATTGAAATCGAACTGGGATGCATCCTGAGAAAATTAAAAAAAAAAAAAAAAAAAGTTTGTGTTAACCTAGAATACGTTATATGCCTGACACAACACCTTACAGACTCCTATATGTCCCCTAGGGTGTACATATAGGAGCTTCCACTAGCAAAAAGGGACGTAGTACTGAAATAAAACTTTTAACATCTCCTGTGACTGGGACAAAAGTACGTTAATTCGTTAGTCCTAGAACTAACCAATCACCTCAGAATTCTCTGGCAAATTACAGTTGCACCTCGCAAGATGCTTTTGAGGCTGCTCGAAAACTTCAGAAAAAGACCAGAGTTAAGATTAATGCACTCCGTGGGGAACTTTACTCCCTCGACTGTAAAAATGTCGGACAGATATTATTAGACAAACACATTCACATAAAGTTCATTTTTCTTTTCTTTTTTTTTTTTCAAAAATTTCCCCCCTTTCCCCTCAAAAAGTTTCAAGCCGAAAGGCTTATAGGAGACAAAAAAAATTTCCTCGGTTCCCACAACCGGGAGTAGGTCTTTTACACTTAACTAAAAATTTTGTCATTGAAAGTGGAAAGGCTAAGTTTGGGTAAAGGCTTCGTGAAAATGTCTGCAGGATTTTGTTTAGTGTTAACATATTCTAATTTAAACAATTTTTCTAAAACGAGGCTTCTTAAGAAATGGTATTTTACATGTATATGTTTTGTGTGATTATTTTCTATAGGAAAATTTGAAAAGTCTATAGCTGCATGATTGTCACAAAACAAGGTAACCTTTAAATTTTCTGGGAGAATGTCTAAACTTCTTAGTTCATCTAGGATTCTACACATCCATAGCAGTTCTTTTGATGCCTCTGTCAGGGCAATTAATTCAGATTCCATTGATGACAAGGCTACACATTTCTGCTTAAAGGTTCGTCACAAGATTGGGATTTTGTCTAACATTAAGGTGCGACCTCCCATTGACACACGATCATCATCTCTATTTGAGGCAAAATCGGCATCAGAATAACAGTTTATTGAAATTTCACTAATATTTGAAAGTTTTAGCTTTAACTTCGATGTTACATAGCCCAGTAGTTTTACTAATTGGTTCTAATAGTGTTGGCCGGGGTTTGATTGAAATTGAGAAAGGATATTTACAGCGTAAGATATATCGGGTCTGGTTCTACTAGCCAAGAATGATAAACATCCTACAATATTACAGTAGGGCAGTTTTTTCATTTCCTTAGTTTCTGCATCATTACTAGGACTTTGTGTCTTTGACATTATAATTCCAGGTGCGATTGGCAATGATACTAAAGGCATCTGGTACTTCCTAAACCACTCATAAATTTTATTGATGTATCTTATTGGTGAATGAATAATCCTTCCCGATTCTCAACAATTTCCAAAACCAAATAACGTGATGCCACAATACAGGAAAATAATATCACATTTACCCCCCCCCCCCTTATTATTTCAGTTCTGGACATAGTCCTTCAGATAAGCAGGAGGCTGTCAGAGGCGTGTAGAATGCAAATGTGGATTGTCAAAGTTCTTTTCAGCTATGTCTTTTGAAGAGATAACCAATTCATTCAATATCTGCACTTTGAAATCTTATAAGGAGGTTTTCTTGTTAGCTGCCTCATCATTAAGTAATTTGATAGTAAGATCTCCTTTAGGAGCTAAATGCCTAAGGGAAATTGTAGTCTCTCTTCCTTCGGCAAGTTGAACATGAGCATACTCACGGTTTGCCTCAATTAGCTCTACTTCTTGGCAGGGCCGCCCAAGGGGGGTGCGAATGTAGACGATCGCCTAAGGCCCCGCGCTTATAGAGGTCCCGCTCCTGGGCCATTTTATTGCTATCTCATAAGACACGATAGAGAAGGGGCCCCGCTCTTGCGCTTCGCCTGTGGCCCCGCACGCCCCTCGGGCCGTCTCTGTTCTTGGACAAGTGGTTGATGCTTGTCTGTGCACTTGATTTCTCATGAGGATGGAACCTGGCTGTGTAAACCATGTAGGGATAGAGCAGCCATTATGTGATTTTCAAGGATGGTGGACAGGGTTGGCAAGTCTTTGACAATTGGTGGTTTTATCCCATTTTAACCATTTTTTTAACTGTCATGTCAAAAACCCCTTTTTGACATAGTAATTGACAAGAAGTGTCAAAAACCTAATATTCTGTCCTAAAATAGTGTAAAACTATTTTTTTTGCAATAAAATTGCATATTACAAATTTCCTCATTTCTTACTTTAGCACTTGAGTAAACTTTTGGGCAACGCTAGGCGGGGAAAAAAAAAACACTCAAAATACTGGTGCTAAATTATAAAATAAATAAAATCTTTGTGAAAAAAGCACACGTAAAATGTTACTTATAAGAAGTTACGATCGTTTCAACCAAAAAATTCTTTTGTTCTTCGTCAGACAGGCCCTTCGACTCGTTGAGCAGAGAGAACTCAGTTCCCTCTGCTCTCTGTGGTGCCATTTCTACTGTGGTGGATGTTTGCCTGAAGGACCTTCACCCCCATCAGCCCTAGGTGTTTTGTTAAGGACTTTAGCTTGAACATGGTGAAGTCTGAAATAAAATAAAGACACATAAAACATTAATTAATACGGCGGATTAATTAGTTAAAATTTTTTATTTGGGAATACCATATTCCCCCGTACACGATATATATTTCGGTTACACACATAACCATCTTCAGTCGTTTCTGGAGCTCTCACTAATGGCGGCTTCTTTTTATATCTTCGTCGTTCTTCTTCTTGAAAGTTCGATGCATGACGTCGTCCCATGATTGGTCGATTGTATGAAGCGTATCGTTGATGCTGCCCTCTGTCGTCAATATTTCCAAGCTCTCACGAATGTAGGCATATATACTATTTTTAAAGTTGGCTATTTTTTTAATATTTTTAAAATCAATGGTAATGGGCTCTTTCAAAGCAAGACGGGCTAGGGCGGTACTTTGTTTCTGGAGGTTAATGTCTTTAAAATGTTCGTTTTTTCGTTCTTTAATTTTCCTTTTGTAACGCCGATGTAGCAATTTTCTTTATTAGTATCGTTTGACATAAAATTAATTTTATAGATCCCTGGGTTTCGATGGGGTGATTGGGTCTTTTCCGATCTAATGCGCTGAAAGATTGTTTTATTAGGTTTAATTGAATACGGAAGTTCTTTTTGGCGATATTAGAAAGTTTATTGGCTATCCTCGCTAAAGGGATAGCGGTAGTAAAACGTGGTTTATCTTTTTGACGGTTGTCTATAACATTTAATTTTCGTTGCCTAGCTTGAAAACTTTGTCGAAAATTTCTCGAGGGTAGTGGGCGTCTTGACATTGTTTCTTTATGAAAGCAATTTCTTTTGAAGGAGGTCGTCGTTAGAACACACTTTGAAAGCGCGGTCGATATAGGAACGAATAGCAGCAATTTTATAGTTGAAAGGGGTTTTAGATTTAAAATTTACTATATTAGTATTACAAGTAGGTTTTCGAAAAATGGTGGTCTCAATGAGATTATTGTTTCTGGTTATGTTCACATCTAAGTAATTGAGGCTATTATTGATTTCTTTTTCGTAGGTAAATTTAATGTTCGGGTCTATGGCATTAAGTTGATTGATCAAATTATTTTCTTCATTATTGTGGGTGGTAAGGATAGCGAAGATATCGTCGACATAGCGAAGCCAAAGTTTGATGGTATTATTGTGTGTCTGTTTAATCTGTTCTTCAAGGATTCTCATTTTCCAGTCGGCAATTATTCCGGATATGGGGAGCCCATGGGGACTCCTTTTATTTGTTGTAGAAGTGATTATTATATTGAAAATATGAGTTATTTAAAATTAGATTTATAGCACTAGTTAGGGTGTTAAATTATGTCTATATCTATAATAATAATTTGAATAAGTTTAAATAATGATTATAATGTACATTATTACAAAAATTTGAATGTTCTTGTAAGATGATTAAACCAATGGTATGAAAAGTTTAATACTGAGTTTTATTATATTCACTTTACACAATGAACAGTATTTTCGGTATGAGCATTCTTTATACTTACCAAATCAGACACTGAAATTAGGTGAATACTTGTTATATAGAACAATGGAAATAGTGATATTAAAATGTACCTGAACTTTTATCCCTGAGTAAAATGAACAAAAATAGCAGATAAATCTTCATTGAGTTCCTTTGTCGATTAAGACCGACTTGTATACTGCAATAGGATTCACTAATCCTAATTGGTGGAATACCTTCCTATTCATAAGGGTTCCTAGCCAGATTTCAAATGAATTGCGATTTCTGAAAAATAAGATCCCACAGAAAACTTCCGAAAAGCTTAGATCAACTAGGTACGACCAGGGTATGTAACCTAGACACCTCCCACCATAATCAGTTTCGACTAGCAGAACCTCTCAGCCATTGATGGAGAGATAAATCTTCAAGCAAAAGTTCGCGCACAAAAATAGTCAAATTAATTAAGATTATAAAGTAATTTTACATCTTTTATTTTAAGACTTAAAATTACTGTACAGATGGTTTGCTTACCATGTTTTTATCAAGAATTGTAAAAAACCACTGGTAAAATAGTAAATCCTACATTCGTGAGAGTTGGAATTTGCACAGAGGCAGCATCACGATCGCTCATACAATGACAATCTGGGACGACGTCAGCTCGACTTCAGAGAAGACGACGAAGATATAAAAGAGCCGCTTAGTGAGAGCCCGAACCGACTGAGCTGTTATGCTTGTAACCGAAATATATCGTGAAGGTATGCCCAAATAAAAATTTAATCTGAAATAAAATTTATATTCCTTCTACCAAGTGTAGCCTTGTCCATTTCATTCACACTTAGGACAATGGTTTGTCCTGATGGGTCATTTCTTCCTGTGTTTTCTTCTGCTGAATCATGGAGGATTTAAGTTCAGCATTTTGCATGAATTGCCTTTACTTTTAGACTCAATTTTTTCAGTTATATGTAATGGGAATCGGGCCTGGATACACACACTGGGAAGTTTTCCAGTGGGCCTGTCACTTTCATATATATATATATTTTATGTACAATAATGCATATATGTTTTCAGAATGAAATGTAAGTGGTCCACCATTTATGTATATTTCAGGCCAGTTTGATTGGTTGTATCTGGCTCTGATGCAACATTAGATTATGAATTTTAAAAATCTAGATTAGTTCCAATAATATGGGTTAAAACACTATATACTATGCCAATAAATATTTTGTGTGTACGTATTAAATTAAAAGTGCTTGTTCTGTTATTCCATTTTTAAATGGGAACCTTACAACTAACTAAATGATAAGTACATTAATATATACCCGAGTAGTTTCAACAGAAAAAACTAACTGAACTTTTTTCCATTCCAGTTTTCCTTACATGATAAAAATATTTTTTGAAAAGTATTAAAAATGAAATATTTTGATCATTGTTTTTTTTTTTTCATATTTTTTATTGCAGCTTTTAGAATTTATTCATTTATTAAATATATTTTTGTCATTTCTTAGTATTTAATTTTAGGCTGGATATTTGTAATATTCAGCTAATATCAGTTATATAGGTCTTATAGGCTAGATATCTATTGTATCTCTAGTATTTATTATGAGGGATGCTTGAGAAAGCTCTTGCAGTTGGTACTGATGTAATTAATTTAGATACCGAGATTTATACCATTAAAATAGCAATTTCAAGTTCTTGGGTCTGAGTTTTGGAGTATTTTTGTTGCTGTTAAAAAGACCCATGCCATTGGACACATTTTTCGGGTCCAACTGACCAATGTTATTTATGAAAGTGTTTATAAGTTCAGCATGAATATCATCATCAAAGGATTCCTCAACTTCCTGAAGAGTGTATTCTTCCCTGTTTTTTTTTTTTTTTTTTCCTGCTTTTTTAATATTCATTCATAGTTGAAACTTTTTAGAAGAAAAAGGGAATAACTCCACTTTTTGTAGATTTTAAACAGAGATAGCCATTTTTCAGTTGAATGCAAGACTCATAAGTGAAAGCAAAAACGAAAAGATTCCTCCTTTTTCATTGTAGATAGGGTCATCCGGGGTAAAATGGGTATAAAAATCAGCTTTTTTATTTTTATGTCCCATAGCAGAAACATTATGAAATATAAGAGTGGTTTTGTTCAATATTCTTTACATTGTAAATCTTAGGTCAAAATTGAACATAATTTGTTTTTCCTTTTTGCTTTAATTTTTGTGTTAAAGGTTATACCTGTTTTACCGCAGTGTATATCCATTTTACCCCAGACCCCCTCCCCCTGAGGTAAAATGGGTATACACCAGGGAAAAATAGATATATCAGGGTTGCCAACTGCTCCGCATTTCACGAAGTTACTCTGCAATATCAGTAAAACTCCGCGACTCTGCAAAGAAAGTATTTTTCTCTGCATTTTGGATTCATCCCCACACATGCTTTCAAGTGCGATGTGGTGCGTTGCAAAATTTTTCCTTCTCGCAATGCATGCTCGCTTCTCTTCCACTGATGATTTTTTTTTACTCTTCTCCTCTAGGGACGCATGCACATTTTCGAATGAAAGGGGAAACAGGCGGGGGAAGCGTGCGTGACGCGAACATGAAATTCCTGTCTCTAATTCGTGTGCCCTGCACAGTGTACATAGTATTTGTTACAGGTGCTGGGGGGGACCGGGGCCCTGGCTATGGCCTTTTTAATAATATTTTAAGTGTGTTTTAGTTATTTAATAAATACCATTTTTTTAAAACATTTATAGATGCGTGTTTTGGTTAAATTGAAATTATAAAAGCATGAAGCACGTAAAAGGTTGTTTTTTAGTGATTTCTGCCAGCATTATTGAATTGCTCCGCAAAAATGCAAAATGCTCCTCCAAATCCCTACAGGTGCTCCTCAAACTGTTCCTCCTAGGTTGGCAACCCTGGGTATATGCTGGTTAAAGTTAAATTACACTATAATTAACAGAGAAAATGAGAAATTATACTAAAGTTACTCTTGAAAATCAATTTTTAATCAAAATCAATTTTTAATTAAAATCAATTATAATACATTGTTAGTTTATTTTTGTTCATCGATAATTTCGTTTATTTTCATTTAGTCTTTTTTTTTTTTTTCCCTTTTTTTGCATTCCTAGCCTGTTCTTCAATGTAGAGTCTTTCAGCCACCTGTTCTGTACTTAAACATGCCACTGCATTTTTCTCACGCATATTTTAAAATAGTTATTTTACAAGAGAAGGAAAAACAGCCTTATCCACTTTCTTCAATCGACTCTTTGAACCATCTTTTAAGGATTCTTTTCCATTCCAGTTTCTGAGGCCCAAACACACCAACATCAAGTGGCTGAAAAGCATGGCTAGTATTTGGTGGTAGGCACAATATGATGATGTTGTTCTCCGTGGCAATTTTTACTTTGTTGAATGTCAGATCACTTCCATGGCCATCAAGTACTATAAGCAAAGTCTTCTCTATATGTGTCACATAGAGATCACAAATTGTTTGAACCATAATTCAAAAACTGTGTCCTCCATCCATCCTGCTATCACACGAATGGAGTCCCTTGTACACAATAAAAGGTGGCAAATAACATCCAGATGCTGAAACACAGAATAGGACACTATAGTTCATCTTTCCTGCACATGCAGAATTCATATATGCATTTTGTGATGCTTTTGGCACAAAAATGTTTGCACTGACTGGGTCAGTCCCTAATCCTGCTTCGTCCAGGTTAAAAGTTTGATGTGGCTGATCGTGAAGGTTGTTGTCTTTTAGAATTTTTTCATACATGCTATAGAATTCATGAACAACATTATCTGAAAGTCCTTCTCCTCTGGCTTCAGTCTTGATAGTTCAGAGGCCCATCTTCGCTCGAAGCCAAGAATCCAAGCCTCGACTGTCCGATCCTTGGTAAAAAGATATTTGGTCATTTTATATCTTTAATGAAGGTTTTAACCATTTCCATCAAATCTGTTCTATCCCAAGGAAGTCCACTATCTGCCAAAAAATTTAGGCTTCTAACTATTATTTATTCTTCTTTGACTAACAGTACAGTGGGCCTTCCAGAACCCATCCGCTGTAGAGTTCCAACAGTCCATCTTCCTAGGGTTTCATAAGGAATATGCGATTCCTTTGAAGCAGCATAAATTGAGCTTCCATCTTCTACCTTCAACCTGGCTCTCTCAAGATCAGCATTACTGTACTTTGATTCGGTCTTCCGAATATATGTCCTGGGCATGCTTGGTGATGACTATCTTAGCCTAAATGAAATTGAAAAGACAATAGGCATATATTAGCTATAAATACCTCGCATATAATATGTAGTAGATTAATCTACCTTTAATAATAATGAAAGATAGGCTAATACCTGTATAGTAACAGATGTGTATAGGGTAGGCAGACTATATAATAAGTAAAATAATGAGCTTAGTTAGTTGTAATAATAAATACAGACTTAGACCTATATACACCTATTAAAGCAAGATACAATAATTTACTATTCTTACTAATACAAGTATTACATGTACATGTAATGGGTTTAGAGTAAATGCATAACCTAACTCTCCCTAAACCTAAATTTGCTGTCAAAATGTTGCGAATTCTTAGCAGCATATTCCTTTTCTGTAACACTTTTCCATAAGTGTGGAATCTGGCATCCAGGATTGTTTTTTTTTTTTTTTTTTGCTGGTTGCCAAGACGACAATTTTTTTATTAAAAGAACTGTTTTGTTCTAAAAAAGTTTTGTCACAAAGGTTGTAATATATAGCAAAAAAAAAAAAAAATTGTGTGTGTGTGCTTACTTTGTGTAAAATTTTGTGTGCGTATGTATCAAGTTTTATTTTTTCTTTGTGAAATTAAAATTTGCTATAATTAGATTGGGGATGTATTATTTTTAACCTGCCCTAAAGTTTTACACATTCCTTTTACAGGATTGCATCACAAAAGTCTTTCAACTTTAATCAATTTTCATACATTCTCATTTTGAACTCAAAAATTTTCGCTATACCATACCCATTTTACCTCGTGTAACTAAACATGCTATAAATTTTTTGTGAATAAGAAAATGTACTTACTTTTAAATCTTCTGTTAGAATAAACTTTCTTCTGTAAAATTCTTCCTGTAATTTTTTGTAAAAGAAGTTTTTCTGTCCCTGTAAACACTGCATTCTCTTTTCTGAAAAACAAAATGGCTGCTAATACTATTAAAAATGTTGCCAGATTTTTTGTACCAAGTTAAAATGTCAGATATGTGAGTATTTTAACCATATTTTTTCATTTTGGAAAAATGTTGTCCTGTAAAAAGAAAACAACAAAAAAGTAACTAATACCCATTTTACCCCAGGTGACCCTATACGATATCCTATGAAAGCACGATACTTCTTTTTTGTTGTTTTCTCAAAACAAAGGTTGATAGAATTATTCACTTTTTCTTCTCACCGGTTCAGTTAAATTGTTTAATTTTCTAAAGAGACTTATGGTCCTGTTATGTTTGCAAGATTGTTACTGTTACTGTTAAAAAGTTCTAAAAATTTGCCTATTTGACATTAATGATGTAGCTTTTAGTATGAGCTACATACATCTCAATAGGCCTAAAAAAAATTTGAGGCGCTGAGGAACATAACATCAAGAATTTGTTATGTGTGCGATGAGCCTCAGACATTGCCTATATTATTATTATTATTTAATACAGGGTGTCTCAAATTCATTGGCAAAATTTTAAGAGTAGGTAAAATACATTTAACGAGAAAATTTTTGTATACCAATGTGTGGACATGAAAAGTAGCGTGTGGTTGCAGCTTGGTGGAGCTTTACCCATTTCTGCAATAATGTGCATAATTACCCCAGCATTCCCTGTTTTTGTGCCTACACTTTTCATTTCAGTCTCCTTGTTGAAAATTATAGGTATAGAAATGGAAATGGTGCGGTAATTGCTAACATTATTGCAGAAATGGGTAGAGCCCTGTTATGCTGAAACCACAAAAAATTCTTTATTTTACCTACCCTTAAGTACAGCCCATGAATTCGGAGAAACTCTGTATACCTAAAAATTAGTTATTAATTTTTGTAAAAGCATTTAAAATGCGTTTTGAATTATTGTTACTCTTAGATCTATATGCCTCCCTTTATGTTTCATAATAAAGATCTTGTTTAATGTCGTTTCAAATCTGGAATAAGTTATTTTATATCAGCCCTTCACTATCAGTAAGAAAATCGAATTCCAGTATCAAACAGTTTGTTGGGCATACTAACTAGCTCTCATGGGCCTGAAAAAGTCATATAAGAATGCCTAAATCTTAGAGCCTCACTACCTTGAAACTTTTTTTGTTTTTTTAGGGGGAGGGGCAACTATTTCTTTGGTGTTACATTTCACACTTTTTACAGAAATATATTTTTTAAAAACATTAATCAAACATCTAATAATTGATAAATAACAAAACTTACAATAAAGGTTGAGTTTTCAGAATGAGAATAAGGTTAAAAATATGAATTAGTAATTGAAATAAACATCACTAAATTTGTCGACAGTTTCTATTCTTAACCTTTCTATCATAATTTTTGGTATTATCAGTTAAATTTTTTAAGAAATAAGTCACAAAAATCAAACTATCTAATTTTTATTAATTTATTATACATTTATTTTTCATGTAGGTTAAAAAACATTAAAAATTTGATATTTTTTTCTAAATGTTATACTTTAATAAAGCAAAATAATCTAACCAAACCCACCTGAAATTATAGGTTTTTTAATAATAATAAATCGAAATCATTGGCTTTATCGGGTGGTACTGCTTAACTTGGTTAAAGAACTACTGTTAAACCCCATTATAGCAAACCTGATATATAATGAATGAAAATTTTGGTCCCACCACTTTACTATTGTATTTCTTAATGATTCGAATTTAGTGACCAAAACCTTCAGTCTCTTGAAGTTCACTATATTCAGGTTTGACTGTACTGACAAAATTATAATGGTTATTTTTTGACAACAAAAAACAAAATCTGAAATCTTTTTAGATTTTAAATATGCATTATCTCAATATTAGCATATCTCAAGTAATATATAAATACATATGCCTGAAAATATGTGTCCTTGTACTTTTTTTTCTTCTTTTTTTTGTGTGTGTGTACAATAAATATATCATTTAAAAATTGGAAGGGTTTATTTGGACCTGGTAAGATTAATCATGTGTCAGTAATTCCAATGGGGGAAATCGTTGTAAGGCATGAATATTTTGACTGATGAGCCCCAATTCAAAGACAGAATTAAACTTGTATCTCAAGATACTACTGTATATTAAAAGTGTATCATAATCCATGTATTGGCTTTATTCGTCTTTCTTTTTCATTAGGTTGGAAAATATATTTTAGCTATGCCAAAATAAAGTATTCATTTGGATATAATTAAGTTGTTTAAGAATAGTACATGTATGCAGTGACCAATCATAATCCATGCATCTGCCCTGTTTGAAAAGCAGTGGAAACTAAAATTGAGTTTTTGAAAGAAATAGCATTCCAGTTCTAAAAAAACTGAACTTAATTCAGACATCACAAATATTGCACGTTTAAATTGTATAAAACAGACTCGGGCAACATTAGGAAGGGATTAATATTGTTTAAAAAAAACAATCACCTATTTCTAACCCTGTTCCCTCAGTGAATTATATATCTTGGAATTCTAAGATGTCCATAAAAATATTAATAGCTTGTCCTTTATTAATATAAATTAAAATATTAATAGCTTGTAGTTTTTTAGTAATTCTTTCTTTACCCAGTTCTCATTTACTTTAATAAACACAATTATCAATCTGTTTATTCTTGAACTGAAGAAACTTAAATATTACTAAAATGAGGATGTTGTTTTATCAATGTATTTATTGCTTATGTTGTTCATTGGTGTTAAATATTTAGCATAAAGTTACTGATTTTTTTATTATTGTTTGTACAATATTTCATTGATGTTTAGTGTATTCAAAAACATGATTACAAACTTAACTTTCTTATTTTGCAGGAAATTTAGAAATGGCAATTAATTATTTTAGATACTGGAAGATGGTGCTAGTTATTCCTGCATTAGCTCTTGGGGAGTATATGGATTGGCATGAGGTCAACAGGATGTCTGCTTTCCGTGACAAAAGCAAAATGTATGGAAGGGAAAGAAAACCTGGAGATTATGATCCATGGGCTTATTATATGAATGATAAATAATGAAAGAAATCATCTGTTAAAATTATAAATGAAGTAAATGTAGTATTTTGTTTATGACTAATAAATAATGTATGTATAAAAAATGTGATACTGCTGTTTCTGTGCTAACTTAAAAAAAAATATATATACTGGGTCTGGTCACCATTGTAGAAAGTAATCTAAAAAAATCTGCTACCCATAATCCTTTACTAAACTTAATTAAAGGAAGAGATCATTTTTAAAAAAGGCCCCCTGTAATCACTGCACATTACACATTTTGTAGACAACTAAAGTAGTACTATAATTTCTGTAAACTCTAAACCATCACACTCATACATTTCAAGTACAGTGAAAAATGTTTGAAACAAAAATGAGGGGACTGAATTTTTTTTTTTCATGTCAAAAAATACATAATAAATTGCATAGTGTGTTGTCCGGACCGTTATATTATTTTGTACATTT
Source organism: Cheiracanthium punctorium (assembly GCA_038373885.1). NCBI lineage: Eukaryota > Metazoa > Arthropoda > Arachnida > Araneae > Cheiracanthiidae > Cheiracanthium > Cheiracanthium punctorium. The sequence goes on along the minus strand of JAWZYV010003546.1, from coordinate 470 downwards.
AAATTACTATCTAATCAACATTATCATTACACTTAACATTTCTTTATTATTATTATTATTATTCATACATTTGCAAACACAATCATACGTGCAAATATAAACAATTCCATAGACTTCATAATTTTTTTTTTTTTTTTTTTCAAAAATTGAATAAAATTATACTTTAGATACTCACACAGAAATGCACGAAGCCTTGCTTACACAACTGCAAAGTTACAAACTAAAACAAAACCAACGTTCTAGCTTCACTTCCAAACTATTTGAACTATTATAGAAGGATACACCAGAATTGACCGCAAAAAATTATTGTTGATGTATCAGGGTTATAGAAGCAATTTGCCAACAAAAAACTTGAAAAAAAAAAAAGGCAGAAATTAAATTATTCATAACTAATAATTATTATCTTTGTAGTTTAATTAAAATACTAGTTTAAAATATTTAAAACAATTAAACATAATTGAAATATTTTT